>OY744617.1:37771146-37898208 GCA_963556255.1 Allolobophora icterica | reverse complement strand
GTGGACCAACGGTAGAAGCGCAGGTAGATATTTCGATAGTTAATGATCTGCATCAAATCTACGCCGTTGCTTCTGGTCAATCAGCCAATCAGTCAGTCGTTGAGTCACACATACATGCATACCACATACATACATACATTCACACATATATACATACATGTGCATACATGCTGTAAGATATTGGGGCGTAGCTCGTGTCATGGTGTGCATTTATATATGCAGGTATGCATGGATACCTGCATACCTGCATGTATGTGTGTATGTATGTATGTCCATATGTATACATGCATGCATACGTACATACATACATACATACACAGGCCCGGCTCAAGACATTTGGCGGCCCTGGGCAAACCGGCGGCCCTAGGCAAACCGGCGGCCCTATAGGCAAATCGGCGGCCCTAAGCAAACCGGCGGCCCTAAGCACAAAAAGTTGATGACCTTTTTTAGTCATTCACCTCTTTTTACGAATAATAATTAAATAATTTTTGACAAATGGAAAATCGGCGGCCCCTAAAAATCGGCGGCCCTGGGCTGCTGCCCAGTTGCCCATATGGACGAACCGGGCCTGTACATACATACATACATACATACATACACACTGTAACATACTGGATCGTAGCTCGTGTCCTGTGGTGTCCCACCCTTTATGTTAACAGCAACATGTCGTGTAAAAGTTCAGGTGCTTCTCTGGAACAGCAACCGTTCACATCACCGACGTCAGGCTGAAACTCAACAGGAACTGCATTGAACTGAACCGCACCGAACTCTCCTTGAACTTCACATAGCGACCGCTTTTATATATTACCCCCATACATCAAGCAAGGATGGGCGGTCACAACGCAACAAGTCACGACCAAACTATACAGAGACACTAAGTAAATCCTACCATGGCTTCAGAGATACAAGTCTATTTATGGCTACGAACCCATCCTCTCTACGAATCTACCATCATGTGCAAATCTACATGTTACAGGCGAAGCCATCTACCATAACCCTTTAGAAGGCCCGACATGAAACAACACACATGCATACATACATACATACATACATGCATATGTACAATTACACATACATAAATACCAGTGATGGGCACTAAACTATTTTTTCTTAGTTAAACTAAAACTATCTGCCAACTAAAATAAAATAGTTTAACTAAAGTTGGCAACTGATTTTGGAAATTAGTTAACTAAACTAAAAAAAGTAGTTAAACTTTTTCCAACTTTTTTCCAACTTTTTGCGACAAACATCTTCACAATAAAAGACGTTAAGTGAACTGTAATAATGCAAATCGTCAATGACAATTCACCTTCAAACTATGCAATGTGTACTGTTCTGGCATACAGTTACAAACGTACTGCAAGTAGTGTATGAATTTGAAAACACAGGCTGTTAATGCTAAAACCATGCAGTGTTAAAATGTTTTTTGTTAACAGTGTTCAATATTCATTGTGGAAAAATAGTTGAATAGATTTTTTAGTTAAACTTTTTAGTTAGCAACTAATTTTTTTAGTTAAGCTATGGTTTTAACTAAACTATTTTATTTTAGTTAAACTTCATCCTTAACTAAAATTTTTTAGTCAAACTAAAAGTTAGCAACTTTTTACTTAACTATTGCCCATCACTGATAAATACACACATGTATACACAGCTGTAACCTTAAATTAAATCACCATAAGACTTACAAAATAATAATCAGAAAGGTGAGGGCGATATGATTTGCCTGCACTTATCCCGTTTGTAAAAAGAGTGGAAACCTAAACGTTTTAGGAGTTCTGTCAACGGAGACCCTAAGTTTTGAGCAACACATAGGCAGATTATGCAATAAGGCAAGGCAATCTCTGTCTGCTTTGCACACCATATCAGTTCATGGCCTGTCTGGGATAACACTCTATAATGTGGTACGTGGCCCGATTATACTAAACGCTGCACCGGTGTTGTGGAGTTTTGCAGGGCAACAGGATAGGAATAAGCTACAGTCGGTAATAAATAAACTGATTCGCCTGAGATACCTCCCCAACGACAACCCGACATATGAGGAGTTTTGTAACCAAGCTGACACCCGGCTCTTTTCCGTTGTCTTGGGCAGTCCAGGGCATGGTTTGCATGGGTCATTACCTCCAAGAAAGAAAACTATATGACATTCGGCCAAGAGCACACGATCGCATATAACCTTAAGCTGATAGATTAATGAGTAAGACTTTCTTGGTTAGGATGTCGTATTTCAATTAACCGGAAATGCAAATTGCAAATTGATACAATATAGACAAGAGTGCTAATTGCCAACTGGTTACAATAAAGAATATACTTACTTACTTACTTATGCAATATACATGCATACATGCATACATACATACATACATACATACATACATACATACATACATACATACATACATACATACATACATACATACATACATACATACATACATACATACATACATACATACATACATACATACATACATACATACATACATACATACATACATACATATCAACAAACGTGCATGCATACATACCTACACATAATGCATATATACATAGCTACATACACATATTAAATACAGGCACACATGCATGCAAATTGTGTTAGTACATAGGGCCTACATAGGCCTATATATGTGCTTGCGTACAAAACTACATACATGCGGAATTGCATTTGTAGTGGATTATTTGAATTCAACTGTGTTCCTGTTGTTGAAGATTATCCGAATTCGTACTCGGACTCTCACTACGCCTACTTAGTAGTCTCAGCAGACAGAGCTGTTGTTTTGTTCAACGGTTATGCGTCTTCAAAAAGAAAATTCATCTGCTCCCACCTCAAACACAGTAGGTATTTTATCGTGTCTCTTATCCAACATGCGCTATTAAACGTTAGCTATTGAAATTCATTGCATACTTTTGAGACTAAAGATGGTAGGATATAGGTGTTTAGGCGCTATAAAGAACATTGCCCGGTCCATTGGCTATCGAGCTCCTTAAGTTGTTTGTCTTCTTTATTATTCCGCCAGTTTACGCTTTCTATAATCTCATAAGAGGGCCATAGAAGTCATTAAATTAGATTAGATTAGATTAGTTGTTATTTTAGGATTAGCTCTATGAATAGAAACAGTAATTGGTAACTGCAGTAATGATCGAGCGATGTTCACATGCGAATAAATGAGAGACGGTTGTAAGAAGAACCTACGCGTTTGCTGGTCCTACAGCTGGACATCAACTAAACCGTTTAACTTGCGAATGATGTGAAAAAGTTTCAGACTCCAGTTGTCCAGCCAGCCATCAACAGGTGGGAAGGAGATGCTACAAAATGCACAACCAATCAGTCACTTGGTTCGACGCTAGAAGCATTTGCCTCAAAAAAGAAGGAAGTGACCTTGCAACTTTCGAAAATGGAATTCCCTCGCTTCCTTCAGAATGGCGACGCAATGACGGATATTGGATTGGACTGCGGAAGGAAAGTTGGATCTGGATGAGAGGACGGAGTACGCTAACCATGCAATACTAAATACGATGGCCTGTAAAAGTGGTCCAAGATTTCTATTGTATAATTAGCATTAAATTTGATGTATCAATAAATATGCCCCAGAGCAAATGAATGTTTCGAGATTTCCCTTCCACCATGTGCTCTCTAGCCAACTCAGTTATAATGAGTACTCTGACCATACTTTGTCAGTGGGAACATGATGCGATGAGGGAGCCGCCTGCTGGACACCCCTTCATTTGCCCAGGCTAAGAAATGAATCGCTAATACATGACAACCCCTCAGGGTTTCCTGAAATTACTCAACCTCCTATTTCCATTCATTCTTCCTCCTAGCATCCCCTTTCTCCTCCTTTGCAGTCTTCGTCGCCATATTCAACTTCCAATCATTTTACCATATGCGCTCTAGAAAAGCATGGCATTTTTCTCATCGAGCATATAATATAAATAGATATAATTACTTCTCACATGTCTGCATTTCTTATTAATTCGTTTGAAAAGTGGTTAATAAATGAAATTGAATTGAATTGAATTGAATCGAATAGTCATGGCCCGTAAAGAACAAGTTGCTACAAATCATTTTCCCAGAAGATACATTTTGCCAAACTAGCGCTCAGGTGTTCTCTACGGTTTTGGCTACCAACATTTTCTTGAAAGGGTATATATGGCTGATTAAAATATTGAACACAATAATTTTTTAATTACTTTGGCTATCGATATTTAAATTACGGTCTAGTTTTGGTGCGCCATCGGCTGATGCCTTACGCATTAGACACTGTCAATATGGAAGTATGCTAACTATTACAGCAATAGTAATCTTGGCATTAAGATTACGAGAGAATGTTATTGTTTTAGTGTTTGTCGATTTAAAATATGCCAACTGGGAAGATAAAAAGCCAAGCTATGACGGAGGCAACTGTCTATGTCTCGTAGTAACGACGGGCAAGTGGACTGACTGCGATTGTTCAGTGGAACATCGCTATGTCTGCAATCAAGGTTAGTCAACAAGTGAAAATACATGCGTCTAATCGCAATAGCTTACAAAATAACAGTGCAATTAGTTGCCCATTGAACGCACAACTCTTAAATTGAGCCAATGTATGTATTGAATGTTCTCAACATTTTCGTCCTTTCAATTACCAACATGGTCACAGCTTAACGCGTAAGTGTAATGACACAGTCCGTGCGTATGAAGGCATATCTTTTCTGTACGTCTGCCTGTGTATAACTGAGTCAGTCAGTCGGTCAGTCAGTCAGTCAATCAGGCTAACTTACTGACGACAATATTCAAATTAGGTTGAAGCAAGTGTGTGTATGTAAGTGTGTGCGTGAGTGTGTGTGCGCGCGATTTGCAGTATTATCGTTCATTACTTATAAGTAAGACTTTTCAAATAATGTGAGATTCCTGATTATTCGCCTTGTGTGCCACAATGTCATAGCATAATCAACGTCACTCAAGTCAATCGATCAAAATTGTAACTTATCCTAATTTGGGTGTCCATCCCTTTTTCCCATTCTCATTCGACCCATGTGGCTACGTTTCGAAGTCGAGGAATCAAATCAAATCAGTCTTTATTGTTCCTTGAACAGTGCACGTATCATCATAATATGTGAAATATTAAAGCAATGATATTAATACATTCATTCATTTGATATGTAAAGTTTGAGAATAACATTAGAACCTTCGCTGTTATACTTTCTAAATAGTGAGTTAATACGGTACTGTATGTTAAGCACTATGACTGAATTAGCACATTTTGCACTGGACCGGGAACAAGGGCGACCCAAAAGGGGCGTAAGCCCCGCTATATTAGGGTAACCCACATTCCATCTACATATTGATGGCAAATGCATTATTTTATCATTGGTTTACAGCACCGCTCATTAACCTTTTCGTTACTGCTGCCCGTGGCAACCGCCGTACTGTATGTATGTATGTATGTATGTATGTATGTATGTGAGTGTGTATGTATGTATGTATGTATGTATGTATGTATGTATGCATGTATGTATGTGTGTATGTATGTATGTATGTAGTATGTATGTATGTATGTATGTATATATGTATGTATGTATGTATGTATGTGTGTGTATGTATGTATGTATGTATGTATGTAGGTATGTATGTATGTATGTATGTATGTATGTATGTATGTATGTATGTATGTATGAAGACAGTTAACAACACTGTGATAACAAAGATCATTAGCATCACCCTCCTCCTTTATCCAGGCTTGGGACTGGCACTGTAAATTTTTTATGATTCTTACTCATTGTGGATAAGAAAACGATAACTTAAATAATCTGAAAAAGACACGAATAAAGTAAATATAGAACACGGAACAGACCACCATAGATATGTAACAAGCCACCATATATATGTATTTTTTTTACCAGAGATATGTATTTTTTTTACCATAGTTATGTATTTCTTTATAAGGTGCACTTGTTGACAACAAACGGCATCTCTGCACACTGCTAAGGGGTTCTCCCGCAGTACTGGGAGAACCTATTATAAATCATTCTTTCTATCCCGGCGCCGCGCCGGGATACGTACTGCGGCATGTTTTGATATCCCGGCGCGGCGCCGGGATACGTAATGAAAAGGTTAGCAGCTATTTGACAATTAATTAGCAAGTTAACAAACATTTAGCAATCAGTTAGCAAAGCTGGATCAGCATTGATATCCCATGCAGACCAAGAATTCCCCAATCATGTTTTTAGACCTGGTAGGCTCCTTTGGCATTTAAATATTTTATCCATTGTTTTTTAAAGCTACTAATTGTGGCTAGATGTCGGATGCTCAGTGGTATAGTATTCCATATTCTAGGTCCAGTAGAACGAAGGGAAAATCGGTAATAATTAGTTCTTGTATATATTTTAGATACTGCCATGGCTGACCTTGTAAAATGACTATGTATTTCAGTTATTTTAGTAAAAAGCCTAGGAAAAGAAATTGGTAGCAAATTATTGAAATATTTATACATGATTATACCAACTTGCATAGTATTTATATCTAGAAATTTTATAATGTCATATTCAGTGAATCTAATATTAGTATGACAATATCGTTTGTCAAGTGCAATTACTCTTACAGCCCTTTTTTGCAGTGTTGAGAGTTTCTTCAATCTTGTGATATATATGTAGATGCCCAGATAATATTACCATAAGTAAGGTATGAGTATATTAATGTATAGTACAAGCTTTTCCGTATATGGGCAGGTATAAGATACGATATTTTAGACAGTATACCTATATTCTTAGCTACTTTCATAGCCACAGCATTGATATAATGTTTCCATGTTAAGCATACAGGAATGGAGCAACATGAGGAAAGAAAGGAGACGCAAGGTATGGGGTGGCAAAGTTAGGGTAGAACAGGAACACTGGGGAGGTCAAGGCCTGCAAAATCCACAATGTCGTTATAATAGAGCACAAGGCATCAAGCAACCGCTTCAGAAATTCCAATCCGTTGGAGAAATCCAGTCGACATCGAATCGATAGGAGAAACCAGAAGTCAGGCTACAGTGTTTGTAAGCCATACAGATGAAACAGATGACTTTTAAGTTTAATCCTGGTGTCATTAAAGTACCGGTAAAAGGCTGGATCGATTTGTATTAATACTTTGCACAGTACAAAATCATTCCGATTTACCTGTGCTGTGTCTAACAAATCAACTTTTAGATTATGCCTCGGTTTTGACATCAACTGTGAAACTATCTACGACAAAAATGACCACATCAACAACAAAAAAGACCACAAAAAGGACAAAAAAGACCACTTCTTTATCAAAACTAAAGACAACTCAATCCACAATAACTCCAGTCCCTACAGTTGATGATTCATCTTCTCAGTTTCAATCAACTCCGATTCATACAATGGACGGCAATTCCAGAAGCAAAGTTGCTGTAGAATCGGGGCAAAGTTCAGGTATAACATTACGATTATTAATTCTGTCAAAGTCAGTTAGGCCAATCAATGAAAAATGTGAGAACCTAATCTACTGGTAAAAGCTGGATCTTTAAGTCAACTCTGTCCCAACAATGTAGTAAAACTTTGTTTAGTACGAATCTAATTCCGATTATTAACCTGGACTGTATCTGCCAAATAAAAATTTTTAGATCATGCATCACGTTTGACATCAACTGTGAAAACATCGACGACAAAAATGACCTCAACAACGACAAAAAATATCGCAACAACGACAAAAAAGTCCACTATTCCGGCGAAACTAAAGATCACTCAATCCACGACAACTACCATCCCTACAGTTGGTTATTCATCTCCTCATTTTCTTTCAACTGCGGCTCATACGCTGGGCGACAATACTACCAGAAGCAAGTTGTCGCCGATTAGGCCTACTATAGAATCCGGGCAAAGTTCAGGTATAGCATTACAATAATTACTAATTCTGTCGATATCAGTTAGGCCAATCAATAAAAAAAATATGTAGGCCTACGCGACACTACACGTGCTGTTGGGGCAAAAGATATAAAAGTTTGAAACTTAGTAACAGGAACGTAGCAAACTATTACTGTATTCTGTGCCAAGCGTAAACATTGGGCACCCTAAAGATCAACTTAACCAGTGGCGACCAATTTTCAAAATTTCATGCACTGTAGGCTATCTATCTATCTATTAGTATTGCATATAGGCCCCCATATATACTCTTTTATTTGTTGTTGCTTCAGTTTATTACGTTTAATTCATTTTAAATGGATATTATATTTCAAGGTGAAGTTTAATAATTAAAGCCATTAAATATGCCTCCCTCTTGAGTTGCGCCCTGTTCCATGGCACTCCTTAGAAATGTATATTAGTTAATGTTATTTTTTTTCATTGGTTAAAAAGTTAAGCGCATTATGGGTCCTGTGTGCAAAAACAGCTTGACGTCAATATTAAACAAGTGATCTTAGTTCTTAGATCTGTCAACATCCGTATTTCCGTGAGTTTTTCCAAAGGAATAAAGGCGCCACACAGGCGCTCGGATTAAACATTCATCGTAGAATTTGCCCAATACGACGGCGTACTATCCGGTAGGGTGATGCTGTTTTTGTAGGGTGATGCTGTTTTTGTGTTTTTGTGTTTTTGCTGTTTTTGTGTTTACTTTGCAGGCAGTCAACGCCTTATCATCTGGATACCAATTGCTCTCTTAATTGCTTTAATCGCAGTGTTGCTATCTTCGTGATCAAAAACTCGGTAAACGGTTTGTATCACCTGACATAAGAAAACGTGAGAGTTTAATCCCTAATGACTCAGGCAGCCAATTTCACTGGACCTATGCCTGGCATTCACTTTGCCACCGGTGCCAACTGATTGTCAGCCATGGGTTCAATGTGGGCCCAACAAACGTGACTGTCAGAGGAAATCCTGCTTGACAGTCATTCTGTGGCCTATTTTGTTGTTTATATGCCTACAGAATGATTAAAAATGTGTCAGGATTGAGTTGCCTATCTCAGTAATAGATTTAAGTATTTTTACAGCGAAACACCTGAATGTAGATGAGTAGGCCTACCTGATTGTATCTGCCAGGATATCAACTTATTCGCAAACGCTGCGTCAAGTCAGACGGGTTTTTCAGAGATAACGTATGAGAAAAAGCGAGGTACATCGAAAAGCTGTTAAGGTGGATTTTGTTTAGGTTGAGAGAAACTGGAACGTAATCAATTAATAGAATACGGGTGAGATTTTAGTATATCGGGTTAAATGTTCACTGGTTCATTGTAATATTAATAGTTTGTCATAGTTTATTGTTTAATACATAGGAGCAGGCTGGCCAAACAAGGAGTGTTGTCAGGGGGCAACACTTGCCAACAACCGTAGTCCGTTGACGCCTATGCAACGCTGAAGCCTTAAATCTCGACTGAAAGCAGAACTTACGCTGGATTAGTTGTATACGAAACAATTGGAGACGAGTTTGAGCAAAATCCTAAGTAGAAGAAAAACTATAATCATTAATATAATTGTTTACAATTCGTTGTTTTGTATCGCACAACGCTATAGTTCATGATTATCTACCGGAGACTACAATCGAACTAGTTAGTAAATTTTTTGTTAAACGTTCTTTAAACTTTAGCCAGAATGTGTGTCAAATGTTTTATACTCGAATCAGTAAATGAGAACGAGAAAAATAAACTACAATTGAACAATTTCGTGAAAATAGTACGCTGAGATAATACGAAAACTGATTATTAGCCATTGGCATTTTGACAGCTCAATAACTGCTCCATTTTGAAGCAGATTAATACGGAAATATAAAATCGTAGGCCTACTTCTCGTCGTGGTGATCTGAAAATCTTTTTTATAATATTCGTAAAGTTATCTTCTAATTAAGATGGAAACAACGATAATCGTACTTTGCGATGCTATTAGGGTTGAACCGTCTATTAACGCATGTCCTATGGATGTCACTTACGTCGTCCATATAGTATATATATAATTTTGTATATATATGCATAAAATTATGTATATGTGTATATAATATACGTATATACAAGGCTAGGACACTTAATCCATAGTCACAGGTTCATTTACTACAGTTAGACGGGGCGGTAGGCCGTGCATCCAGTATAGGCCTACAAGATCAGGCGGCAGTTGCGGGACGGGATTAGATAAGATCGAAGGGTGAAACTGGGAGCAAAAGGGATTTTCCCTGAATAGATCCGCTGGCGAACTAACACTCAAATATTCTTTAGGCAAGATGCCAATCACATTGAATAGAGTAATGATAATTCTTCCAGTTCCGTATCTGTGCAAATGGGAGTCATTTGATCGATGATAAATTATCGGCAAGGATAGCATTCAAATCTGATCGATGGTCATAATGAGAGGCTCAGAGTGGTGCTATGAAACTGCACTCTTACAATATTATTACAATAATGTCAAAGGTTTTAAACATCCACGAATGACTTTCTAATTTGGTTGACGGAAAGTGAGTGCGCGAGCAAATTCATGTAATGTAACGACTCTGTTCCCCACTGCGAAGTAGTTGAACCGCTCATTTCCTGCTCCTATGTGCCTGAGCAGGCAGTGGACGAGTAATAAAGTCCTGGACACGATGAGTCAGTGAATCGCAGGACTTGCTCTTTACTTCCTAGCTCACACTTATACCAGTTATAGGCTTGTGGTTGCATGTAATTGTAAAGCCAAGTACGCGAGAAAACTACTTGTCCAGGGTTGTTTAGCCTGTGCTTACTAAGTAAGTATATAATGTGAGGTAGTCAATGACTCGCATAAGTTCATGAATAAGGTTATTCGGTGCGGTTGGATCAATGTCGGTGCCAACAAATCTCAGTGAAACAAATTGGCTTTAACACCAACTGACGCAATACGGGATCCATAACGGAACAGATTTCTGTTCGTCCAACACCCTTAGCAAACTCAATTTTATAATACGAACACTGTTAGTGGTAAATCAGACGGTCACTGCTCGAATATGTGATGAATCTGCTATTAAATAAGTGACATCCGCATATTTAACAAGGTGATTGAAACCCATGACCAATCACTGAACCTTGGACAACACTAGCATTAATTGAAGCTACTTGCGATAGAGCCCCTTGAAATCTGGTGATATGCTTACGGGCCTTAAAATAATTGACTAACCAGTTATATATGTGGTCTGGAATATCGAGGTATCCTAGGTTTTGAAATAGGTTTTAATGGCAAATAGTGTCAAAGGCTTTTGAGAAATCCATTGAAACCACATTATCCTGCAGGATGGTAGTGATGAGGTGAAGAAGGACTATGATGGCAGCAGTGGTTGATCCTGTCAGACGGAACCCATATTGTTCCGCCAGAGACTCTACGGTAGGTTCTACCAAGAATGCGTGCTAGATGTGAGAGCGGACGATGTAGCGTTCAACAAGTCTCGAGAGTATGGGCAACACGGAAATCGGTCGGTAATCCGATGGACAGGTTGATTCTGAGAAAGACAGACAAACACAAAGACTCTGCACACGAATTCCATCCCCTTACATTATGGATACGTGGAGGATCCGAGGATGGATTCATTTCAGCATTTGTTAAGAAATTCCCTGGCATATTCAAGCCATCTACCCTACGTAACATAAATGCCTACATAATTAGGCTTCAACTTGTATAGATAAGCAATGCTTATATGTGAAACTACCGGCATACACAGGTCCTTTGTCTGTTTTCTCGGTGATTATGTCGTTATATGTCCGGGATTAGCAGGATGTAAACGGCGCTGCCTCGGAGGCACGACTTTTAGATTACTCAGAATAGACGTCAACTCAATGAGTCTGGCGTTGAGTTGGCTGAATATCCTAGTCAATGTTCAATGAATCTTGTGTCGTTTGTATGTCAGAACAAGCAGCGTTCATCTGACATGGTTGGAAAATACAGCTTTTTCGGATGTGGGCATTATGCACGTTTGCACGTATGGGTGTGCGTACATTGGCTCCGCTCCACGCGGGAACGGTGACAGGGACAGACCGAATGACCGATGACTGTGAAATTTTATGTTAATATGAATTTGTTAGGCATTTGAGCGTTTTTAAAAGGAATAAGGCATAGGCCTACCACTAAGTCCAAGCCGTGATATTTTTCACTTTTGAAAATAATTACAGTTTCAGTTTCAATTCAGTTTTGGGTTCGTAACTTCTATTTCAGTTAAGGTTTTTAGTACAATTTCAGTTCTGAAATAATTTCCGTTTTCGTTTCGGTTACTGACAAATTTCAGTTTCATTTTCTACTGATATATAACCATAACCTCTTCTTCTTTAAGTTCTCTGCCCTTCGGCAGGTTTCAACTTCCTCTCTTCGCTGCGCTCTTCCCTTCAGTCCGCTGTATCTGTGGGTAACGATAACCATAACCATAAAGACAGAGATAGAGACAGAGAGACGCCAGAGACCCCTCTGCTGTCATCTGCATCGTTACACAACGAGGACCCGGAAGGCGGGTAAGACTAAGACCGACCCAGCGCCGGTCGGTCATCGGGCTGTCGATCGTTCGACTGGTACAGTAGGCCTACTAATGCCAAGACATTGGAGCTGATAGACATTCCGCCGCCTCTGCTGTTCGACGTCGCCCGCTCTTCCGCGGTCACGTGGTCGACGGCGGTGCAGCGGAGTTCCTGTGACGTTGTCGGTCACGTGACTGGAACTGTAATGCGGGCACCTGATGTGCTAAACTACGCCTGCATGTATGTATAGATAGATAGAGCGCATTTGTTGAACCTGTGTGTGTGTGTGTGTGTAGGTGTGTTGTGCGTGTATGTGTGTAGGTGTAGGTGTGTGTGTAGGTGTGCGTGTGTATGCGTGCGTGTGGGTGTGTGTGTGGAGGGGACACGGTAGCCGATTGGTTAGAGCGTAAGGCTTGTGGCGCGGAGAGTACGGTTTCAAGCCTCCTCTCATGAGATGGTTACTGTGTAGGCCTGTAGGGACTTCGAGCAAGTTATTCACTCTAACCTCATCTAATTTCTTCTCATCTCATGGCATGTCACCTTCATCTCATCTCATGGCATGTCACCTTGTCATCTTACCTTGTCTCCTCTCGTCTCATCTTATGGTTCTTAGCTTTGCGTTACAGGTGTGTGTCTTTTTTCTTTTCAATTTCTGTTCTTTTCCTGTTCCTCTTGTTTTCTTACGTCACCCCATACATTTTAAGCGTTGTTATACCAGGTAAGCATCTGTTAACTTTTAGTCATAACATGTGCTTTGAAACCCCACCACGATAGTCCGTCAACGGGAACCTTACATGACGTTTCACCCATTCAAACAGGCTGCGCTATAGTGAAGGATCTCACCCGATCAATTCGTTGAAAAATGAGCAGGGTCGAGGCCATACGGTCGCTGTACAAAAACCGGAACATTTGCATTGTCAAAATAGGCGCTTAATTATCTAAGAGTAAAACAACCATGCGCGATCGTTTGACTATGTATAGCACGTGACTTGTTATAGCCGTTCTATCATGACTCAAGTCTATGGCAAAAATGATACATTAGGAGATAGTGTGCCCAGATCCACAAACTCCCCTCTCGTGCGACCTCGTTACTCTACCCCCACCCATCAAAATAAGTCGACGCCAGCCGTAAACGGAACGAGAGGAATAGGATCTAGGATGATCAACGTCGAGTTATGCTCATTTAGATCGAATGGATCCAACTTCATCAACAGTCGTGTTTTGAACGGATCTAATATCCATGGTCGAAATCGGATTGTGTTCTGATCGAATTGTTTGATCAAAAGTTAACCCATTTTATGATCATATACGACAACCGGCGAAATGCGATGACCATGGTACTTGCTCAGTAAGGATCTCTGATTCGCGTAGGCCTATCATCCGCCGTAGCTCTTCGATCATGATCACGCTTGATCCATAGCGCTTGAATCATTATGAGGATTTTCGTCATAGTCTCGCTGCTGGTTATTCCACTCGTTCGAGCGGAGAACTCGATAGGTGAGTCATCACTTCTCTGTCAGTCTAATGCGGCCAACTGTGCAGGGCTGTAGTGGTAAATTTAGAGGAGAGTAATGAGTATACGCTACCGGTTAGTTTCCGAAACAACTTAGCGGTGAGTATACGCTTCAGTATTTTGTGAGTATACACTACAGTATTTTAACATAAATAAATATAAATGTTTTATGAGGTCAGTATACGGTCTCTACAGGTGAGTATACCCTCGACTACAGCCCTGCAACTGTGTATCAGGAAGACGAGTGATAATTGAAAGTAGTAGGCGGTTTGAAAATCGATCGCGCTGGATTGAGGAGGCGAGCGATGCGCGGTCGACGTCTGGAGTTGTTGTTTATCGCGTAATTTTGTGTGTCGTATTGGTACTTGTCGGTTTCACGACCACCAAACACACCGAAAGAAAACACCACAACATTAAGTTAACTTTATATTTCACGTTATTAAACTAAAAGCGGGATGAACGATTAAAATGTTAATTTAAACTGGAAGCGGGATGAACGATTAAAATGTTAATTAAACTAGAAGCGGGATGAACGATTAAAATGTAAATTTAAACTACAGATACGGGATGACGATTAAAATGTAAATTAAAATGGAAGCGGAACGAACGATTAAAATGTAAATTAAACTGGAAGCGGGATGAATGATCAAAATGTTAATTAAGCTAGGAGCGGGATGAACGATGAAAATTTGGTGGTCGTGAAACCGACACGAATTTGGTGGTCGTGAAACCGACAAGTACCGTCGTATTCGTATAGCTGCATGTAGTTCTCATTTAGTAGGCCTATCTCAATTCAGTTCCGTTATCCGCTCCGCATTATAGTTGTAATAAGTTTCAATGTGCTGTTTGGCTATACTTAAATAAAATGATTGTCTTGCTCAAGGTTCGTTTATCGTCTTCGTGTCTAACTCAAACTCATCGAGCGACGACCTTTATTAGTGGACGCAGCGTAGGCCAGTACATTGCCTTTTAGATTCTGAGGTCTGCACATAATATGCTAAAGAGCTCTATGCCTGACGTCATGCTAGGGGAACGTCGATATCTATATTTAGACCATTGACTCTGTGAACGGTGACCCATGACCTTTCCCCTCATGCATTCCGCCCTAGCATTACGTCACAGGCAAGCATACCTATTCTTAGCAACAGGCCAGGCTTCAACTTGAATCGCTCATAGTGGGTCCACATAATATAAATCGATCGACGGTGCGACGCCTTGGGCTTGGCGAACGATTTCCCCTCGCGCGGAACTTTGCTAGGCAAGCGACCGATCTCTCGCCTCAAATGGGAAGCTCTCAGCTTCATAAATAATTAATTATATTAAGCGGCAAGCGGCTTCTTCAAGCTTCTGGCCACTGGCCTACGGCCCGGGCAGTATATTCATTAGTTGGCCGGTCAATGAGAGTGCACAACTGGCATTACATGCAAAGTACACTGCATCATAGACATACAGCATCATCATCAGGATGCTCTATGATGCAGATTAGTTTGCGCATTGGGTAAAAATTAATATTAACGGACATGTTTCAGACAAATATTAACAGTTTTAGGCCTAATAGCTTATTAGCAGTCGTATAGCCTATATTATATAAACTGTCTAAACACATATAAGTTGCTGTACACCAAAATGCGGTTTGCAATTGGTTCTAATGAAGAATATTCTATTCCATTTCTGTTTTGCTTATTATTATAATTATTATTATTATCATCATCATCGTCGTCGTCGTCTCGACGTCGTCATCATCATCATCATCATTATAATCATCATTATTACTTTTTGCCCGGAGGTATAAATGATCCCTCTGTAACTCATAGACAATAAGCGCTTACCAGTCATTGTCTTTGGTGCTGTCAGGTCAGAAGCTATATGAATCTGTACTTACAGTTACTAATTATGGTTAACTTTCCTGCCGTCTTATTAACTCAGAACTTTGTAGTGGTTCTAGTGGAGCATCATCAACTTGCAGGGAATTACTTTGCATCGTATTGGATTGCGCTGTATTGCATTTTGTTGCATTGTGTTGCATTGTATTGTATTGTATAGTATTGCATAGTATCGTATGGTGTAGTATTGCATTGTATTGTATCGTGTACAATTGCATAGTATAATGTAGTATTGTTTTGTACTGCATTGTATCGTATAGTATTGCATAGCATAGTGTAGTATCGTATTGTTTTATATCGTGCAGTATAGCATACAATACAATGCAAACAATGCTACACTATTCTATGCCTAGCATAGCATTGAATTGTGTCGTATAATATTGCATAGTATAGTAGAGCGTAGTATTGTATTATATTGTAGTAACAACCGATGTCTGCTCCTCGGAGAGGAAGAATATTAGCTGCAGCAGCGACAGTGTCATCTACGTCGATTCCGCTCGATTCGGTCGGATGACGAGGAGCACCTGCCTCAGGAACACCGGCTTCGGTCATCTCAACTGTTCAGCCGACGTGCGACTCTACCTGGAGAGGAAATGCGCCGGTCGTCGGATGTGCCTGCTGCAACAGGACAACGTCCTCGACAGATCCAATCATAGGTGTCCAGGTGACCTCAAGATACACCTAGAGGTCAGCTATCACTGCTTACGAGGTAACGTGGCGCTTGTTTTAATCGATATTACCAACATCCGCCGCATGATTGATTACTAAACAATCAGTCAATCAGTCAGTCAATCAGTCAGCCATCCAGCCAGTCAATCATCCAGCTAGTCAGTCATCAAGCCAATCAGTCAGGCAATCAGTCAGTCAGTCAGTCAAGCAGTCAGTCAAGCAGTCAGTCAAGCAGTCAGTCAAGCAGTCAGTCAGTCAAGCAGTCAGTCAAATAGTTAGTCAGTCTGTCAGTTACTCCTCATTATTATTAGCAGCAAAGTCCATTGATCCGCTGATCAGTCAATCAGTCAATCAGTTAATCAATCTGTCAATTAATCAAACACTCAAACAATAAATCAGTCAGCCACAAGCAATCAAGCACGCAATCAACCAGTCAATCAGTCAGCCAAGTATGTATGTATGTATGTATGTATGTATGTATGTATGTATGTATGTATGTATGTATGTATGTATGTATGTATGTATGTATGTATGTATGTATGTATGTATGTATGTATGTATGTATGTATGTATGTATGTATGTATGTATGTATGTATGTATGTATGTATGTATGTATGTATGTATGTATGTATGTATGCATGTTTGTGTATGTATATGCATGTATGCATGAATCAATCAAGCAGTTACCTAACAACTGCGGAGTCCGTAATGCATATATCGATGCATTTATCCGTTCACCAATCGTACAATCGAACCATTGATGCATTTACGCATTTACTGATTGAATCACTCAAACATCGATTCGCTTCCTGATCTGACTCATTTGTTCCTTCGTTCGTTCGTTCGTTCGTTCATTCATTCATTTATTTATTCATTCATTGTTCGTTCAATCATTCATTCATTCATACGTCTTCCCGTTTCATCCTTTGATTAGAACATTCCTTAATAGGTTCATCCATTAAACCAGTCATACATTCATCTTTTACCCTTTCATCCACTAATTGTTACAGCCGTTCATCTATTCATCCATTAAACCTTTCACCCGACCATGCATCTATTCATCCATGCCTATTTATCCATTCTCTAAAATCATCCATTCATCCATCCGTCTTCAACAATCAATTTATCTATATTTCCATTCATCTTTTCATAAATCAATAAATTCATCTATCCATCTACTCATCCATTCCACCATCCATCCATCCATTTATCTATTCTTCCATTTATCTATCCATCCAGTCATCTATTCATCCATTTAGCCATCCATCCAGTCATCTATTCATCTACTCATCCATTTGTCTTCACCCATAAATTCTTCAATTCATCTATTCAACTATTCATCTATTCCTCCATTCACCCGAATGTCGATTCGTTCACACAGTCGAAACTCCTCACAACGCCGATTCGTCGAAATGCGCCGGCAACAAGTATCCGGTTGGTATGGCAACACGCGACGGATACCTGGCTCGCGTCGTAACCGTGGAGACAGGAATTGGGTCAATCACGTGTCCATGGTTGATCGAGGCCAGGTCGGGTCAGACGATTCGCCTGACGCTGTACGACTTCGGGCTCTGGCAAGACCAAGAGACGGCCACTCTGGCTCCCAGCGATGGAACCACGTGTCAGCTCTATGCCTCGATCAACGAGCGATCAGGTTCTGCGGCTACGCGGTCCGTGTGCGGTGGAGATCCGGTCTACGCGCGCCGGGTGGACCGTGGCCGAGTGGTGTACACGTCGAACAGCAACAGTGTCCAAGTGACGATTACGACGAAGAGCAGCCCAACGCTCGAACAGTTCCTGCTCAAGTACGAAGGTAGGCATTCTCTGTTCTGTAACCGCCACTCTTCCTTCCACTTCGTCTCATTCTCCCCTACTCTTCCTCCTCCCAACTCTTCCTCCTCCCCAACTCTTCCTCCTTCTCCCCTACTCTTCCTCCATCTCCCAACATGCCTCCTTCTCCGCTATTCTTCCTCACCTTTACAACCGGCTACTCTCCTAGCAGCTTCTTCCTCCTGTTCTTAATCATCCTCATACTCCTCCATCCTACTCTTCCTCGCATTCTCTCTTCTCATCCTCCTCCGCATTCTCTACTCATATCCTCCTTCTTCCCTATGTCATCTTTTCCTCCTCTGCGCGACATGATGAGGTCATATTGGTTATAAAAACGACCACACGATGATGAAGACAATAATAACGATGAAGCTGCTGATGACAAGGACAACGACGATGAAGATAATATAGATGGTGGTGACGACGATTGTAATTATAAATGCCGATGAAGATAGTGGTATTATGTGATAGTAATGATGATGGCGGTGAAAACGGCGATGCAGAGAAAGGGGATGATAGTAAGAATGATAGTGATGATGATGATGATGATGATGATGATGATGATGATGATGATGATGATGATGATGATGATGATGATGATGATGATGATGATGATGATGATGATGATGATGATGATGATGATGATGATGATGATGATGATGATGATGATGATGATGATGATGATGATGATGATGATGATGATGATGATGATGATGATGACGACGATGATGATGTAGTCGTTGGCTGCGCGGACCCTGATCCTCCTCCGCCTCACACGCACGTCGAGAGAATCTCCGATCGTCTGATCATCAAGTGCAGCAAAGACAGCGGCCTTGACCCCGAAGCCAAGACCTGGACGATCCAATGTCTGGACGCTGGGAACTGGTCGGCGCCGCTCCACGAGATCAACTGTTCGACGACATCGGGTGGAAAATACAAGACATCCACCGATTTTCCTGGCTGTGGTGAGTAATCTTATCAAATATCTCTAATCCATTGTTCCCAACAAGGACGCCGCGAACCAGTTCTAGAGTATATATAACACCCCTCTTCCGCGTCTCAAACAAAATACCTGATGCCATACAACATCAGCATGCTCCACGACGCTAAGCGGACGTCATTTTAGGTTTTTAAAAAATTATCCTGCCACTTACGTGTATATTCCTCACAAATTCATTGCGGGGTAAACCGGAGGCGGGGGAGAGGCGGTGGGTAGGGGATCAGATTTTCAAACATCAACATCTCGGTCCTTTTTCATCGCACAGCGTTCATATTTACAACATTTGTTGAACTTTGTTTTAATTCATGATGAATATGATCCACTACAGTAACTGCCTTTTTCATCTAAAACTGACGTTTAAGACGTTTTACGATCTTTTGACGCTTCTGGTCATCGACGCATTGCACTAGTCTTTGACAATGCAGAAACTATTCAGTTATAAATTAAGTCTTATGGTCACGATGGACAGGCGCGTTTTTATGCGTTTTTTAGAATTGGCAGATAGGCATACAGTTAGTCTATTAGTGTAAATTTTATTGTGACTGTAATTGTGTAACAGACTGACGTTGTATAGAGAACTGACAAATTAAATTACATGTAAGCTTACATTGTACAAAGTAAAAATCAATGCTGTAGTTTATTGCAGTTCTTCGTTGAGTCTGTTTGTCTATAGTTTACGTTGGATGCTTCAACTTTGCAGCTGAGTCAATTTTAAAAATCAAGTTATGAGATTACATAATTTGCCAAAGAAGTTATGTAAAATATTATTACTTTTAACCAAAAAGATGGTCTCTAAAATGCACCACTAAAAACTCTTAAATAAAAATGTCTTACTCTGGATTGGGGGCACAACCCCTCCCCAGACTCCTTCCCTCAGTATGTAACTCAGATCCCGTGCTGAAAAATCCCTTAAAACTCGACGGCAATAAATAGGGTAATTAGTTTAATAATTAAATCATCCCGTCTCAAAATGTGCGCCCCTCTTGAGTTGCGCCCTGCTCCATGGCACCACTGGAACACCCCTCGCTACGGCACTGCTTAGAAAAGTATAATATTAGTTAATGTTATTATCTTCATCGGATAATAAGTTAAGCGATTAATAAGTCCTGTAGCAAAAACAGCTTGACAAACCGTCAAAAATTTCATCTTAGTTGTAGATCTGTCAAAAGTCAGTTTTCCGCGAGTTTTGCAAAGAAACAAAAGGCGCTCGGAATAAACATTCGTTACAGATGCCGTCCGATACGGCGGCGGCGGACTATTCGGTAGGGTAATGCCGTTTTGTTTTTACATTTCAGACAGTCAGCGCCTTATCATCTGGATACCACTGGTTCTCCTAATTGCTTTTATTACAGCGTTTGCCTTTGTCGTGTGTCATATTGTGATCCAAAAACTCCGCAAACGGTTTGTATCGTGCGACAGCAAAACATATACATTACAATGCAACTAGACATTTATAGCGCGCATTAATAAAACAAGTCTTGCACGAGAGCGCGCTGTGCTACATTCCTAGTCATAGAACAATGTAAATAGATGAGTCTTTAATTTTGATTTAAATTTATTTAGCAATAGATGTGCACTGACGGACTGCAATTGGAAGACTGTTCCATTCTTTTGGTCCTGATACTGAGAAGGCACGACTACCAAACTTCCGGTTGGTGCGAAGTATGGTGTAATCGCCTCGTGCAGCCGATCGGAGTCCTCTGGAATTTGTAGCAGAACACGGCTTGACCATGGATGTCATGTACGTGGGAGAAGTTCCAGAGTGGATATGGTACATGAGGAGGCAGATTTTGAAAGCGATATGGGCACGAATGGGAAGCCAGTGAAGTTGCTGCAGGGATGATGGACCAAGATCTTTAATAAGACGAGCGGCTGTGTGAAGAACAGATGATAGAGGTTGTAGTGTCGATGAGGGAATACCGGACAGGACAGAGTTGTAGTAGCCTAGTCGAGGCGAGAAATGACGAGGACTTGAACAAGAATACGGAGGCATGCATCTTTCATTTAGGCAGCGTTTCACTTGTCGAATTCGGCGAACGTGGAAGTGGCATGCTCTGGCAATGGATGAAATGTGGTGAGTCATGTTACGATTGTAATCTAGCATTACGCCAAGGTCGCGGATCACGTCGGAGGGTGGAATGGAACAGTTTGAGTCGATCTTAATGGTTTTCATTTGTTTATCGTCATCCGAACTGTTTCAACGGTCGAACCAGATGAGTTCTGTTTTGGTGGCATTTAGCTTCAGACGCATCGAAGCACACCAGGATTGGATATCACGTACGCATGCCGCAATTTTAATTTTGATATTACCAATGTTCTTTCCGGACAGCTTTATGTAGAGCTGGGTGTCATCAGCATATAGGTGGATCATGGGATCGTGCTGTGATGCGATGTTAACAATATTGGAGATGTAAAGGATAAAGAGAAGTGGACCGAGAATGGATCCTAGGGGGACACCGAAGAGGAGAGAAATATCTGGATACAAGTTCACTGGTTCATTGCAATATTTATATTTATATTTTATTATATACACAGGAAAAGGCTGGCCAAACAAGGAGCGTCGTCTGTGGGCAAAACTTGCCAACCATCGTCGTCCGCTGAAACCTATGCAACGCTGAACCCAGAATATTTGACTGCAAACGCAACGTACGCTCAAATAGCTGTATACGAACCAATCGGAGGAGACGAGACTCATGCTAACGCCAACTAGAAACAAATCGATTTTCACCAATATAAATGTTTGCAATTCATTGTTCGTCTTTTATATTACACTCTTAGTTTTTGATTATGTTCCGTAGGTTTCAATGTAACACCCATGTTTGTTTGAGTGAAAATGGAACGTAATATTTTTAGTTTTATCGTGATAGTTTATTGCTTAATGCACAGAAATAGGCTGGCAAAACTAAAACTATCGTCCACAAGCAACGCTTACCAACCTTCGTTCTCGCTTACGCCTATGCAACGCTGAAGCCATGCAGAAGCCTCGACTGAAAACATAACGTACTAATCCTAATCCTGTAATTGGAGACGATGTTGAGCAGAATCCTAACTATAGAAGAAAACTAGTCACGAAGGCATTTGTTTGCAATTCGTTGTTCGTTGTGTAGCTCACCACAACATAGTTCATCATCATCTACAATCAAACTTATTAGTTAAGTTTCTGTTAAACGGTGATAAAATTTTAACCAGATTGTGTTTGAAATGTTTTATTTTCGAATCAGTAAATGAGAATGAGAAAATTAACTACAGTGAACAATTCCGTGAAAGTAGTAGGCTGCGATAAGAAAACTCTGAAAATTCACCAATGAAACTTTAGCAGCTAAAATATGCTCCTTTTTAAAGAAGATTATTCGGGAAATATCAAATCTTACACCTCGCTGCACGTTGTGTTGGTCTGAAACCATGTCCTGAAAGTGTTTGGAAAGATTATTTTAGACTGAATATATAACGATAATCATATTTTAGGAGGCCATTATATGGTACAACCATCTATCAACGAATGTCCTATGATGTCATTCACGTCTCCATATAGTGTATTAAATATATAATTGCGTGTATATATGTATGTATAATTGTATATGTATGCATGTATTGTATATGTGTATATATAAGGCTAAGGCACTGTATCCGTAGTCACAGGTCTATTTTCTGCAGTTAGACGGGTCAGTAGGCCAGTGGACCATTCAGTAGAAGATAAGGCGAGAAGGGATTATAATCGATTATTTATATTAGAGGGTTAAAGAGGGTGAACCGGGAGCAATTGGGATTTCCCCATAATGGATCCGTTGTCAAACTAGCAATTAAATATTCATTGCGTCAAAAGGCCAATTATCGATCCTCATTTCTGTTCCGAATGGGAGTCAGTTGATCGATAATTGGCAAACAGAGCAACAAAGTCTGATCGAATATATCTTAATGAGAAGCTCAAAGTGGCACTATGAAAACGTATTCTGATGATATTATTACAATTACGTCTAAGGTTTAATACATACACGAAGGCTGCCTATTTCAGTTCAAGGTAAGTGAGTGAGCGAGCAATGTACTGTAATGCACTGGCCCCGTGTTCCATTGCGAAGTAGGGAACCGCTCATTTCCTGCTCCTAAGTCCATGAGCCGGCAGTGGACGTATCCCTAGACCTGGGCACAATGGAGTCGGTGCTTCGCAGGACTTGCCCCTCACTTCCCATCTCACGCATGTACTAGTTATAGGCCTGTGGTTGGATGTAGAAACAAGTATGCGAGAAAACTACTTGTCCAGGGTCCTTAAGCCTGTGTGTTGTAAGTGGGTATGTGCTGAACTGTAACGCTGTCAATTACTTGCATAAGTTCGTGAATAAGGTATTCGTGCGGTTGGATCGCTGTATGTGCCTACGAATCACAGGGATACAAAATGTTTAACAACCGAGCTCCACAATACAGTATCATAAAACGGAAGCTGACTGTTTTATTTAACTCTGGAACAAGTCGATAAACAATAGACCTAACTCTATAAGGGAAGTGCAATACTTATGCAATTATAATAATTAAAGAGTTCTGGATTTAATTATTCAGTCGATTGACTGAGCTAAGTCGATCAACGCCAATTAGGTTATTAGGGAAATGATTAGGCTGTTAGACCACCCAATTAGAATTCGTTGTTTTATCAAACTTCCTTGTCACTTCCTTAGTTCGTTCGATGTCAAAAGCCTGTAGTTAATAAATTACAACTTTTAACAGCAATTTTAACCCAAGCTGTTTAATACAATCCAGTACGTTACATCGATTGTAATCGTAAACTTATATAGCGCCACTCGAAAAAGAAGCTCATCGGAACTGTTCCCTGCCTAACAACATGAAGAAGGATGGTCTTTTAGCGCTTGCGGAAAAGAAGCACAGAGAGGTTAAGGAGTTCATATCGCAGGTCGCTAAGAAACTTATTCCAGAAACATGGACAATCCACACCAGTGGCGGCGCCGCCTATGTTTGTAGCCGTACCACAAACATAGCCCGCTAGCTGCTGTCTACGGCTACCGAGTCATATGAATTGGGTCTTAGTAGGATTTAAGAGAAGCCGATTAGAGGCCATCCACAGGGAAAGGGCATAAATGGCTTGGCACATCAGCCGAACAGAGGCCACCGCGTCAGAGTCATAGGAATCGATGTAGGGCTTTGTAGGCCTGCACATCATCCGCATAGAGTTGGTGTAGGAGCCCCTGAAAAGACAGAAGGGAACTAATATCAGCCGTGTGGAGAAGATAAAGTAGGGGGCCAGAGAAAGAGAATGTCTCTGCCTCTTACTCTCCGACTGGGTCTGCGTCTGTATCTTTCTCTGCATCTACCTCTCGCTCTCCTCTCCCTCTCACTCTCCCTATTACTCCCCCTTTCCTCTCCCCACCCCGCCTTTGCCTTTGCCTCTTTCTCTACCTCTCCCTGTGCCTCTCTATATGCCTCTCCCTCTGGCTCTCTCACTCGCTCTCCCTCTCGCTCTTCCTCTCTCTCTCTCTCTCTCTCTCTCTCTCTCTCTCTCTCTCTCTCTCTCTCTCTCTCTCTCTCTCTCTCTCTCTCTCTCGTTCTCCCTTTCACTATCCCTCTACCCCTCCTCTCTCCCTCTCCCTTTGCCTTTGCCCTTTCTCTGCCTCTGTTTCTGCCTCTTCCTCTGACTCTTACTCTCCCTCTTCATCTTGCTGTCCCTCTCCTTCTCACTCTTCCTGTCCATCTGCTCTCTCCCCTCTGCCCCTGCCTTTCCCTCTCCCTCTCTTTCTGTCTTCTTCTTTTTCGCATTCCTTGTCACATTCTTTTCATTTTTCATTTTTCGCATGAATTTTGCTTCTTTTTTTCTTGAAAACAAAAGAAAGACACAGAGTTAGAGAGAGAGAGAGAGAGAGAGAGAGAGAGAGAGAGAGAGAGAGAGAGAGAGAGAGAGAGAGAGAGAGAGAGAGAGAGAGAGAGAGAGAGAGAGAGAGAGAGAGAGAGAGAGACAGACAGACAGACAGACAGACAGACAGACAGACAGACAGACAGACAGACAGACAGACAGACAGACAGACAGACAGACAGACAGAGACAGAGACATAGAGAAAGAGAGAATGCGCGAGAGATTAGTAATGATAGACAGTGTCTCCCCTCGCGTGCTCTCCTTGTACGTTGTTTTTTAATCAGGTTTCAACTTATGTACACATAAGATAGCAAACGATCCTCTGTCTGTTTCCTGGTCATTACGCGGATAAATCCGGTATGTAGCAGGATGGTGGGTCATGGCACTGATAGCACGACTGTTTAACTAGTAGTAGTAGCAATGTTTAGTAACTCAACGAATCTCTGGAGTTGAGTTGGTTGAATGGCTGAGCCTATGTTCAACGAATCTGTATCACATCAATGTGTTAAGCATCATTCTTCTGTTTTTACGTACAGAGATGATGCAATTATGCAAGTATGTTCGTTTGTATGTGTGTTTCTATGTACGTACGCATTGTATTGTATTGTATTTGGCTATTTATAAAGCGCTTCTAGCGGGAGGGCCATTCAGAAGCGCTCCAGTGCGAGAGACCCTGAGAGAAAAAGCAAGTTTTATGAAAAGTAAAAGAGGAAGAGACGTTGCCTGAGAGAATAGAAGAACGAACGAACGGAGGAAGCTCATTCCAAAGAGCAGGGCCAATGGAGGCAAAAGACCTAGATTGAGCCAGAGAAGTCCTGACACGGGGAACGAGGAGGTCAAAACGGTCAGATGAACGAAGAGGACGAAGAGAAGCAGCAGAGTGAGGGCGATGTATTAAGTCACACAAATATTTTGGAGCGAAACCAAGTTGAGCCTTAGAGACAAGGATGAGGACCTTAAATTGGATGCGTGCAGAAAGCGGGAGCCAGTGGAGTTCTTCTGCCATAAAGGTGGTGATATGAGAGAATCGAGGAAGACGGGCAATTAATCTAGCAGTAGCATTGAGAACGGACTGAAGAGGAGCAAGACGGACTTTAGGAAGACCAATGAGGAGGGAATTACAGTAGGCAAGTCTAGAGCAGACAAATGCATGGACAATTGAAGTGAAAATTGGAGATGAGAGAGAGCGACGGATAGCTCTAAGGCGCCTTAGGTGAAAATAGGAAGTGCGAGTGAGTTTGGAAATGTGTTCAGTAAAGGTGAGAGAATTGTCAAGGGTCACTTCTAGATCACGAACGCTAGAAGAGAAAGTGAAAAGCGGAAACCTTTGAGACAGCACAGCAAAGTCGAGTTTTATGTACGTATGTAGCCCTATGTACGTATGTACTATGTATGCATGAGTGTAGGGTGTGCAAGTGTGTCTGTATGTGTGTTTGTATGTACGTATGTGTCTATGTATGTCGCGGTCGACTCCTTCGATCGCAACCACGAACAAACGAAGGAACTATTAAAAGATCTTTATTTAAAAATAAAGTCGATTAAGTGTAGAGTAAGTCAACTCGTCTATCAAATATTACAATCGTAGACAGCACACAGGTTGGCTGGTCTCGATTGAACGTTATACGATCAATGTTTCAACGTTTACAAATCTTCGTCAAAAGGCCCTTAATGTACATCAGGTCTATCTTATATAGAGTTCTCCCGGATTCCAGAACGTTCTGTGACGTCACTGTACTTTTCCCTGGAAAGTCCTACTGAACACGTATATCCTTGTTGCATGCAACGAATTAATGTTGACAGCTTGCTGCAGAATTTTCCGTGCGTTGTAAACAAACTTGTTGACGCGTCGGTTTTCTTCCCTTGATGCATGCACCCGCGTAGACCACGACATTCCCTCCGCCCTCAGATGATGACACGTCTTCAGCACCATCCCGAACGGGTCATCACAATCAAGCCGGGCCTCCAGACTCCATCTCGACACAGCATATACAAACAAAACAAAACACATCAGTTAGTCAATTTATTTATACAATTTGCGGGCTCGATCCTTGTGTGTCGGGCCATTTCCCCCCTTCACCATCCGAGTCACAACCGAGAGAGGAAATCAGCCACCGTGTTCTGACGTCCAGGACGATATCGAAAGTCCACGTTAAACTCTTGCAATGCTAACGCCCAACGAGTCAGTTTCGCACTCTTAGGGCTTGCATCTGTGAGATAAGACAAAGGATTATGATCTGAATAAATGATTATCTTTGATAAGAATATCCATGACTTGAATCGTTTAAGTGCCCAAATTACTGCGAAAGCCTCTCTCTCAATTGTAGACCAATGCATCTGTGTATCTGTAAGTTTAAGGCTAGCAAAAGCAATTGGTTTTTCTTGACCTTCTTCGGTCCACTGAAACAAGCAACACCCGACCGCGGTGGCACTTGCGTCAACACTTAAACCAAATTCCTTAGTGAAATCAATGGTATGCAACTGTGTAGCTTTACTGAGATCATCCTTTAACTTATCTAGTGCTTCTTGATGCTTTTGCTCCCAAGGCACCTTCGTAGGTATGTTATCTCGTGTCAAATCAGTTATTACCCGTGCTTTTTCAGCTAAAGCAGGTATAAAATTTCGAAAGTAACTGAAAAAACCCATAACCTTTCTAACTTCTTTCTTTGTTGTTGGAGGATGGATATCATTGATCGTAGCGATCTTACCTGGATCAGGTTCAATACAACCTGACCCTACTATATGGCCAACAAACTTTATTTTGTTTTGTGCAAAATTACATTTTCTTAAATTCAAAGTGAGTCCTGCTTCCTCAATAGTTTGCAAGAATTTCTCTAGATGTTCTAAATGGTCATTCCAATTCATTGAAACCACTGCCATATCATCGACGAATGGTTCGGTAAAACTTCGCACTGGATGTAAAACTTGGGTCATAGCACGAATAAAGGTATTGCTAGCGGACTTGAGTCCAAACGGCATTCTTGTGAACTCAAAAAGTCCTGCATCACATACGAATGCCGTAAGCCATCGATGTTCTTTCCGAACTGGAATTTGCCAATACCCCGATTTCGCGTCGAAAACACTAATAAACTTTGCCCGTCCCACCTTTTGTAAGATGTCAGCAATGTCTGGGGTCGGGTAACAATCACCTAGAGAATATTTGTTAACATGGCGATAATCAATTGCCAATCGAACGCCATTTTGACCTTTGGGTCCCTTTAAAACGCAAACTACCGGACTGGCCATTTCACTTTTCGATGGTCGAATGATGTCTAATGCCAACATTTCTTCTATCTGGCGTTGTACTTCAGGTTTAAGTAGCTCAGGTACTTTATATGCCCTTAAACGCTTAGGAGTGAAATCATGAGTTATCTTAATTTCATGTTCTAATACTGGACAATACCCAGGTTTATCCACACATACTGCCGTGTGCCGATCCAAAATTTCAAAAAGTTGCTTCTGTTCCTCTTGCGAAAGATGCGCTATAATCAGAGGATCAATTCGCTTACTCGGGCTTATTTGTTCACGTTCTTCCTGATCTACAACCTCTACTATACCAAATTCTTCATCTTGATCAACAATTACTGAACAGCTATTGATCATCGCTTGTTCGAGTCGTTCATGGTATCGCTTGATCTTATTTGCGTGTAAATGTCTTTGTTTTCCCTCTATTTCTACTATATAAGAATATGGGGATTTAACCTTGACTACGGTAGCAGGTCCTTGCCATCGACTATAAAATTTAGAACTGCCAAAATCTGGTGCTAATACTGCTACTTTATCTCCAACTTCGTATTTTCTGTCAGTACTACGCAAGTTATAATAATCTGCATACCGCTTTGTTTCTATATCACTATAGTAATCTGCATAAACTTTCGCGAATTCGAGGTTTTCCTTCAGTGATTGGAGATACTCTTCGGGTGATTTACCTAAGTTAAGAGGTACTTTTCGTTCGCCAGCCCACGATTCCTTCAACACACTAAGTGGACCCCGAGGAAGAGTTCCATAAACCATAGTGAATGGCGAAATATGAGTCGTGCCTGAAGGTTTTTCTCTAAGGCTCCACAGAACAAACGGTAACAATTGGTGCCATCCACGAGGATCAGATTGAGCAAGCTTAAAGATCATGGTTTTCAAGCTTTGGTTGCATCTTTCAACCAATCCAGCTGCCTCAGGATGTCCAGGGGTATTAAATCTGGGACTACAACCCATTCGCCGCAAGAATTCTTTCGTCAAACGACTGGTAAAGTTGGTACCACAATCAGAACTGATGATCCTTGGAATAGAAAAAGTTGTAAAAACTTGCAACAGAGCTTCACAAACTCCCTTTGCATTCAGCGATCTAAGAGGATACGCCATCGGCCAACGAGAAAATTTGTCCACCAGAACCAAAGCATAATTGTACTGGGGTTTCGATTTGTTGGATTCTCCAGTCACTACCATAGGGCCAATACAATCCATATTTAGATGGTTAAAACAGAGTTCATCCGCCCTCGGAATAGGAGTGATCGGGACTCGATCTGCCACTTTAACTGCAGTTCTTAGTTGACAAATTTGACAAGACGCACAATATTCGCGAATTCTCTCATCCATTCTTGGAAACCAAAAGTTTAATTTGATCCTGGCTCTCGTTGCCTTAAAAGCCATGTGCCCAGCACATGGGGCATCGTGTGCTACTCGCAAGACAACCTCGATTCTATCTTCCGGTAAACATAATTGATTAACCTTATGTCCCATAATTTCCCCTTTGTGGTACAGGAGGTTATTATCTATAAAGAAATTATTTTTATTCTGTCTCGCTTGTTGCCAGCAAGGTATAAGACTGTGACAATTCTGTTGCTCACGCAATAAAGTATCATTATTCGCTACTCCCTCATCAGACTTGAACTCTGTTGACTCAACATCAAGAAAATCATCTGAATCATCAACTAGTTGCTCCTGAGAATATTCATTCACTTCTGACGGCAAGGATTCGTTGCTGTTACTTTTCTCGATATTAACTTCTAAGTTATCTTCTTCTGCCCCTTTATTTATTTGTACAAATCGATCTACGCCAGCTGCCATCACTACATATTGCGAACTATCCCTTAATAGGTCCACAACATGGGGTGTCAAAATAACTCGTTCATTTAGTTCAGGGACTACAGCGAACATGACGCACAAAGATGGCGCAATGTTAGTCGTTCCTTCCATTGAATTAGCTAATTTCATTTGTAGGTATACTACATCCTTCTCCCTGAAAACCAATTATATTAATCCGTTTAATCACGGGTAAGTTTAGTGACTCAATTAATTTCTTATCAATACAACAAATTTCTGCTCCTGAATCAGATAATGCTGGCTGAGAAGGGAGATCTTCAATCTGTACATTGATATACGACCTCTCATGTAATCCATCAATACTATTCTCGTATACCCTTACAGCAGTTTCCAACCCTATTGGTTTAGAATTATCCAATAAATTCCCTTGCTTTACCTGTTCAGGTATCTCATGCAACACGTTGACCTTCTCAACAAATAAGTCGGTCACTTCTTCAGTTGGGTTCCCAGATATACAAGTACTCACTTTTTTAGAACTTGGTTTGGTCTGGCACTCCCTTGCCATATGACCCTTCTGATGACATAGGAAACAGAGACCCTTTACCTTGGCCTCCTCCTGAGACACCCTCGCACCTATCTTGGCTTCACCCCTTATTTCCGGTTTGGGAGACTTGGGTTGAGCTGTCTGGTTATTGACTTGAACCTGTGGTTGACCTCTCGTCCAATTGTTATACTTCGGTGTCGGATGACTACGGCATACTAAGTCATTCCCACCATCATGCGACGCTACATAAATGTCAGCCGCATTAGCTATGTCTTCACAGCTCAACCACTCCTCTTTTTCTTGGGCCAAGATATAATCTAAACAAGCCTTCGACAAGGACTCCTTAAGCCGATCCGCAACCAATAAACTTACAAGTTTATCAAACTCATCAGTTATCTTTCTACTTTTCAAATAATACATAAGAGCCACACGCAATTTGGATGAATAGATCGTAAATGATTCGTCCGATGCTTTGTGCAACGACCAAAATCGGGCTCTAAGATTTGAAGGGCTTATCTTAAACTCCCTTAGCAAAAACTCCTTCAGGAATTTGTAGTCATGGAGCTGTGCCTCAGTAAGGCGCATGGTTAATGCCTTAGCTCTTTCACTTAAAATGGCTAGCAATAATTTTGCTCTAACATCTTCATCCACCTCATACACATTAAACAAACCATCCAAGTGATCAAAGAAACCTGGAATTTCTATAGGGTCGGAAGGAAATTTCCAAAGAATATTCTTAAGGGCATCACTATAACGCTTAGTACGACTTGCTAAAGAATCTCTAACATTTCGTTCTTCCTGCTTTTCCTTCCTCTCCCTTTCTTCTTTCTCTTTCCGTTCCTTCTTTTCTCTTTCTTCTTTCTCTTTCCGTTCCTTCTTTTCTTCCTCTCTCCTCTTTTCCTCCCTTTCTTCCTTCTCCTTCCGTTCCTCCCTTTCTCTTTCTTCCTTCTCCTTCCGTTCCTCCCTTTCTCTTTCTTCCTTCTCCCTTTGTTCTTTCTTTTCTTCCTCTCTCCTCTTTTCCTCCCTTTCTTCCTTCTCCTTCCGTTCCTCCCTTTCTCTTTCTTCCTTCTCCCTTTGTTCTTTCTTTTCTTCCTCTCTCCTCTTTTCCTCCCTTTCTTCCTTCTCCTTCCGTTCCTCCCTTTCTCTTTCTTCCTTCTCCTTCCGTTCCTCCCTTTCTCTTTCTTCCATTAATTGATTTCGATCCCATGACATAACATCATCTTCGTCCCTTCCTGCCTTCATAAGATACACCCTAAGGCGCTCAGACGACATTTTACGAATATTCGCTTGCATCTCTGTTGTCAACGCTTCCATTTTTACAAACAGTCAGTCAACAACAATCAACAAAAAAAAACAGACACCACGCGGCAAACCCGCCACACAAAAGGAAAATTCCACAACCCAAAGTGCAACTATTCAGTATCCAAAGAAGTACACTCGCCAAGTACGCAAAAACTATACAAGCTCACGCAAGTCTGGCCTCGATCACAACAATGGATCAAATTTCAAAGAAATAATCAGCAGATATTGAAAGAGAAATAATGGCTGCCTCCCACTCGGCTGCAACTCCACTCTCTTTTCTCCTTCTCAGCCACGACAACACCTAGGATCTTACCCGTATGTTGACTGCTGTCTTCTGCTGTCTCAGCCGAACGACGCACTTCGTCCGTCCGACTGTCGTATGCCGATTCACCCGTCTCCCACGGTAGAAAGGCGTCTCGATCCGCTCGCTGTCTGGAACAGACCGTCTCTTGATCCTCCGGGTTGACTCCTTCCTCCGCCGGCTCGCGTCTTCTTCACCGGATCCAACACCGATGATCCCACCGCTGCCACCAATAATGTCGCGGTCGACTCCTTCGATCGCAACCACGAACAAACGAAGGAACTATTAAAAGATCTTTATTTAAAAATAAAGTCGATTAAGTGTAGAGTAAGTCAACTCGTCTATCAAATATTACAATCGTAGACAGCACACAGGTTGGCTGGTCTCGATTGAACGTTATACGATCAATGTTTCAACGTTTACAAATCTTCGTCAAAAGGCCCTTAATGTACATCAGGTCTATCTTATATAGAGTTCTCCCGGATTCCAGAACGTTCTGTGACGTCACTGTACTTTTCCCTGGAAAGTCCTACTGAACACGTATATCCTTGTTGCATGCAACGAATTAATGTTGACAGCTTGCTGCAGAATTTTCCGTGCGTTGTAAACAAACTTGTTGACGCGTCGGTTTTCTTCCCTTGATGCATGCACCCGCGTAGACCACGACAATGTATGTATCTGTGTAAGTATAGATTGATGGATTAATGTATTATTCACGTATGTATGTGTGTTCTGTGTGTGTTTGTATGCATGTATGTACATGTATGTATAATAATTTTATATGAACGTGCGTATGCGTGCATGTATCTATGCAGCCTATATGCATGTAGGATGACACGCGAGGGGAGACTTTTCTCTCTGTCTCTCTCGCTCTCTCTCTGTCTCTCTGTCTGTCTGTCTCTCCCTGTGTCTCTTTCTCTCTCATATGCATGTATATATGTTACTGGAGTTCACAGTCAAAATAGTGTTTGTCTGAATCCTGTTCAGTTCCTTTGCTTTGAATATGGATGGCGTTGACGAAAATAGCTTCAGGATGCTATTCGTGGTTTTCTGTTATGATCAAGCTGATATCTATAATTACCCCAGTAAAACGTTTGCTAATCAGCTATTAAGCTGTGTTGTGTGCGGTCTTCTGTTAAACATGGGATTATCTCTAATTTTCACCCATAAATTTTAATTGTTTAGACAGACAGACAGACAGACAGACAGACATACATACATACATACATACAAGCGATGTAGTAAATTGTTATAGTGATATTACTGGCAGTGAGTATACCGAAAGGGTTGAGAATGTTTTGATCGGCTGAACTGTAGAACCATTTTAGTCGTTCAGAATGAAGATTTTTCACATTTACTTGTTTATAAGTGGTAAGTGGCCTTTGGTCAACTGCGTACTTACTTATTTCCCTTTTGTTCTAAAAACATAAGTCCCGCTTACTAAGAAAAACGTGCGTGTATTTTACTCGGAAATTCAGGAAGCAAGGGAAACGAGGGAAGGAGTCATACATGCGCCTCACCTCAATCGAATGATACATATATTTCTCATAATATATCTCTAAAGTTCTCTGCATTGTACGTTTCGTTGAGGAACGGCGGAGCTCTCCTCCACTGGTTCAGACTGGCATGCTCTAATGAACCATTTCTCCCCACATTAAGTTTGCCCTGCTCGTTTGTTTTTCTTCATTGTTGCTTACCACAAATCACAACAGTCGGATATGGAAACTCATGTGGATCATGTTTATATCCTGTTGGCTGTTAAAGTAATTAATATTTTGAAAGGCAAGAAATGTTTTTGCATGCAAGACATAGGCCTACTCATTAACAGAAAGAAAGACAGTTTATGGGTATGTTTCTTATGATTAATTGTACATACATGTATATGTACGCAAATAGTAATTAGCCTTACTGTATTTCCTTTTATCCGCAGCGAACTTTGTCGCAACCATCGATGCCTATTACAGAAAGTGTTACGAAGAGTTTTCACTTTGCTTGATTACAAACACCGAGAACCCATCTTCCTGGAAGAGTAAAGCTAAACTAACTCGGCGATCAGCCGAAGTCTGGTGCATTGAAAAATCATCGTCTCTGGCCATCATAACAAATGAAGTGGTTCAATCCGCAATAAAAGCTTTTATTAACGATTCTTCTGCAAAACTGGATTCAGATGTTGTTATAAATGGCTATCGAATCCCCAAAAATACCTGGCAGTGGATTAATGGAAAACAATCAGGTGGATTTTTAATACTTAATTGATACGCTCTTGCTTCTGGCCAACCACTCAATCATTCATTTATTCATTCATTCATCCATTCAGTCGGTCAGGCAGTCAGTATACACATGTGCGCACACACATGCATACTCACAAATGCATACATACATAAATACATATTAGCTATCCCTCTGACAAACTGGATTTGAATGATATTGCAAAGGGCTATCGATACCAATACAATGCTTCGTTTTCTTCACAAAGAGAAGATCAGATGAATGTTTCAATAGTTAAATGATGTCGATAAAACAATTCTCCGTTGTTTCTGGCCAATCAGTCAATTGCTCAGTCGGTCAGTCACACATACATTCTTACATGCATGCATACATACATATAAAAATCTATATATATATAACGACATGGATGCGGAAGTGCTTTTGTGACGAACGTCAATTTATATAACGTGTGTTTGAACGAATGGTTAGCGCAACATAAATGCGGCCACGCACACAGAGTAATTAACATATTATCGCATCTCATTAAGTCTATTAATAGACTACCAATTCTAGACTAGCGCGGCAGATTTCTGTATGCACCTGACAGAATATAGGTTTCTGATTGGTCAGAAAATACCCGGGAATATTTAGCGCGAAGGAAAAGTTTATAAAACAGCGAGGCCTGGCATGCTACGCGCCTTTTCTGTGTTGTTTTCGTCGCTGTTGGACGTGTTGGTGAAGTCTAATCGTTCAATGCGCTGATCTGGGTCTGAAACGATTATTTTGACAAATCGAAGTTGTACGATTGATCGGGAGATAATCGTAAATCATCGAACCTTTTGGTATTGAAGGTTGAGTATCGATTCCAGTTGTTTTGAAGGCATTTTGGTATCGATCGGTGGATTGATATTTCTATGTGGCCATATGTAAGAGATATATACAGCGCTACTATCGGATCATGAATAATGTATAAATAAGTTAATTAAGGATTTACTCCGATAAAACAAATCAGACATCGGTTTTGTATATTTGCCTATGTATCTGTTTGACATCTATTACACGAGTGTGTAGTTTTAATTCTGTATTAGCGGATTTGAGAACATTGACAATCATTAGTATTAACAGACTTTAATTCATTTAAATTCTAATAAACATAAATCAGTTTGAAATATAAATAAAATGATGACAGCAAACTCAGCTGCCATTTCAACAGGTGAAGTTGTTGAATTGTGTGAAATAATGAGAGGATTTATCTTGCGCCAGGAGAAATTAGAAAGTTGCATGTCACAGTAGCACGGGAAGTTGGCAGTTTGCGCGGAAACTTTCCCGCCGAAAATACTGTTGTAAAGGCAGAAGGACCTGACACACACGCAGACATATGTCATGAAGCATCCTTTGTACCAGAGAAACATATAGCGCTCGACACAAGTGGTGTAGAGATAAGAAATAAGTCCCACATAGACTCGGGTTCAAAATCCCGCACGCTTTGTCCAGTCAGTCGATGCCTTGCAACAGGGCGCGCGGTCGCTAGAGGGCGAGCCGAACGCCACACTTTTATATTGAATTATTTCAATTCAAGAATGTTCCTGTTGTTGAAGATATTTATCCGAATTCGAACGTCAGCTACAACAACAATCGCTACGCCTACTTAGTAGTCTCAACAGAAAAAGCTGTTGCTTCATTCGACCGTCAAGCGACTTCAAAGAGAAAATTCATCTGCTCCTACATCAGCGATCGTAAGTATTTCAGCGTGTCTCTGCCGAAAATGCACCATGAAAGCTCGCATTTGACATCCATTGCGTACCTATGGGACTAAAGATGGTAGGAAATAAAAGTCAGACAGAAGAATGCGCTAGAAAGAATATAGCCCGGTCAATTCGAGCTCCAGTTGTTTGTCTAATTTCTTATTCTGCCAGTTTACACTTTCTATGATCGCGTACGCCGTATGGAATCATGGTAAGGGCCTTATAGAAGTCATTACAATAATAATATTCTTGTTTATTGACAAGTTTACTGACAAACCGCAGTAAGTTACTTTGAAACAATTGAAACATGACGGAAGGTACAATTATCAAGGTTTTAATTAACACACGTTTTGGCAGCCTGCAAGGCGCCCGCTCATTTTACTGCTGCTCCCTAAGGAGTGGAAGACAGAGTCGACCTAGAGGGGATTACGGTTATCGAACAGCGACTTTCCAAGATCTAATGCGCGTCAGGCCTGAGAGTTACCATTCATCTATCCCCTCTTAGATATAGATTACATATATGGTATCTTAGGATTAGCTATATAAAATACAACAGTAGGCCTAATCGGTGGATTTAGTTTATTTTTACATAATCCTATTCAGTTTAGTTGTAGTTTAATTAAAAATGTATGTAGCGCTTCTTCAACAACAAATAATCACTACGCTGGTATAAAGTGAGTTAAATATCGTCAAGAACATTGAGTTCATTAATAACCAAGAATTCCAAAGATAAATGTAAGTGTCAGTGCATTTTTGAGAACAGCGATATTTCATTATGATGGACTCCTTTATTGAATAACTAGCTGGTTTACCCGGCGTTGCCCGGGTTTCGGAGGTTTTGGGCCGGGACACCATGGTGGCGGTGAAAACGGGGGACGCGAAGCTGCTTAACCCGGCGTTTTGGGTGTTTCAATCCCTCTAGCGAATAAGCAACAAAACACTGCTTAACCCGGCGTTGGCCGGGTTTAGTTCAGTGAAAGTTTCAATCCCTCTAGCGAATCCGTACTGTAGCTGCTTAACCCGGCGGCGACATCTGGCGAGTGAAAATAGGTTCAGTGTAAGTTTTTTTTACCAGCTAAAAATGCATTGCCCGGGTAGGTTTTGGCCCGGGAGACCATGGTAGCGGCGAAAACGGGGGACGCGAAGCCTCACACTGGGTGTGTAATGCCTACCCCGAGACAGTAGTGAAGGTTTGGCGTGAAAAGGTCCAAAGCTGTAGAAATGTATCGCGGTGAAAGATCGCTGTGACAGACAGACAGACAGACAGACAGACAGACAGACAGACAGACAGAGTCTTATCTTTATTTATATAGATTTGCTTTGCCGTAGTGTCGTGCGTATACATAAAATTATACAGATATATAATGCGTAAATGTTTGAGCCTGGCTGGGCTTTGGGTAGGTGCGAGCCGTCGGCCGACCATGCATATATAATTAGTTGCTTTGTAGGTGTGTATTGGGTATAGGCCTACGTGCTCGCGCGTCAAAGAATTTGCTGACAGAGTTTGTTTTAAGTGTTTGAAGTTTGCTGATTGTACATCATGAGATAGATCTATTTTAAAATATTGTGTGAATTGTAAGAAAAACAAAATCGAAAAGTGTTCGGACTGCGTTCTCATGAAGTGATAGCCACGCTATACTATTAATTGAGCTACTTATACGTAGAAATAGAGAAGTAAAGAAGGCATTTAAGTAGGTAAAGTATAAAAAGGAATATAGTGACAGTGTAAATAGAAGAGAGTGTTGACAATAAGCTTCTTCAGTGGAGGGCTCCCACACAAGCGTAGAGCCAAATCAACGGGTTGCTAATCAACGTTGATTGTGTTCAAAGTTCCTAGACTGCGTTTAATTGACGTCGAATAACGGCAAGTGATGCGATCCGCCGCCCTGGACACACGGTTGCCTCACCCGTCTAGCAGGCTCTCGTTGTTAGTAGATGACGCAGCGCCCGATCGTCTTTCGTGCTGTATGAGCAGAACATGCATTCAAGTGGTTGCAGTAACTATCCGCGGTTGCCGGCAAATACCACTCCAAGGACTCTTCTTATTTTTCCATTCTTGACCAACATTTTCCGAAGGTCTTTAGGTCATATGATCAACTATGCGGCATTCTTGAATTGAGGATGGGTCGAATATGACCAGGGATCGATTGCAGCGAGAAAAGCCTCGAAAGCAGTATACATCCGAGCATATGAAAATTATCGATCGAAATTTGCACAAGACGATGACAGAATGGCAGACAGAACGACAAGCAATATGATCACAGACATGCGCAGCTCAGTTCTTTGCATATTTGACAAATCCATTACAAATAATAAATGGCGTTGATAATGGGCCTAAAGTCCTAGATCTTGGCAGTTAGCAGACGGCTACTGTTCTTACTCTGAGAATTATGTATTATCATTTTCAGATTCCAGTTGTCCAGACGGTCATCAACAATTGGAAATAAGATGCTACAAAATGCACAACCAATCAGTCACTTGGTTCGACGCTAGAAACATTTGCCTGAAAGAAGGAAGTGACCTCGCAACTTTCGAAGATGGCATTCCCTCGCTTACTTCAGAATGGCGACGTTCTGCGGAATATTGGATTGGAGTGCGGAAAGAAATATGGGCTTGGTCAAATGACAATAGTAAGCAGATGACGAAATTCTATTTATACGCTTGGCCTGTATATGTGATGATGATGAGTTCTCTGCCCGAAGGCAGGTCCATTGGCTTTATGCCAAACGGGGATGAAATGAGTGAAGTGGTTTCCCGTTGCCTTCCTCACAGACAGTTGTGGGTGAGCAACTTGTCCAAAGTCGCTAAGCAGTGGCTTGAGGTAGATTCGAACCTGCGACCCTCCAGTTACAAGGCACAGAACATACCGCTACACCACCGCGTCCCACCCCGTACATGTGTTCCAAGATAACTTATTCTATGCTTAGCATTTGATGTATAAATGAATATGCCGCCAGGGCAGGTAAGTGCTTCGAGATATCTTTACCACCTGCGCCCTATCCAACTCGGTGTACTGACTGTCGCTTATAGGACGATCCAGGGCCGGTTCGTCCATATGGGCAACTGGGCAGCCGCCCAGGGCCGCCGATTTTTAGGGGCCGCCAATTTTCCATTTTTTCCATTTTTTTTATTATTATTCGTAAAAAGAGGTGAATGACTAAGAAAAGGTCATCAACTTTTTCTGTGCTTAGCGCCGCCTGTTTGCCTAGGGCCGCCGATTTCGCCGATTTGCCCAGGGCCGCCAAATGTCTTGAGCCGGGCCTGGGACGATCGATCATGGGGATGATCACAGGGACGATTGCTCATAGGGACGATCGCTCATTGGACGATCGCTCATACACCGCGATCAATTATAGCAAAATATAGTAAAGTTGTTAATAAAACACAGAAGCCAAGGTTTGTTTCATGGATCCTTTGTTGTAAAAAGACATAAAAAACCAATGCAGCATTAACTCAACAGAACGTCGACCTTGCAGTTTAATTATCAATGTTATTATATTGACTTCTAATTAGCTAGCAATTATAAAAGTAATAAACTAATCACTGCTCCAATTGAGCAGTGATTAACATAACTTAACATAACTTTATAAATATTTATGAAGTATATAGGCCTATGCACATCAAAGTAGGGTCATTTCATAAGTATTTGTAAAGTTATATTAAGTCAAACTGAGCAGTTAATTACTCGCGACCCTACTTTGATGAGCATATTAAACAAAAAGTTATGAGCGATCGTCCTATGAGCGGTCGACCTATGAGCGGTCGTCGTAGAACCATCCGACTCAGCTACAACGAGTACTCCTACCGTACTTCTCTTGAGAAGGTCAAGAGGACAGGGAGAGGACTTGCCACCTACCTCTATTTGACGAGGCTAAGAAATGAAGCCCCTAAACTGCTTACTCAGTATACTGTCTCTAATAGGTTCTATTATACTGCTCCTCATGCAGTGTGTAATCTAGTCCCCCTGTTCTGGGGGGGGGAAACAAGGTTTCTCGGGGGGAATTTCCCCCCCAAAAGGTCTCTGCCTTACAATATTGCTGAGCTCTGGGGGGAACTTCAATCCTGGGGGGATTCCCCCCCAAAAGACGTCTAGATTAAACACTGCTCCTCATGCTCTTTCTCCTTTTCCTTTTTTTGCTTCTTCTTCTCCTTTCGTCCTCCTCTTCCTCCTGTTCTGCTCCATCTTCTGCCGAACCAGCGCGCAGATGCTCCGCGCGCTGTTGCCTAGTAATACTATGTCGAGGAAGCGTAGAAGACTGATTTAAGAAATGAACGCAATAAATCTGTATTTAATTCAGACATTGACATCAAGAATGCGTTTTGGTTTCAGTGTGCCATCGAGTATTAAATTGCAACGCTATAAAAGTGGCTAATTGATTATAATATTAACAACAATAATAATAATAATATTACTAACAATGGTATTTTTATTATGTATAATATAATATGTATAATAATAATTATGATGATGATGATGATGATGATGATGATGATGATGATGATGATGATGATGATGATGATGATCATAATAATAATAATAATAATAATAATAATAATAATAATAATAATAATAATAATAATAATAATAATAATAATAATAATAATAATAATAATAATAGTAATAATAATAATAATAATAATAATAATAATAATAATAACAATAATAATAATAATAATAATAATAACAATAATTAATAATAATAATATATAATAATAATTCTGTAATTATTGCGGATAGCAACACTCATCAAGGCAGTATTTTCTTTTAGAATATTATGCAGATGTAAAATATTCCAACTTTGACGATGGAAGGCCAAGGGCTTCAGCAGGCGACTGCCTTTGTCTACGAGTAACAGCGGGCAAGTGGACAGACTGCGATTGCTCAGAGGACTATCGCTATGTCTGCATTCAAGGTAATTCAACTTTTCTTAATTATGTTTGTCGAATGATAAGAATACTTTAAAGACAGTGAAACGATACAACGCAAAACATCAAACACAATGCTAACGTGTAGGCCCCTACGTCGCTGGTTGAATAGCTAGCTATTCGCATATCTATGTACCCTACTTACTTAAAAGTACAGTTACAGCACATAAGGAACTAAGTATGCCTACTGTCTTCTGTTTGAGAAATAAATAGATCTGTCGATTAGATGCATAGGGTTACCACCTTTCTAAACTAGGAAGTTGGGACGCAATTTTGGAGCACCGAAACCGTAAATCACCTCATGATGTGGGACCACAGGCGCAAGTCGTGCCAACCGAGTAATTTTTTGGGAAAGTAACTATTTATTTTTAAAAGATGATTAAGATTTATGACTTTGAACACTGTAATGATGCGAAGATGTGTTTAGCTGAGGATAGCTGAATTACCTAGTAGGCCTAATGGTTCAAAATTATTTGCTTAATTAATGAAAACCATTGCTTTGTTTTCCCCGTTTTCATTCATACCACTTCAGTGTTGGTAAAGTCATAATTTTTTGCTAGAGCTATTGATCTTCAGAAAATAAACTCATGAGTTTTCCAAAAAGTAGGCCTACTGTAGGCCTATGTATACTTCGTTGTTTGGTTTTTACACAGCTAAGAATCAATTAGGCATACCCACATCCAGTACAGTTTAACACTTATACCGGTTTCATTCATAAGAAATTCTGTTTGGGACATCCGGACATGGAAAACATTTTCAACCCCTCTCCCCCAGTTCAAATTTGGCAATTCAAACCCTGGCTGTTGTTTTGTTTCGCTACTGTAGCACTTACTATTTCGCCTGTTAGTACCTCAAAATTATATATTTAGTCCAGAATATGCTGGCGAGCATTATTACTGTTTAATAATAATTAACATTCTGTTAATTTCTTCTCTGAACCTTGTTATATAATAAGTAGTTCGAGCTGTTATGTTTGCTGTCCGACGGAATCCTCTGCTTGCGTATATATTCGTTGTTTTCTGTGTGAGCTTACGTAAAAGAAATACTGTTTTATTAAAACAGTTTACCTTAATAAAATGTTATACTTTCGTGTTCTCTGTGGATTCAAGATCACTATACACCGGATTCAAGAACAACTCCGACTCAAATGCTCGATGACAATTCAACAATGAACGGTGAGAAAAATCCATCAGGTATTTCCAGCCAAACTTCTGCTTATACAGGTATGAATTAACCGAACAGTTTAAAGTTATCGGCCTCCTACATGCATGCATACAATGCGCTTCACGATCTAAGATGGAGGTATCTAGCAATCACGTCTGTACTATAGGGACAACCAACGTCCTCTAGGACTTCTTTATCTCATTCCTCCGAATTCGACCATCGCTGGAAACAGCTGAAGGCTCCCATTACCAGCTAGAAGCGTTTTCCAGTTGAATTCGTTGAAAAATTACAGGCCATCCGGTCATTTGTATAAAGAACTCCTAAATACGCTACAGCACTTCATTTTCTTAACCACACTCCATTTTCTTTACAAGAGCGTGATTTTGGTTGCCATAAAGTAACTTATCATATTACATTTTAATCTCTGTCAAAAAAAGACCTACAGGAGAAGTTCACAATACAAACAATTCTTCCACGTGGATGAAAAATAACTGTTTAACCCCTTCGCTGCGACGGCCTCGTAATCCCTGGTGCGTCATGTATGTATGTTTGTATGTATGTATGTATGCATGTATGCATTTATGTATGGATGGATGTATGTATGTACGTATGTATGTATGTATGTATGTATATATGTATATATGCATGTATATATGTATATATGTATGTAACTATGTATGTATATATGTATGTGGGTATATATGTATCTACGTATATATGTATGTATGTATATATGTATATATGTATATATGCATGTATATATGTATATATGTAGGTATATATGTATACATGTATATTATGCATGTATGTATGTATTTTTTTATGTATATATGTATATTATGCATGATGTATGTATATATGTATGTGTGTATGTATGTAACTTTGTATGTATGTATGTATGTATGTATGTATGTATGTATGTATGTATGTATGTATGTATGTATGTATGTTTATATGTATGCATGGATTTATGTATGTATATGTATGTATGTATGTATGTATGTATGTATGTATGTATGTATTTATTTATGTGTGATATATGACCAGGGCATCAAATGGGTACCTATAATTTCTATGACGAGACATACTCGTCCTTCGCGTATGGGAATAGCATTTCAGTGACGAGACATACTCGTCCTCCGCAGCGAAGAGGTTAAACATGGTCGAGAATGATGACTCCAAGTGTTATTTAAAATACATATATTTATCATTATATAAACAGTTTTGCAAGATATCAAGCAGGATAAGCACATTTATTATAGTTTTTAGACAAACAGCTTGACGAGTCGCCAATATTTAGAATTGATCTTAGTCTGTAGATCTGTCAACATCGAGTTTTCCAAAGGAATAAAGGCGCCACGCAAGCGCTTGGATTAAACATTCATCATAGATACTATTCGATACGGCGTACAATCCGGTAGGATTGAGCTTAAGCCTTCTCTCTGTAGGTCGTCGTACCTTTCAAGTAGCACATGTCCGCTTCAGGGGCAGCTCCTTAATGTGTGCAACAGCTTCTGATAGCACATTAAGCTTCTTAGCTTTTTTGTTTTTACATTTCAGACATTCACCGATATATCATCTGGATACCACTTGCTCTCCTAATTGTTTTAATTCCAGTGATTACTATTGTATCATGCATCGTCATCAAGAAACTCCGCAAACGGTTTGTATCGCCTGACATAAGAAAACTGGACTGTTTAATCCCTTATGGTCCAGACAGCCACGTTAATGGAACCCATGGACCCATGGCTGGCATTCACCTGGCCACGGTGCAACTGATTGTCAGCTATGGGTTCAATGTGGTTCCAACAGAGAAAATCCTGCTTTGCAGTTATTCTGAGGTTGGCCTATTTTCAGAGCGTCTGATTTAAGGCGAGCGATCGATCCCTCTCCTTGGTCGCTCGCCTAGCAAAGGTACCGGCGAGCGATTTACCACTCGTCTAGCCGAAGGCTTCTCACCGTCGGTGATAGTCGTTCGTCGCTCGTTGAGTTTGAGTTAGACTCCAAGACGTCAGAAGGGTTTTCTAGAGATAACGTATGAAAAACAAGAATAGTTAGACGAGAGATCTGAGAGCGAGGTAAATAGAAAAGCTATAAGAATTATGGAAAGATTCCAGAATATCTGGATAACAGTTCACTGGTTCAGAGCAATGTTCATAGTTTTATTCTGATAGTTTATTGTTTAATACACAGGAACAGGCTGGCCAAAGAAAGAGTGTCGTCTGCGGGCAACACTTGTCAACCAGCATCGTCCTTTGACGCCTATGCTACGCTGAGGACAGATGCATCAACTAGAAACGCAACTTACGATGAGCTAATCCAATGTGAAACAATTGATTACGAGGTTGAGCAGAATTTTAAGTAGAAGAAAAACGATATTTTCACGAATGCAACTGTTTGCAATGTTCGTTGTTCGTTTTGTATCGCACCACACTGTAGTTCGTCATTATTCATACTAGAGGTTACAATCGAACTAGTTAGTTAAGTTTCTGTTAAACGGTTTTAAAACTTTAACAAAATTATACGTCACATATTTTGTATTCAGATAAATAGATTTAAGAATGAGTAAGTTAACTGCACATCGAAATACCTTAAGCGCAACAAGTCCATCGCAGTAGTATGATACGATAGGAAGACTTTACTAGGTCATCAAAGACAATTTGTAGTCAGCTTAAACTTATTCGAAAATACGAGTATTAAAGCATAGATAACCATTTTGTTAGCGTTGTTAGAGTCTTGTAACGTTTACTTAAGAAAAATCTCAACAGCTCAGAGTTGGTTTTACATTTATTCACTGAAACATTGAAATTGGTTCTATCACAAAAGGGAAGGCAGAAAGGGAGGTTGCTGAATTTCATCAGTTAGCAAGTCAATGAACAGAAAATTAGAAGAGACTTCCTTTCGTCATCTGTCTCTTTCTCTGCCTCTGCCTCTCCTTCTGCTTATCACTCTCCCTGTTGCTCTCTCTTTTCTTCTTTCTCTTTTCTTCGTCGTATCCCTTTCATTCTTCTTTTTTTCATATGCCTTCTGCTTCTTTTTCTTTTTTGAACAGAAAAGAGAAAGAAACAAAGAGAGAAAGCAAGAGAAAGACTTATGCAGATAGCCCTATGCATGCTTGTATGTCAATATGTGTGTTGTATGTATGTGTGTTTGTATGTATTTTGTACGTGTGTTTGTATATATGCATGCATGTACGTACGTATGTACGTATGTATGTATGCATGCATGTATGTTTGTGTTTATGTATGTATGCATCGTTTCAATATACTGTGCCGAGGTTGAGCTTTTTTTCTCGAAGCGGCGCTTTAAAAATGTCAGATTACAATAACGATTACAATTATGTATGTATGTATGTATTCATGCATGCACATATGTAGCCTATGTATGTGCAATGCTGTGCATATGTATTTATGCATGCATGTATTCAGGTATATATGCATGTAGGTCTATCTATGCTTGCATGTGTTTACGTATGTGTGCATGTATAGTCCTATATGTATAAATATTTAGGCCTACATGTTGGTATATGTATGTGCATATCTCTATGTATATGTGTATCTATCCACTTGATGTAGCGCATTTTTCAGTATCTCTCCGTTCTGCTAGACCTATATCTATTCAAGATTGTCAGTTACTGGAGTCCACATCAACTACTTTATGTCCGAAACCTGTTTCAGTTTTTTGCTTTGACCGTGGATGGCGTTGGCGAATATAGATTCAGGGTGGCTTTTCTGATACTGAATATGATTCGACTGCCATCGCTATAGTTTTATCCGTTAGAGTTAGACAAGCATTTGCTAGTCAGCTGTTAGACTTTACTGCTGTAGGTCATCGATAAAACATGGGATAATCCTCAATTTGCATAGCTCTGACTAGAACTTGGCTCTATGTGAGCACTAGATACATATGTACATATCGATAAGTGATGGGGTGAAAATTGAACTGATGAATTATAGAGATACTGCTTGCGTCAATACGAACAGAGAAACTGACACTGTGTATTCATAAGCATAGTTAATTGACAGGAAGTAAATGTTAAGAATTTGGAAATATATCGGTTAATGTTATGATATTCGATGTTTTGTAGTTTCACACTTTGGATGTTATTCATGAGCATATGTTTAGTTAACATATTATGGCGTTATATGGAATTCCTATATGTTGGGCAGTGAATCGCAAAAGTTGAGTATTGACTTAACATTGAACTGAGTATTAAAATGAACCTTTCTCGCCTTTACTTGTTTCTGTGTGGTAAGTGACCGCCTCTTAACTACACACTACTTCCTTTTTTTTACTAATGTTCATAAAGCATTGGCTCTGTTTAAAGGAGGTAAAGGTTTATTGTTTTGGGGTGTGGGTGCATGAACACAAAGGAAACATCCAAACAGCCCCATAATTCAATCAACTGATTCATTTTTTTCTTTTAACCATAACATCCTAAGCAGCGTTATATGGAAGAACGGTTGAACTCATTCCCACTGGTTCATACTAACTTCTTCTAATGATAGATTTTCTCCACAAGTAAAAAATTTCGCCCTGATCATATATTTCTCCTCATTGACGTTTATCACAAGTCACAACATGCCTTTATGGAAGTTCATGCATGTTATTGTTATGTCTTTTATACCGGTTAAATAAATGATATATTGCGAAAGACAAGAACTAGGGCTGTACCGAATATTCGCTTCCTATTCGCTTCGGGGACGAATTGTGGGCCAAAAATCGCTATTCGGTATTCAGCCGAATAGTAGCGGTCGGACCGATTACGAATAGTGGTCACGTGACATCTGTTTCTGCATATGCAGCTGCTATAGCGAGTGGAGTGAACATTAAGTAAGTGAGAATTTCTAAGTTTAGTTAAATTACGCCTAGTTCCATTCCTAGTTTATCCAGATTGGCAGAAGGATGCAAAAATTACACGTAGTTAACTGTTTACTTTTAGTTTATGTATTAAATTTACTGAACTGAAACTTTTGCTTAGATTTGAAATTTTGAATGTTGTCGGTAGACCTATTTTGTACACTATTCGTATTCGTATTCGGCCGAATAGTTGGTCCAATTATTCGCATCCGGCCGAATAGTGATAATCACCTATTCGATACAGCCCTAACAAGAACTATTTCTGCATGTGTGATATACTCATTTACTGAAAGGAATGTACTTTGCCATAGCCTAATATAAAAAGAAATTTTAAAAATAGATATAAAGTAGGCAGACCCATTATTATTTCATGAGTATTTTGAATGTGCTGTTGTGGTGGTGGACCAGCTGTGCGTGAACACATATATAATTAACCTAATTGTGTTTCCAATTCTTTAGTGAATTTTGTCGCAAACATCGCTGCCTATTACAGACAGTGTTACGAAGAGTCTTCACTTTGCTTAATTACAAATAATGAGGACCCCTATTCAGGGAACAGCAAATTTAAACTGAGTGTGTTTGAAGCCGACGACTGGTGCAAAAATCATTCATCGTCTCTGGCCATCATACCAAGTGAAACCGTTCAATCTGCCATAGCAGCGTTTATCAACGATTCCTCTTCCAAACTGGATTCGGAAGTTGTTACACGTGGCTTTCGAGACCAAGAAAGTACTTGGATGTGGATCACTGGAAGACAATCGGGTGAATGTTTCAGTAGTTAAATGATCTACATAAAGAAATATATGCTGTTGCTTCTGGCCATTCAGTCATATGGACAGTCGATCAGTCACACATGCATTCTTACATACATCTATATACACATGCAGCCATACATACATACATACATGCAAGCATACATGTATACGAACATGTATACATGCTGTAAACGTACATACATACAACGATAAAAAATGTGCATGCATGCTTACTTCTGCTAACTTCTACGCATATCTCCGGCCATGTGGGTCATTGTGCGACTTCTGTGTCTTTTAGACGGACTATTTCAAAGATATTGGTGTTTACTGGCCCTAGCTTTAAGTACCGGATTCAGGCCCATACTTCTGATGTGCGCTCGAGTCTGGATTATACGGACCCTGTACGCCGTCTGTAGCCGGATGTTTTCGTTTAGGCGGAGGACGATGTAATAGTCCAGTTCTTAGTTACATTTAACATCATGCATATATACCTAAGTCCATGCATGTATAATTGTATATATATATATATATATATAGGCCTATATATATGTATTCAATATATAGAAATGTGTACGCGCTTGCAGCCATAAACATGCATGCATACATACATACATACATACATACATACATACATACATACATACATACATACATACATACATACATGCATACTTGCATATATAATTTTATATATATATATAAATCTTTATATATAACGACGTGCATACGGAAATGCTTTTGTAGTGAATTATTCGAATTCAAGGATGTTTCTTTTGTTGAAGGTATTTATCCGAATTCGAACGATAACTATCGCTACGCCTACTTAAGTGTCTCACCAGGCAGAAATTTTACTTTATTCAACGGGGAAGCGTCTTTCAAAAGAAGATTCATCTGCTCCTACTACCTCAACCGCAGTAAGTATTTCAGAGTGTCTATGCTGAAAATGCGCTATAAAACTTCGCATTGAACTGCATAGCACCTCATTGGTGGTAAGTCATTTATGAAACTGAAAATGTAGCTTGCGCCAGAAGATCCTATCCGAGGTCCTTAAGCTAACGAGTTCGTTGTTGTTTATTGGTCTGCTTTCTTATTCCGCCAGTTTACATTTATTTGACATTATGATAAGGCCGCTACAGAAGTTACTACGTTAGATTAGTTATGATTAGATGCTATTTTAAGATTAGCTGCATAAATTAAAACATAATCGACGGACCTCGTTTGTTTTCAACTTCAACTATTATACGACATATGATCCTACATCCTGAACACAAGGTTGTCTCACCGTCTAGCAGCTCCTCGCAGTTGGTAGACGACGCAGCGTCAGATCAATTTTCGAGCCAAGATATATGTACAGAACATAGGGTTCGAGTAGTTGCGATAACCAGGGCCGCCGACAGAAATTCCGGGCCCCTAGGCAGAGCAGTCACGGGCCCCTAGGCAGAGCAGTCGTGGACTCCTAGTCAGAACAGTCACGGGCCCCTAGGCAGAGCAGTTATGGGCCTCTGAACTTTCTTTAGGCTCTATATAAATATAATATCGTACGGTCGTACGAAAAAAACACAAATTGAAATAATAAACTGATTGTAGTTAGGCGTCAGATAATATATTTTAAAAGGCATAAATCAAAAACTTTGTATAGCTGAATATAATATTTTTCATATTAAGTTGATTGCGGGCCCGGCCGGGCCCCTAAAAAGTCGCCGGGCCCCTGGGCATTTGCCCCCCTGCCCCTCCCTCTCGGCGGGCCTGGCGATAACTCTACGCCACCTCCAGTATATGCCACTTCTATAATAATATTGGTTCTTCCTTAAACGAATTCAGCATTTTCCCGCTTGCCCAAAGCAATGACAGAATGTCAGAACGACAACCAATATGGCCGCGGACATGCGCAGTTCAGTTTTTCGTAGCTCTATGTTAACAAACCATGAGAAATACATAATTAATCGCAATGCAAATGGGTCCAAATGGGTAGATCTTGTCAGTTAGCAGACAGTTAGTGTGTATGTTGTGCGAACCATGTGTAAACGTTTCAGATTCCAGTTGTCCAGAAGGCCATCAAAAGTTGGGAATGAGTTGCTACAAAATCCACAACGAAGTAGTCACTTGGTTTGACGCTAGAAGCATTTGCCTCAAATTGGAAGGAAGTGACCTTGCAACTTTTGAAAATGGCAATCTCTCGCTTACCTTTGAATGGCGACGCAACAAGGAGTATTGGATTGGACTGCGCAGAGAAAGATGGACCTGGTTTACTGGAGAGAGTAAGCAGACAATGATATACTATTTGCGCTTAGCCTGTAAATGTGGTCCAAGTTTCTATTCTAATAATTCTTTACTGATGGTATGGTATCTGATGGTATCTGAGAATTTATAAAGCGCCTCTCACAGTGTGAACTATTCAGAGGCGCCCTCAGCGTGTGAGCCTCGCGGAAACAGAAAAGTCTTTAAACGACGAACAACATAGAGGGAGAACCTAGTAAGTAGGGTCCCACGGAGTACCAAGGGAAGGGAGTTCCATAGGGATGGTCCCACGACAGCGAAAGAGCGAGACTGAGCCACAGCAGACCTCACCCGGGGAACAAACAGATCAAACCGATTCAGAGAACGTAGGGGTCGATGAGAAGAAGCAGAGAGAGGTTTGCGCATCAGGTCACAGAGGTAGGCTGGAGCTAAGCCCCTAAGCCCTGTTGCGCCTTAGAGACAAGTGTTATGATCTTGAAGGGGATACGAGCAGAGATTGGAAGCCAATGCAAAATATCAGTCATATAAGTAGAGATGGACGAGAATCGAGAACGATGAGCAATGAGCCGAGCAGCCGCGTTAAGTACTGATCGAAGAGCAGAGAGACGGACTTTCGGAAGGCCTACCAGTAAAGAATTACAATAATCAATGCGGCAACAGATGAATGCATGGATAATAGTAGTAAAAACTGCAGGAGAGACGGATCGACGGATAGCTCGCAGTCTTCTCAAGTGCTAGTAGCAAGTGCGAGTAAGTAAGGAGAGGTGAGAAGCAAAGGTCAGTGAACTGTCTAAGGTGACCCAGGTCATTTGATGTTTCGATAAATATTCCGCCAGGGCAGACAGATGTTTCGAGACTTCTTTTCCACCGTGCGTCCTCTGACCAACTCAGTTATAATAAATGCAGTGACTCATTACATTGCAAATGGGAAGATGAGATGAGGAACCGCTGGTTGGACCCACCTTCAATTGCTGAGGCTAAGAAATGAATCGCTAATACTGCATACCCATGATCACCTCTCAGGCCAACCTGAAATGACTCCTACTCCTCTTTCCGTCCATTCTTCCTCCTTCCATCCTTCTCTTTCTTCTTCGCATTCTTCTTCGCAATATTCACCTTTTAAATAATTTTACCTAATGCACGCTAGAAAAGCGTGAAGTTTTTCTCATCGAACATATAACGCCGGACTGTCATGGCCCTCTAACTAACAAGTCGCAACAAATCATTTTCCCCAGAAGATACATTTGCCAAACCAGAGCGCTCATAGGTTCTCTGCGGTATTGGCTACCAACATTCTGTTGAAAATATACATAAGGCTGAATAAGATGATGCACACAGTAACTCTGTAATTACTTTTGCTGATGACATTGATATCACGGTTTACTTTTGGTGCGCCATCGGCTGATGCCTTATACATTAGACACTGGACTATTGAAGTATGCTAACTATAACAGTAACAGAATATCTACATTGAGATTAAGAGCGAATGTTATTGTTTTAGCTCCTGTAGATTTAAAATATTCCAACTGGGACGATGGAAAACCAAGCTATGGAGCAGACGAATGCCTATGTCTGCGAGTAGCGACGGGGAAGTGGACTGACTGCGATTGCTTTCAGAAATATCGCTTCATCTGCATTCAAGGTTACTCAACAACTGAAAATACATGCGTGTAATCGCATTAACTCACAAAATAACAGTACAGTTGGGTGTACACTGAACCTACACCTCTTAAATTACCCCCAATGTATGTAGTGAATGATTCTACAACTCTTAAATTGCCCCCATCGTAAATCGTGAATGTTCTCAACATTTTCATCCACTCAATTACAACATGTATAAAACATAGCTCAATTATAACGACACAGACCGTACGTAATATGTCTGCCTACGTGTAACTCAGTCAGTCGGTTAGTCGGCCAATCAGACTAACTTACTGACGAACACATCCAAGTACTTAGCCTAAATGAGAAGCAACTGTCGTGCCAGATGCCGGTCATAAAGGTTAGGTGTGTATGTATGTATGTATGTATGTATGTATGTATGTATGTATGTATGTATGTATGTATGTGTGTATGTATGTATGTATGTATGTATGTATGTGTGTATGTATGTATGTATGTATGTATGTATGTATGTATGTATGTATGTATGTATGTATGTATGTATGTATGTGTGTATGTATGTATGTATGTATGTATGTATGTCATTCCGATTTACCTTAACTGTGTCTGACAACTGCAATGTTTAGAATATGTTTTGGGTTCGGCATCAACTGTGAAGACATCAACAACAAAAATGACCACAACACCTACAAAAAAGGCCTCAACAACGGAAAAAATGACCACAACATCGACAAGAAAGTCCACTATTCCGGCGAAACTAAAGATCACTCAATCCACGACAACTACCATCCCAACAGTTGGTGATTCATCTTCTCAGTTTCATTCAACTCCGTCACATACACTGGACGACAATACCAGAAGCAAAGTGTCACCGATTACTTTTGAACCTGGGCAAAGTTCAGGTATAACATTACGATAATTAATTAATTCTGTCAACGTCAGTTAGGCCAAACAATAAACACTGTGTACTCGACACTACACGTGCTACTTCGGGCACTCGTGTCATAGGTTCGTCACAATTGGTCTAGTCGTTAGCGCACTGGATTGTCTGCCGAGAGGTCAGCAGCTGAAAAGCCAAGTAGAGGGAAACAATATGTAAATGTCTTTCCACTTGCACCCTTTGAAAATTCGGTTAAATAAGAACACTGTTGGTGCCTAGATCAGACAGTGAGGGAGAAGATTCGCCCTTATATATTCCGAGGCTAAGAAAAAAGAGTGACTAACAATTTATAGATAATACATTATGCCTACTGGGACCGTATCTTCTTCTACCTTCTTTTTCTTCTTCTTCTCTTCTTCTTCGTCTTCTTCGTCTTTTTCGTCGTCTTCTTCTTCTTCCTCTTCCTCTTCCTCTTCCTATTCCTCTTCCTCTTCTTCCTCTTCTTCCTCTTCTTCTTCTTCTTCTTCTTCTTCTTCTTCTTCTTCTTCTTCTTCTTCTTCTTCTTCTTCTTCTTCTCCTTCTCCTTCTCATTCTCATTCTCATTCTCATTCTCCTCCTCCTCCTTCTCCTCCTCCTCCTCCTCCTTCTCCTCCTCCTCCTCCTCCTCCTCCTCCTCCTCCTCCTCCTATTCCATTGGAGAAGTCCAAGAGAAACCAGAAGCCAAGTTACAGTGAGTGTAAGCCAGATGATACAGACGACGAGTCTTAAGTTTAAACTTGATGTCATTAAAATACTGATAAATGCTCGATCGATTTCAATCAACGGTGGCCCAACAATGTAGCTATGCTTTGTTCGGTACGAATTCATTCCGATATACCTGGACCGTGAGTCTAATAACTGCAATGTTTAGACTATGCTTCCGGTTTGGTATCAACTGTGAAAACATCAACCACGAAAATTACCATAACAACGACAACTACCATCACTACAGTGGGTGATTCATCTCCTCAGTTTCATTCAACTCCGACACATACACTGGACGACAATACCAGAAGCAAAGTGTCACCGATTACTTTTGAACCTGGGCAAAGTTCAGGTATAACATTACGATAATTAATTCTTTCACCGTCAGTTAGGCCAAACAATAAACACTGTGTACTCGACACTACACGTGCTACTTCGGGTACTCGTGTCATGGGTTCGTCACAATTGGTCTAGTCGTTAGCGCACTGGATTCTCTGCCGAGAGGTCAGCAGCTGAAAACCCAAATAGGGCACACATTGTCAAACGTATGTACGTGTATATGTATGTATGTACGTATGATTTGCGTACCTACGTGCGTGTGTGTATGTATTTAAGTATGTATGAGCGTATGTATCTATAATATTGATATGTATATAATATTATGTATGTATGCAGTAGCCATTAAAGTGTTCGGTCTTCCATTAAACATGGGATTGTCTTTAATTTGCATACATAAGTTTTGGATGTAACATAACTGTACGTATCGATAACTGACTGGTTCAAAGTGTTTAGAACTGATGTATAGATAATACAAATCAAGAGATTTATATTATTATTATTATTATTATTATTATTATTAATTTTTATTATTATTATTTTTTTTTCCACCGAGGTACATATGATCCCTCGGGAGTTCAAAAATTAGGGGGATTAGAGGGATTATTATTATTATTATTATTATTATTATTATTATTATTATTATTATTATTATTATTATTATTATACAGCAAGAGATTTATATTATTATTATTATTATTATTATTATCATTATTATTATTATTATTATTATTATTATTATTATTATTATTATTATTATTATTATTATTATTATTATTATTATTATTATTATTATACAGCAGAGAAACTGCTTTCATGTGCCTATCCGTCAAAGCAACAGCGTATCTACCACATCATATAACCATAGCTATAACCATTCACTAATTGATATGGCTGACTAGCAAATTATTTTTTAGCGAATTAACCTATAGATGTCAGCTATGGGCTCAATGTGGTCCCAACAGACGAAATGACGCTTTGCAGTTATTCGACTCTGGCCTAATAGATATCGGCCGTATCATAAGCAAGCGTTCGTATATAACATTTATCGGAGATACTGCCCGATAGGGTGGGGTAATGTTGTTTTGGTTTTTACATTAAAGACAGTCAACGCCTTACCATCTGGATACCAGTGGCTCTCCTAATTGTTTTCATCGTAGTGGTTGCTGTTGTCGCTTCTGGTATCGTGATCGAAAAACTCCGCAAACGGTTTGTATAGCTGACATAAGAAAACGTGACTATTTAATCCCTTATGACCTAGGCAGCAAGGTTAATTTGACCCATGGTTGGCTTTCCCTCTGCCACTGGTGTCAACTGATTGTCAGCTATGGGCTCAATGTGTTCACAATAGACGAGATGACCTATTTTGTTGTTTGTACAAAACGACTCAGCATAGGTCAGGATTGAAGAGCTTATGCCAGTTCAAGATTTAAATATTTTTGCAATGAAACACCTGATTGTAGATGACTAGGTCTACTTGATTTTATCTGGCAGGTTCGTAGGTTCTATTACTCCATAATTGTTTTTAAGCTAAGGCGTAAGTCTGTGGTTTTCGTTGAAAGCTTAACCGCAACTCTACTTCGAAGCTAAATGTAGGATATTAGCTTAGGGGCCATCCATATATTACGTACGCATGGAGGGGGTAGGGGGTAACCGAAATGCATGTTTTGCGTACACTTGCGAACGGGGGGTCTACTGATAATGTACGTACGCAAATTGATTGGCCTTCAAGTGAGCTAGAGTTCAGTCCTTCCAGCTATCTGGTACTACCAGAGGAAGTAGGATTGTGGAAGAGGTGTCACTTGTATACCACCTTACCTCTGAACGCTGTTAAACTATCACACAACTCAACAGTGAGTCCATGGATCACTCATCCTTCAATCTGGCCTAAAGTGCAGACAGTTGCTGCCTCAACCTGTGTAACTGACACTTTCTGCAGCTGGACGTACGCAGGGGGGAAGTACGCGTGCGAACAGGGAGGGGTCCAATTTTCCCGGATTTTTGCGTACGTAATATATGGATGGCCCCTTATTTGCAAGTGCAAGAGAAGGGTTTTCCAAGAAGAACGCATGAAGATTCGTTTCACGAAAGACCTGAGAGCGAGGTAGATAGGAAAGCTGGTACGGAGGATTGTGTTTAGGCTGAGAGAAATTGAAAGGCAACTAATTTGTACAAATATGGTAAGATTTCAGAATATCGAGATTATAGTTCACTGGTTCATTGCAATATTTATAGTTTAATTGTGCTAGTGTATTGCTTAAAACACAGGCAAAACAAGAAGTGTCGTCTACAGACAACATTTGCCAACCAGCGTCGTCCGTTGAAGCCTATGCAACGCTGGACCTAGAATATATGACTGCAAACGTAACGTACGCTCAACTAATTGTATACGAAACTATCTGAGGAGACGAGACTCATGCGAACGCCAACTAGAAACAACTCGATTTTCACCAATACAATTGTTTGCAATTCATTGTTCGTCTTTTATATTATATCCAAGTTTATGACTACGTGCTGTAGGTTTCAGTGTAACTGCCCTGGCTAGATGGGTTTCTGTTAAACGGTGTTTAAGTTTTAGTGAAAATAGAACGTAATATTAGTAGGATCGATGGATAGCAAAACGTCAAAAAAATTTGTAACAAGCTGAAAATAAGCAAAATGCGACTGTAATACATTGTAATACACTGTAATGAAGATAGAAAAAAATTGGGCCACCGGGCCCTGTTCTAGGGCCTAAATCCAATTTGACCCCCTTTCCCTTGAAATATATCATTTCCTCTATTACAGAGGCGTCGTTAAGAGCCTAAGACCTCAAACTAAAAATTAAAAACCTCATTATAACATTGCATTGAACACACCAGAGCAGTTCCCAAACAGTTTCAACTACTTTAATCCAAGATGGCCCCCGAAATCCAAGATGGCCGCCTCAAAAAGAAACAGTCACATATATCTGCTTACATGCACCTTAGAAAGGTGCTTATTTTTGATTATGCTTCATAGATAATTATGTTCTTTGGCCCAAAGAATGCAATTCTGATAGAAATGTTTATGTGTACACACAAGATGACTACAAAAATCAAAAATCAAAGATGGCCGCCACAAATCCAGACTAATATTATATACAATGGTTCATGTTGGATTTCATTGGTTAAATCAGTATCATTGCTTACAATGAACTCATGTATGTTTGCACTCATGCATTATGCAGTAGTACACATTAATTGTTATTGTAATTGAACATTTATATAGCGCCACTCAAATCAGCGGCGCTCTCGACCCGCATCACTGCCAAAACCGGCAAAAGATAGGTTTTCAAGCGTCTACGGAACTGAAGAGGAGAGAGGACAAGAAGCTCTTGGCGGAGGGTCTGAGGAAGACTGTTCCAGGCTGAAGGACCCACATAGGCAAAGCTCGTGGATTGGGCCGTGGAGGAGTGCATACACGGAACAACCATAAGGCCACGGGCTGAGGATCGCAAGGAGGCCCTCTGAGGCAGGGAAGAAACCGGGGTGCAGAAATTCATTAGGTAAGATGAAGCAGACCCAGTGAGGCAGTTGCGTACGAGAGTGATAGTTTTGAAGTGAATACTCTGTTGGGCAGGAAGCCAGTGGGAGGAGTCACGAATAAAGGCAGAAATGTGGGCAAACTTAGGAATATCACCTATAAGCCGAGCAGAAGCATTGAGTCTAGACTGAAGTTTGTGCATATTGGAGGAGGAAAGGACAGTGTACACAGCATTACCAAAGTCAACCCGAGTGCAGATCAAGGCGTGGACCAGTGTAGAGACAGCATGGACCGAAAGACACCTGCGGATGGATCGAAGCTGGCATAGATGATAAAAGCAAGATCACGATAAAAGGTTAACTTGATCAGTGAAGGAGAGGCTAGAGTCAAGGACAATCCCCAAGTCACGAACAGAGGAGGGGAAATCTGAGATGAAGAGATTCAAAATCAATCTTGCTGAATTGGAGGAATTTAACTCTTGCAAATCGTTCAATAACCATTTCACCTAATGATCCAGAACCAGTTGATTCTGGAAGCCAAGCACATGGCAGCAGCAAAGACATTATTCCCTTCGCATGGAAAACCACTCAGTGAAAGAATTGGGATGGTTTGGGGTAGATCACTGTCGTTAGTCTGAACAATCGATTGTAGAACTAAAAAAATCCCTCACTGAAACAACACTGTGAGTAACCATTTGGAGGATAAAACATGGTCAAGTGAAACAACGATGCCGCATGATCCTTTCATCGCCACCCAAGTCTTGCGAACTGGATCCTATTCCCACCTTCTTACTCCAGGAATTCATCGATATCCTGCTCCCCCTTCTCACAACACTCTGTAATCGCTGTCTTCAGAAATGCGACTTACCGCCGATGCAGAAGAGATCAATCCTGATCCCTGCCTTAAAGAGTGATAGTTTGGATCCGGATGTCCCTACGAATTACAACCCGATAGCAAATGTCACCTTTCTCTCTAAAATCATCGAAAAAGTCATCGCCATGCAGCTCGTCGCTTACTTGGAGAAGAATGATCTGCTGCCGTGAAGTCAATCGGGTTTCAGGAGATACCATTCAACAGAGACACTCCTGCTCCGGCTTCTCTCAGACATCTACGGAGCGATTGACAGGGCCCAACTCACACTACTAGCACTGTTCGACGTCAGTGCTGCATTCGACACTGTAGACCATGAGATCTTGCTAGAACGGTTGCGTGTTTCGTAAGGACTGTTTGGAGACTTTTATGAATGGATAAACTCATTTCTTTGTGAACGTTCCCTCTGTGTGATCCATGGCACCACTAGGTCTTCATGGGTCCCTACAAGGCATGGGTTGCCCCAAGGCTCCGTCCTAGGACCTATTTTATACATTATCTATACCTCTGGACTTTCGACACTTCTGGCTGCACATGCGGTTCTGAGTCAGCAATATGCTGACAATGTCCAAGCATACCTGCATTGCCTCTCTACCAATGCCATTCCAACAGTCCGGGTTATGAGTGGGACTTTAGATGCCCTGGAAGCGTGGATGTCGTCAAATCGACTACGCTTGAACCCGTCCAAAACCAAATTTGTTTGGCTAGGCACGCGACAGCAGCTCGCTAAACTTGACCTCACTGCTCTTGCAATTGAATTCCCCAACTATACCTTCTCAACTCTTGTGCGTGATCTTGGTGTCTGGCTCGACCAGGAGCTTACTGTTGCTCCACAAATACACCGTCTTAGTAGGGACTGCTACTACCAACTGCGCCAGCTTCGCACTGTTACTCGTTCCCTAACGCCCAGTGCCACTGCTACACTGGTTCACTCCTTCGTCACAGCCCGCCTTGAATACTGCTCATCGCTTTATTTTGGTCTTCCATCTAGTCGCATAGTGTGTCTACAGCAAGTTCTGCTCTCTGCAGCCCGTCTCATTGGGCATATTCCTAAACATGGCCAAGTCTCTAAATATATGCTGGAGGGCCTTCACTGACTTCCTATGCGATTACGCATAGAATATAGGATCGCTGCCTTAGTATGGCGATGTTGTCAGGGCCCTGCCTCTGCTTACCTTCGTGAGCTTTGCTGCACAGTTTCGTGGTGGTGTCGGGAGCGCCTTTTAGTAGTTACCTTGAAGGGGCGCTATATAAATCTTCAAATGAATGAATGAATGAAATGAATGAAAATAAAACAGGAAATACAGCTGAGTGAGGCCAAATGGCCTGGACGATGCTATGTACCAAAGCAATTTCCTTTAGCTCATAACACAGTAAGCCTTTGGAGAAACAAGCGCAGCAGTGGTGGTACCCGCAATAGTGATGGTACTCAGTTCTTATCAGCAGATCTTTAAATGTTGTAAAAACTTACAAGTAGCACTTGATGTGATGCAACACATCTGCGACATGCAAATCAACGCTGTACTGTGGATGTTCTAGTTGAGGGAACCAGGTCACCCTGCACAGCAGAGAAAAGAAACTTTGGCCACCGAAGAATTTATCCTTGAAGCCAAGGACCGTACTAGTAAACTCAAAAGCAACAACTAACTGTGTCTTTCAGCGTGCTCGGGCGGGTCATTTAAAATCATTGTGCCCGGGCTGCATGTTGGACAGCATGGCACTATGTAGATGCTGAGAAAGGGCAGTATCATCACGCAATAAGCTAAATCTAGTTAGCGTTAGTATTCCGTCTGATCTCATTTGAAATAATTTTCAGCCTCCTGTATGTTACAGATAACGCAAACTAAATCTGCTCTAGAAACTTGCAAGCTGCCGTCTCCTACACCCTCATTTGCATATTAAGTACGTACTCGAACACACAAAAACAAATAAAATCAATACAAAACTCACGGTAATTATTTACTTAAAGCTAATAATACAATATTTTCGAAGTAAAACAAGAAATTTGGATAATTTCACAGAAAATTGTAAAGAAAAAGAACTTCTGATGAACAACCGAGAAACATCAACAAGGCAATTCACTTATCGAATTGACGCTTAACGTCCCATTACGCCAACAAAATATTCCGTCGTTTATTATGTTCCTACTAAGATAGAACTAAACCTTTCTCCTTCTATCTTGTTTGGCATATACAACATGGAATTCTACATTAGTTTAAAACAAATCTAGCTTGTTACAAATTTTTTTGAGGTATATCATATGACAAAATGTAGTGCTCCTCGTCTATATTAATAGTTTTATTGTGAAAGTTTATTGCTAAATACACAACAATAGTCAATAGTCCCTAATGCAATTGTTTGCAATTCGCAGTACGTTGTGTAGCCCACCACACTGTAGTAGATCAACATTTATACTGGAGTCTACAGTCAAACTAGTTTGTTAAGTTTCTGTTAAACGGTGTTTGAAATTTTAGCCAGATTGTGTGTCAAACCCCTTGTATTCGAATAAGTAAATGAGAACGAGAAAAATAAACTATTTGTCGATAACCTTGAACAATTCCGTGAAGTAGTACGTTGAGATATAATACGAAAACTCTGACAATTCACCAGTAAAATTTCAACAGCTGAATAACTACTGCCTTTTAAATCAGTTTAATCCGTAAATATGAAATCATACCTCTCGCAGTGATCTGAAACCCTTTTAAAGTGTTTGGAATGTTATCTGTTAAGGTGAATGTAACGATAATCATACTTTGCGAGGCAATAAGGGTTGAACCATCCATTAACGTATGTCCTATGGTTGTTACTGAAGTCTTCCATTTATAAATCTAGGCGTGGATGTAGAAACAAGTATGCGAGACAACTATATACTTGTCCAGGATCGTTAAGCCTGTGCGTTGTAAGTGGGTTAGTATGTGCTGAATCTGTAACGCTGTCAACAGTAGTTAACAATAGATATGTTCTGGAACAATAGCTACCGTTCGAGTATATGTTCTGGAACAATCTTTACCGTATGAGTATATGTTCTGGAACAATCGTTACCGTATGAGTATATGTTCTGGAACAATCTCTACCTATCGAGTATTATGTTCTGGCTCATTCTCTACCGATAGAGTATATGTTCTGATGCAATTAATTCTTTTAATATATTTTAATTATATTTGAATTCTAAGGCGTACTCTTGCACGATTTAGTTTAATTATGTTATTGAAACATTTCAGATGGGTATGTTGAATAAACGTATTTCTTGCCACAATTTTTAAATGTTTTATGTATTTTAACATGTTACATATCCTAGTGGTTAGCGTGTTGGACTATCAACCCAGAGGTCGGCTGTTCAAATCCCACCAGGGCAGAAAAATTTATAGATTCCACTTGACACTTCAAATAAGAAAAATACAAGCGGAAGATGTTTTAATAAAGTTTATTAAACTGAAACACGACTTCTTTATTTGTAAGTTTGACAAACAGAGGCACAGACAAACAGACGCACAGACAAACAGACAAACAGAAAAACAGACAAACAGACAAACAGACAAACAGACAAACAGAAAAACGAATGAAACTAATTATAATGATATTACATGACAGATAAACTGCTTTAATGTGGCTGTCTGCCAATGCAAAAGCATATCTGGCAAAACATATAACCATAGCCACAACCATTCGTTAATTGTTCCCTGTACAAGCAGAAAATTAAACATACATTATACAACAGGATGCAGCATATCCATAATCTACGCGAATCGAAAGATTACTGACCGGGTGAAAACGCTTAGAACTTAGAAATACATGGGCCTATTAGTCAATATCATTATATTCATTGGTTAACAAGTAAAGTGCTGTTTAAGTCCTGTTTGCAAAAACAGTCAATGTTGTTTTCATTTCAGAGTAACCATTGCAGGATGTATTTTTGACTAGATGTTTACGCAGCCTATGGCAATAATTATATGAAATTTCTATTATTATTATAATTATTATTATTATTATTATTATTATTATTATTATTATTATTATTATTATTATTATTATTATTATTATTATTATTATTAATATTATTATTATTACTACTACTACTATTATAATTATTTTGTTATTATTGGCAGTGTGTAATCCGGAAGGGTTGAGAATGCTTTAGATCGGCTGAACAGTAGAACCATTTAAGTCGTCTAAAATGAAGAATTTTCACATTTACTTGTTTATAAGTGGTAAGTGACCGTTTGTAAACTGCAAACTTACTTCCTTCACTAATAATAATTATATGTTCCAGAAAGAATAGTCCCGCTGAATTAGAAAAAAACATGCGTTTATTGTATTCGACTATTCAGGAACACAAGGGAAAGATTCATATAGCGCCTCACTTCAATTAACTGAAATCATTTATTTCTGATAACCCTTAAGGTGTCTGCATAGTGCGTTTCGTAGAGGAACGGTGGAACTAGCCTCCTCTAATTCAAACTGTCACGCTGTAGGGAAACATTTTCTCCCAACATTAATTCTGTTCCTGGTCGTGTATTTTTCTTCATTGTTGCTTACCACATGTAACAACAGACGGATATTGAAACTCTTTTGGGTCATGATTAGATCCTGTTTACTCTTAAATAAATCATATTTTTGAAACGCAATAAATGTTTCTGCATACAAGACATACTCATTAACAGAAAAAACACTCTGGCAAATCGGGTATTGGACTAATATAATTTTAATGGGATTTAAATACAACTTGGTGAACCGGGTCTTCAGTATAACTTTTCCCGAAAAATTATGTCCACTCCGTTAACATGTAAGAATTATCTCGTATCTCATTTCTTTGGTCGCGCAACTTAACATGTCTCTTCTGTGAAGATCTACGTAAGTAAGCCTTAATACACGATCTGGATGCTAAGACAAATTTCTTACTAATTTTTATTTATCTCGTACCTAATGTGCTTTTTATTATACGTCCGCTCCGTTACTGCATTTTTGCAGTGACTATGAATAAATGTAATTGAAATAATATTTGCAATATAACGTTAATAAGCTATATAATGAGTGTGTCGACGATTGATGTGGATGCATGAGAGATAATATGGTATTTACCGTTCTGATGCACGATTTGTCCACTCCGTTATCTGTCACTCCACTATTATAAATGCTACTCTTGAGGTATTAAAATTTTCCAACTGTTAGGATAAGTCGTCTACTTAAAATATCATTTATAATACAATTTATTTAACAATATATGACATTCTTTATAAGTTTTTGCTTCGGCAGACTGTTTTTAATGAAGTTCAATTTTCACATTCTGTGCTCAATTCTCGAAAGGTAATAACGGAGCGGACTTATTGTGAGGTAACTTTGATATAATTTTGATGTTGTGAGCAGATTTTTAGTACAACACCATAAATATTTTAATGTTTTCTGATTTATTTGATCACTGGGAATGACTGGCTCAAGTGATTTTTATTTAGTTACTTGGCCAAAAAAATATTGAACTTAACACTGACTAGGCCCCATACTTCTAATTCCATAACGGGGGTGGAATTTCTTAAGAAAATTTACACTTTGGTGGTATTAAATAATCATTTGTATTTTAGTTTATTTTAATATATAATATTAATACTAGAAACATATTGGCATGTCATGATACGCAACATTAAGCCGTCTACTATATGTACAGAGCTGATATGTGTATAGTAACGGAGGAATAACGGAGTGGACTAAGATTTTAGTAGAGCTTTTTTTCTGCTGAAAACTTCCGATATTTGCTTTTTATTGCAAAACCTTTGTGAAATAGATATATTCAAGGGTTGCTACAAACAAACAAAATTAATTTGCCAAAAAAGATTTTGACTTCTTGAATTATTGAATTCAACATATTACCGAAAAGTGACTCAAATATATATATATATTATATAATTAACCAAACTGTATTTCCTTTCTTTAGTGAATTTCGTCGCAACCATCGATGCCTATTATAAAAAGTGTTACAAAGAGTTTTCACTTTGCTTGATTACAAACACCGACTATGAGAGCGAATTTCTAGTCGACGAATGGTGTAAAAATCATTCATCGTCGTTGGCCTTCATAACAAATGAAACCGTTGAATCCGCCATAGCAGCGTTTATTAAAGATTCCTCTACCAAACTGGATTCGGGTGTTATTACAAGTGGCTATCGATTCAACCTAAGTAGTTGGAGGTGGAACAATGGAAGAGTATCAGGTGAATGTCTCAAAAGTTGAATGATCTGCATCAATATACGCTGAAGTTGGGTGTCAGCAGGATAAATATGAATGAAGATAACTTGTGCGATTTTGGTGGTGTAAGATGTGTAGAAAATTTAAAGCAGCTGGCTAAGGATAGAGCCTTGGGGACACCAAAATTATAATGACGTGCGTTGACATGTGTTGGTACAGACATAGATACCTATATGTGTGCAAACAAAATTAAAACTATGTGCATACCGACGTGCTTTTGTAGTGAATTATTTGAATATCAAGAATGTTTCTTTTGTTTGAGATATTTATCCGAATTTGACCAACGACTACTATCGTTACGCCTACTTAAGAGTCTCACCAGGCAGAAATATAACTTTATTTAATGATCAAGCGACTTCAAAAAGAAAATTCATCTGCTCTCAGTTCAAACGCAGTAGGTATTTCAGAGTGTCTCTCATTCAATATCCGCTATTAAAGTTAGCTTTTGAAATTCATTGCACACTAATGGGACTAAAGATGGGAGGAAATAATTGTAAGCAAGAAGACTGCGCTAGAAAAAATGATACCCTATCTATTCGCGGTCATTAAGCTATCGTCGATCAAGGATCATCAAGCTCCTTAAGTTGCTAAGTGGGATACTTTTTTATTCCGCCAGTTTACTCTTTGTATAACTTCGTATGGCATCACGGTAAAGGCGGAAATAGAAGTCATTAGATTAGATTAGATGTCATTTTAGGATTACCAATCTAAATATAGACAGTAATCGGTGGATCTAGTTTATTTTCACATAATTCTACTAAGTTTATTTGTAGTTTTAATTCGAAATTTATGCAATGCTTCTTCACAGAAACTAATCAATAAGCTGGTATAAAGGGAATTAAATGATGTCATCAATAAAATCGAATTCACTTATAAACAAGAACTACTAAGGTTAAGCTTCTCAAGTGGATGGCTTTCGGCCTCCCAAACAAGTGCTGAACCAAATTAAAGTTGACATAATGACACCGTGTTCAAAGTTCCTCGACTGCGTTTAATTGTCGACGAATAACGACATGCGATTTGATCCGCCGTCCTGGACACACGGTTGCCTCACCGTCTAGCAGGCACTCGTTGTTAGTAGATGACGCAGCGTCCGATCATCTTTCAAGTTTGTATGTAGCAGGAGAACATGCGTTTAAGTGGCTGTAGAAAACTATCCTCCGACAGCTGTTGTCGGCAATGACTTTGCGACGATGTCCCTTAACCACAAAATTTTATCCTATCTTAAGTTTATATAATTGTGAATTATGTGGTATTAATATTAAGGATACAAGTTGTAGAGTAGCATCTTTAATTAATTAGTTAATCAGCATCTACATCCAGCACTGTAGGAGATAAAATAATCTAGATAGACTTTGGGAATATTATGTGTTGGGATAACGCAAGGTGATATGGAAAAGCGTGATTTCTATTTCCCCCTCTCATTTGACGTCCACCTCTGATTTGACGTAGCGCTCGTGAATAGGATGGTGCCCTGCGCTTGGCCTTCGAGTGGCGCTTTAAAAGTTTGGAGATTACGATTGAACGATTTAAATCACAACGGATTGCAGAGATGTTGTCTGCTCAACCGAGTGCTTTCGCCGTTGGACTGAAAATGCAGTGGAGTTCGCTTGGGCATCGGCGCTTGACGAGAGACGAAGTTATGTGACCATAGGTCGAAAAACCCACTTCGAAAAAAAGGGAATTTTTAATGTGAAAGGATGATCAGTTTCATCGTAGAGTAGAGGACTGTACAGAACAGGGGCGGCTCTACACCAGGGCGAGCCAGGGCAAGTGACCTGGTAAAAAGCTTTTGCCCTGGTCGTTGCCCTGGCAGAATTTTTGCCCTGCCCAGAATTTGTTCAGGGCATAAAAAATGCACTGGTTACTTGCATGACTGCCCTGGCTCTGCCCTGGTTAAAAAATTGCCTGGCGCCGCCACTGGTACAGAACTCTATTCGTCGAACCTTTGGAGAGTGAATGACATCGAAGATCATGCGGTAACTCAATGATGATCGAACGATGTTCACCTGCGAATAAATGAGAGACGGTTGTAAGAAGAACTCACTCATTTGATGGTCCTAAGTTTGGATAAGTTACTAAACCTTTCACCTTGAAATAGAGTTCAATTGTTGTTACGCGGATTAGTGAACTTTGGAGAATTACTCAGATGTGCCAGCGATAAAGAATCCATAACTTCACGCAATGGCGAACAAAAGATTTGAAATTGGCGATTCTTGTGCAAGTGAATCTCTACATCCGAAGAATGTCTCATCAAACGGAGATCGAAGAAGCTGCTCGAACTGAGGGGATTTGAATTCGAGTAACAGTCCACATGCTAAGGACTTCTTGCTGAGGGAATAGGCAATGATACTAAATTAGCTGGTTTAAGTAGAATAGAAAATGCAATATTCAATTAAAAATAATTTCCCGCTCCCTTTCGTTTTCTTCAGCTTCCAACTTGGTGACGCTTTTATTGTCAGTCGTTTAGATTACTGTTCTGTTTTTTATTGGACTCCCTGAGGTCCGTCTTTGTTGTCTGGAGAGGGTTTTTGCGGATGGCTGCACGCATGGTTGGGGTATGTCCAGATATGACCGTGTTTCTGCATTTATGAGAGATGTCCATCACTGGCTTCTCGTCCAACAGTGCATTCTTTACAGGTTCTCCTCAATGGCCTGGCACCGGTCTACCTTCGTGAGTTCTTTACTCTAACCTCTGCTTGCGCAGGGCGCCGATCTCTGCGCTCAGAGCCATAGCACAGCGCAGGGCATCCTCGGCGCTTAGATCTGCCGTTTGGAACTATCGCCCTCTTGAGATTCGCTCCCTTCCTTGAGATCTGTTTGGTTTCGTTTTATGGTCTTCTTAAGACATTTTTCTTTGATCGGGCCTGCATCGGGAGCGCCCCTGAATAGATTCCTTGAAGGAACGCTATATAAATCTGATAGATGGCCAGATAGATTGATAGATAGATAGATAGATAGATAGATAGATAGATAGATAGATAGATAGATAGATAGATAGATAGATAGATAGATAGATAGATAGATAGATAGATAGATAGATAGATAGATAGATAGATAGATAGATAGATAGATAGATAGATAGATAGATAGATAGATAGATAGATAGATAGATAGATAGATAGATACATACATACATACATACATACATACATACATACATACATACATACATACATACATACATACATACATACATACATACATACATACATACATACTTACATACATCCATACATACTTACATACATACATACATACATACATACATACATACATACATACATACATACATACATACATACATACATACATACATACATACTTACATACATACATACATACATACATACATACATACATACATACATACATACATACATACATACATACATAGAAATACATTTATCTTTAACAGAGAGTGGATTGACTAATTGACACTTGATTACTAGCATTATTTCTATATTGACATTAGAAATCACATGAACTAACTAATTGCCTTTGACATACAACCATGGCCTATTGTCATGTTAACCGGGGGGGGATTTGAACCATAAGTTACAGGCGTAGGATCAAACGACAGGCAAGGCACGTTACAGACGTTTCTTATAATTCCTTTCTTGAATCCAACATTTTTCTCAGGGGCAGGCGAATTATAGGTCTTTATGTCAAAGGGAAACTTTGAAAGCAAAATCAGTCACAGTATACATCCGAACATGAAAATTATATCGATCAAAATCTGCACAAGACTATGAAAGAATGAAAAAACGATAACAATATGACAGAAGACATGCGCAGTTCAGCTCTTCGTAGCTCCATAAGTAAACAAACAGTAACATATTATAATAAATGGCGTTGCAAATGGGCCGTAAGGCCTAGAGATCTTGGCGGTTAGCAGACGATTGTAATTGTAATTCTAATTGTAATTGTAATTGAACATTTATATAGCGCCACTCAAATCAGCGGCGCTCAATAAACTGTGCATGTTCTGCGAACGATGAGTAAAAGTTTCAGACTCCAGTTGTCCAGCCAGCCATCAACAGTTGGGAAGGAGATGCTACAAAATGCACAACCAGTCAGTCACTTGGTTCGACGCCAGAAGCATTTGTCTGAAAGAAGGAAGTGACCTCGCAACTTTCGAAAATGGAATTCCCTCGCTTCCTTCAGAATGGCGACGCAGCGAGGAATACTGGATTGGACTACGAAATGAAGTGTGGGCCTGGTTTAATGGTCAGAGTAAGCAGACAATGAAAATATTATTTACGCTTGACCTGTAAATGCAATCCAAGATTTCTATTCTATACGTAGAATCAGGGGCGGATCTAGACTTTTACTTTACGGGGGGCGATTTCATGGACGTCCAAGGTCAAAGGAATTAAAATTAAAATTACTTATCAAGTTTAGAGTATGATCAAGCAAGGGCGTGTAGAGGTAATATTCAAACTGCAGTCCGGCGCTGTACATGCGTAATAATAATCACATAACATTTATCCTGTAGTACAGCATAGCCATATCAAATTTTTAAATTTTAAATATAAAAAAAATATTTTTTTGACTCTTAGGGAGGGCGATCGCCCCAATCGCCCCCCTCTGGATCCGCCACTGCGTAGAATTTTATGTTTCAGAGCAAATAAATGTTTCATGATTTCTTTTCCACCATTCGCATCCTATAGCCAACTCAGTTATAATGAGTACACTGGCCGTACTTTGTCAGTGGGAAGATGAGGCTGAGAAACGAATCTCTGAAACTGCATACTCATCAACGCCTCTCACACTTTCCATTCACTATTCCTCCTCCCATCCTTCTCCTTCTTCTTCTTCGCCTTTTCCCGCCATATTCATTTTCTAAATCATTTTACCTTCTGCGCCCTAGAAAAACATGGCATTTCTAATCGAATAGGCCCCTATATATAACGCCGGAAAGCCATGGCCCCGAAACTAGCAAGTTGCAAATCATTTTCCCAGAAGATACATTTTGCCAACCTAGCGCTCAGATGTTCTCTACGGTACCGGCTACCAGCATTCTGTTTAAAAGGTATATGAGGACGATTAAAATAAAGAACACAATAGTTTTTTAATTACTTTGGCTATCGACATTTAAATGACGGTTTAGTTTTCGTGCGACAGTGGTTGATTAAGAGCATTAAGATTAAGAGCAAGTGATATTGTTTTAGCTGCTGTAGAATTAAAATATTCCAACTGGGAAGATGGAAAACCAGTTTCTAGAGGAGGCAACTGCCTATGTCTACGAGTTGCCACGGGGAAGTGGACGGACTGCGATTGCTCAGAGGAGTATCACTATATCTGCATTCAAGGTTAATCAACAACTGAAAATACATGCGTCTAATGGCAATAGCCTGCAAGATAACAGTGCAGTTAGTTGTGCACTGATCCTACACATCCATGTACCAAGCCTAATTGAGAAGCAAGTGTCGCACCAGATTCCGGTCATAGAGTTTAAGTGTATATGTATGTGCGTAGACGACACTTTCCTAATACCCTATGACTGATTAAAGGAGTTGCAGTAGGCTATCTGCCATCGCTCATAACTTATAGCTGAGGCTTTTCAAATCATAATGCGAGATCTCGGATTATTCGCTTTGTGTGCCACATAATAATCAACGGCACTCAAGTCAATTGATCAAAATAGTAACTTATCCTAATTTGGTTGTCCATCCTTTTTTTTCTTAATCTCATTTGGCCCATATTATTTTCAGCTTATGTTACGAGACCATCAACTGTGAAAACATCAGCGACAAAAATGACCACAACAACGGCAACTTCCAAAAGCTCACCGATTACCTTGGAATCCGGGCAAAGTTCAGGTATAATATAACGATAATTTATTCTCCAACCATCAGTTAAGGACAATCAATATCTGCCAGGTATAATGGCGTTTTGTTTTTACATTTCAGACAGTCAACCCATTACCATCTGGATACCAATGGCTCTCTCAATTGTTTTCATCGCAGTGGTTGGTGTTGTCGCTTCTAGTATCGTGATCCAAAAACTCCGCAAACGGTTTGTATCGCCTGACATCAGATAATTCTGTTTATTCTCTAGTAACCCAGACAGCCACGTTCATTGGACATTCACTTTGCCACTGGTGTCAACTACTTGTCACTTGTGGGCTCAGTGTGGTCCCATAAGAAAAAAATCCTGCTTTGCAATTATTCGGCCTTTGGCCTATTTGTTGTTTTTACAGAATGACTCAGAATGGGTCAGGATTTAATAGGTTATTCCAGTCCAAGATTTTAGTATTTTGCAATGAAACACATGAACGTAGATGAGTAGACGTACCAGATTCTATCTGCTGTTCAGAGGTTGTGTTAGTTCATATTTTCTCAAGCGTACACGCAAGCCTGTGGTTTTAGTTGAAAGCTTAACCGCAATTCTACAGTTGTGGAGAGCTATTTCAAAGTTTAACGCAGGATATCAGTTTATTCGCAAGTACTGCGTCAAGTTAGAAGGGTCTTTACAGAGATAACATATGAAGAACAAGATTCGTTTCATAGGATACCAGAGAGCGAGGAAGATAGAAACTTTGCTACGGAGGATTGTTTAAATAGGTCGAGAGATATTGAAAATGAACTAATTTGTAGTAAAACTGTAACATTTCAGAATATCTAGATAACAGTTCACTTGTTCATTGCAATGTTTATAATTTTATTGTGATAGTTTATTGTTTAATACACAGGAACAGGCTGGCCAGACAAGGAGAGTCGTCCACGGGCAACACTTGTCAACCATCGTCGTCCGTTGACGCCTATGCAACGCTGAATCCAGCATATTTGACTGCAAACGCGACGTACGCTCAACTTGTTGCATACGAAACAATCGGACGAGACGAGACTCGGGAAAACGCCAACTAGAAACAAATCGATTTTCACCAATGCAATTGTTTTCAATTCATTGTTCGTCTTTTTTATTATGCCCTTAGTTTTTGATTATGACATTGTGCTGTGGGTTTCAATGTAATTGCCATGGTTAGTTGAGTTTCTGTTAAACGTTGTTTCAGTTTTAGTGAACATGAAACGTAATATTTATAGTTTTATTGTGATAGTTAAATGCTAAATACACAAGAATAGTCACGAATGCAATTGTTTGCAATTCACCGCTGTATGTTGTGTAGCCCATCCACTGTAGTTCATCATTATCAGGGCTGTAGTCGAGGGTATACGCGGGTATACAGCGTGCACTCACCTCTAGAGACCGTATACTCAGCTCACGAAATATTTATGTTTAGCCTATTTATATTAAAATACTAAAGCGTATACTCGCAAAATACTGTAGCGTATACTCACCTCTAATTTAGTTGTTTCGGAAAACTAACCGGTAGCGTGTACTCACGTCTAATTTTACCACTACAGCCCTGATCATTATTTATACTGGAGGCTACAATCAAACTAGTTTGTTAAGTTTCTGTTAAACGGTGGTTGAAATTTAAACCAGATTGTGTGTCAAATAGTTTCTATTCGATTAAGTAAATGAGAACGAGAAACATGAAATGCATGTCGATAACCTTGAACAATTCCGTGAAGTAGTACGTTGAGATATAATACGAAAACTCTGACAATTCACCAGTAAAATTTCAACAGCTGAATAACTACTGCCTTTTAAATCAGTTTAATCCGTAAATATGAAATCATACCTCTCGCATTGATCTGAAACCCCTTTTAAAGTGTTTGGAAAGCTATCTGTTAAGGTGAATATAACGATAATCATACTTTGCGAGGCAATAAGGGTTGAACCAATCATTAACCTATGTCCTATGGTTTATTTATTTATTTATTTTATTTATTTATTCCGGATATTTCTGTAGCGCCTCTCGAGTCCGATCAGAGCCGCTCCCGACTACAGCATTTGATACTGTGCCGGAATTTTCACGCCGAAGCGCCACGAGCAATTGCGAGTGAAGGACTTGCCCAAGGTCCGTACGCAGCGGCTAGAGTGGGATTCGAACCTGCAACCCTCCGATCACAAGGCGCCGAACTTACCACTGAGCCACCACGCCCCACAAAGATAACTGTCATCATTAACGTCAATGGTCGTTACTGAAGTCTTCCATTTATAGATCTAGGCTTGGATGTACATGTAGAAACAAGTTCTCGAGAAAACTCCTCGTCCAGGGTCGTTGAGCCTGTGTGTTGTAAGTGGATAAGTATGTGCTGAACTGTAACACTGTCAATTACTTGCATAAATTCGTGAATAAAGTTATTCGATGCGGTTGGATCTCTGATACAAAATGGTTTTTACCACCGAGTTCCATGGTACAGGATCCCATAAGGGAAGACGAATGCTTTATTTAACTGTGGAACGAGTCGATAAACAATAGACCTAACCCCATTACGAAAGTGCAATTACTTATGCAATTATAATAATTAGCAGAGTGCTGGATTTAATTATCCGGTCGCTTGATTGTACTAAGTCGACCACCGCCAATTAGGGAAATGAGCAGGCCCAGAATTGTTTAGACCAGCCACATAGAATTCGTTGTTTTATCAAACTTCCTTGTTACTTAGGCCTACTTACTTCGCTTGATGTCAATAGCCTAAGCCTGTCATTGATTAATTATAACCTTTAGCCGCAATTTTAACCGAAGCTGTTTAATTCAATCCAGTACGTTATATCGATTGTAATCGTAAGTTTATATAGCGCCACTTCAAGAGAAACACCAGCAGAACTGTTCCCCGACTAACAACATGGATAAGAATGGTCTTCTAGCGCTTGCCAAAATGAAGCACCGAGAGGCTGAGGAGTTCATGTTGCAGGTCGCTACGAAACGCATTCCAGAAAGATGGCCCAACACTCTGAAGCTGGATTATGGAAGAGCCGGTTGGTGGGACAACCAAGTTACCTTGCGCAGCAGAGCGAAAAAATCTGCGGCCAGTGATGGATTGGATTTTAATTTGTAATATCAATCGAACATTTATAAAAGCACCAGTCAACGATTCAGAGTCGCTTCCTATCCAAGCCAATCAATGTCTAACAAATAAAATCGGTGAGTCTTAGCATAACGCCTTCGAATAAGACGCTCAGCCTCTGACACGACTAGGCATAATCATAAAGATCTTAAACTCAATGCGTTTTTGTGTAGGTACCCAGCGCCGTTCATCCCACACGAAACTGGATCTATACTTAAACCTAGGCGTATACCTCCGATCAGCCGAACTATAGCATTCAAAACAGGTTTAGCCGCCGGTTATTGGGCTATGGAGCAGTTATTAATCAATTGAGTCGTAATCACTAGCAGCCTGACTGGAAAGGAACTTCTGTCCCTAAGCATAACTTCTCAATCAACGTCGTATACTAACACATAGGCCTATGCTACTCTATAGGGCCATCTGGTCCAACTGAAACCAGAACCTATGCTACTCTAGGACCATCTGGTCCAACTGAAACCAGAACCTATGCTACTCTAGGACCATCTGGTCCAACTGAAACCAGAACCTATGCTACTCTAGGACCATCTGGTCCAACTGAAACCCGAACCTATGATACTCTAGGGTCATCTGGTCTAACTGAAACCAGAACCTATGCTACTCTAGGACCATCTGGTCCAACTGACACCAGAACCTATGCTACTCTAGGGTCATCTGGTCCAACTGAAACCAGAACCTATGCTACTCTAGGACCATCTGGTCCAACTGACACCAGAACCTATGCTACTCTAGGGCCATCTGATCCAACTGAAACCAGAACCTATGCTACTCTAGGGCCATCTGATCCAACTGAAACCAGAACCTATGCTACTCTAGGGCCATCTGATCCAACTGAAACCAGAACGTATGCTACTCTAGGACCATCTGGTCCAACTGAAACCAGAACGTATGCTACTCTAGGACCATCTGGTCCAACTGAAACCAGAACCTTTGCTGAACTGAGACTGTACGAGACGATTGTGGACTTGACTCAGCACGATTATTTAGGATTATCTCTTATTTCCATGTATATTAGCCTTAGTTACAAGTTGCTTTAAGTGAGCCCAATCGATACATATTGATAGCTGACAGGAGGACATATTTAGGCCTATAACTTTTAAATTTTAGTGAAGCTTCGACAAGCTTATCGGTTAATGTTGTCATATTTTTCGTTGGTTAGTAGTTTAAACGCTCTATTAACCGTGTGTGGGGTAATCGATGGCATCATCTCCTCTCAGAGCAAACATACCAGGATGTTATTCATGAGCGGATGTTTAGGCTACATGTAGATAGCGTGTGGCGTTGTATGGAATATCTATATATTTATTGGTAGTGAGTAAATCGCAAGGGTTGACAACCTTTTCGACAAGTTGCACATTAAAACAACTTGAGTTGCTTTAAAATGAATATTTTTCGCATTTACTTGTTTTTGTGTGGTAAGTGAACGTCTGTTAAATGCATAATTATATGTTTTACTTATCTTCTAAAAGCATTAGCCCTGTTTTATAAAAAGAGAGCATGCGTGTTCTTGGGCATGTAGGAATACAAAGGAGACATTTCCTACATAGCCCCCTTCCACAATCAAATGATAGCCGAAAAAGCCTTACAATATGTGTTCTTTATAGGAATGGTGGATCTCGTCCCCTCTGGTTCCTCTAAAAGATTTCTTCTTCACATATTAATATTTGCCCCGCTCCTCTTTGTCTCATTGTGGCTTAAAACCACAACTCACAAAAGTTCTTTATGGAAACTCGTTTAGGTAATTACCAGTGGCGGCGCCAGACATTTTATGTAACCAGGGCATAGCCTGGTTTACCGTACAAATAACCAGTGCAGAGGTAAATTTATGCCCGAACAAATTCTGGGCTGGGCAAAAATTCAGGGCAAGGGCTTTTTACCAGGACATTTGCCCTGGCTAGCCCTGGTGTAGCGCCGTCCCTGGCAATTACCTAAACTCGTTTAGGTATCTTGTTTGTTTTTAAAATCAATTATATTTGGAAGACAAGAACTGTTTCTGCAGACTTACTTACAGACAGGAATTTATTTTGATAAAGTCTGAAATACGACATAAAGTAGATAGACCTAAAATATTTTTAGAAGTCTTACTTTCTGTATGATATATATATATACAACATGTATAAAAGTTGTTACATATAATTAACATATATATAATATACTTATTTCCTTTTCTTCAGCGAATTTTGACGCAACCATCGTGGCCCATTACAGAAAGTGTTACGAGGCGTCTTCACTTTGCTTGATTACAAACACCGAGAACCGATCTTCCAGGGAGAGTAACGTTAGACTAACTCGGTCATCAGCCGATGAATGGTGCAAAAATCATTCATCCTCTATGGCCATCATAACAAATGAAACCGTTCAATCCGCAATAGAAATGTTTATTAAAGATTCCTCTGCCGAACTGGATTCGGATGTTATTACACTTGGCTTTCGATACACAGAAAGTACTTGGATATGGGTCAATGGCAGAAGATCAGGTGGATTTTAAGAGTTAACAGATATGCATCAAATATATGCTCTTGCTTCTGGCTAACCACTCAGTCATTAATTAATTAATTAATTCATTCATTCATTCAGTCATTCAGGCCGTCAGTATACATGTGCATACACACAAATATTTGTATACATACGTAAATACATACATACATACATACATACACAAGTACATATATACATGTACATGTTCAAGTACATACACACTGTACCACGTTAACTTTGACCTTACACCCGCTACTTGTATAACGCAAAAACTATTACGTCAGCATTAACGTATTTCTCAACGTATTAGTGCGTTATATATGCCCTGAGTAATTCTATGAAGCCTATCCCAAACCATATCTATATATCTTCCCTTATGATCCGGTTTTGATGTTGGCAATTAATTAGTTGTCATAACATACCATACGCTACACCATACAATAAAAAACATGCTTACATACGCACACCTGCATGCTTATATACATAGGGGAAAGGCTTGTATTATGGGCCACCGTGTATATGGGCCTCGGCTGTTTTTCCCACCTATCATGTCTGCGAAGAGGTCTTACCGTGCGAAACGATCCGTCTACTTATTTCAACTTCATGTTATGAATTTGAGCTGTTGGCAATAACTTCTGCACGAACAGTAACAATTTTCAGTTGTGGTACATATTGCTTATAAAATTGGTTCCACTTCAACAGCTGTTGTGTAGCTTAGGATTTCAGCTGTGCTATGCCGGGTGGTTTCAGAAGGTAGCAATTTCTTAATCAAATATAAAAATAGCTTAGTTGGGTCTATAAAACATTCGACGGTCACGCTATAACTGATTTCCCCGAAGCATACTATGTTTGTAATATGGGCCGGCGATGGAATGTGTATTATGGGCCAGCCCATAATACACATTCCATCACAGGCCCATGTATTATGGCCTGTGTAATATGGGCCAGCCCATATTACACGAGCCATAATACATGGTAATTGTAGCTGATTTCACAAGTGCAATTTGTTTCATTTTATTTTCGTTTTACACACTCTTTACGGGCAGTTTCAATATGGAAGTTGTGACAAAGAGTAGAGCCACCAAAACAATCGTATCTAAATCAACTTTGCTAAGGAAATGGACCAAAATAAAATCAAAATCAAAACAAAATACAAGTTTAAAGGAGACATCGAAAACGACCAGAGCATCCCTGATCTCACAATTTGTAGTGTGTGGGGGGAGTCATACGAAGAGAACTGGGTGCAGTGCACAACATGTCAACGCTGGTCGCATGAAGACTGTACAAATTTCAACCATCCTAAGTTTTACTTCTGTGACAATTGCCAGCCTTTGCCTAAAACTTCTGACATAAATTTAATACCAGTAAACAGCTCGGAAACGTTGCAAATTGCACGAACTGAGAATATCAAGCTCTGAAATATGATAATTGCCTTAACACTTTAATCATTTTCATCTTCTGTTGCAAAATCAGGCAGTTGTCTAACACGTGTAACAGTATTGTTTTATCTCTACAATGGTGGTCCATATTACACACGTGGTTGTGTAATATGGGCCATTTTTGGTATTTTAAAAATAATTATTTAAAAATTTATTTACATCGATTTAGCCATCATTCCTTCACATTTGGTCATAACTAATGCCAAGTAATGCATGGAATAAACAAAACTATACACCCAATTGCTCCTGTAGTAAATAATCTAACAATTTGTTAGGTGGCCCATAATACAAGCCTTTCCCCTACTATATTATACAATACGAAATGAAATACCACATCAAGACATACATAACAAACAACATTTACACATTTCTGTATATATATATATATATACCAAAGTATACATATAACGCCATACCATGACATACAATACATACCCAAAAATTACATACATATCAACATACAGCAATGCATGCACATGTACATACAAACGTACGTACGTGCATATATATATCCATATATATATATAGGTTTTGTATATATAAATATATACAAAACATGCATGCATAAAGGACTGTTGTTGTAGAGAATTATTTTAATTCAAGAATGTTTCTGGTGCTGAAGGTCTTCAACCGAGTTCGAACGCCGACTATCGCTACGCCTACTTAGTAGTCTCAGCACGCGGAAGTATTGCTGTACTTGACCCTCAAGCGACTTCCAAAAGAAAATTCATCTGCTCCTACAACCTAGACGACAGTAAATATTTCAATAATAATAATAATAATAATAATAATAATAGCCGCCTTCCGCAACACTTTTGCACTTCCAGGTCACGATGAAGATGGTCACTCCAGAGATTAATTTTCACATATTTAGTATCTGACTCCTGAGGGATTATATGTACCTCGGGGAAAAAATAATAATAATAATAATAATAATCTTCGTTTAATATCTTCAAACTGACAATTACGCAGTATGATTACGAATCAGTATGAACGGATGATCACAAGTTATTACAGGAGTCGAATTTTAACTATATACGGCAGCCTTGCAAGGCGCCCATTTACGTCCTACATCTCATTTTCACAAACGCGCTATCTCGCGAAATGATAGGCTGAGTGGCCTTGGGAGGGTTACGGGAGGCGATCCCGCTACCTACTGCACTTCACGCCAGTGATGTTACCACTACTCTTTGGACCCCCCCCCCAGCGTGTTCTTTGCTGAATATGCGCTATAAAATTTCGCATTTGAACTGCATTGCATCCCATTTGTTCTAGGTTACCTCTCAGACTGTGGACGGACGAAATAAAAGCCAAGTCATTAGAAAGCAGATTGTCCGGTCTTACACCTTAAGTTATCACACACCTTAGGCGATTTTTTCCTCTAATTTTCTATTTCGCCAGTTTACGTTTTCTATAATCTGCTATGACGTTACGATAATGCGCTGTAGAAGTCATTAGATTTACTATTGATTAGAAGTTTCTTTAGAATTTCAAATATAAACATAATCTGCCGATCTCGTTTGTTTTCAAACAGTCCTATTAAGAATCAGTCAAATAATGCACCAGAAATTACTAGAATAATCAAACAAGTTTTTCGCAACAGATGACGAGACTGCAAACTTACCGAATTTGACAGATATGGCCGCAGACATGCGCCGTCCAGTTCCTCGTAGCTCCATAAGTTAAACAACCATCACAGAAAGTAAATCAGGATGCAAGTGGACAATAGGGCCTAGATCTCGGCAGTTAGTAGCGGATAATTGTTCTAATTCGGTGAAAGATGTATTAACATTTTCAGATTCCAAATGTTCAGCTGGATATCAACAGCTAAGAACGACATGCTACCAAATGCGCAATGAAGCTGTCACTTGGTTTTACGCTAGAAATCTTTGCCTTCAAGAAGAAGGAAGTGACCTCGCAATATTCGAATATGGCATTCCTTCGCGTACCTCAGAATGGCGACGCAATGGAGAATATTGGATTGGGCTGCGGAAAGAAAGTTGGGAATGGAGAAATGGTCAGAGTAAGCAGACATCGAAACACTACTCTCTCTATTTATATATTCATATAATGGTGTGCATATGCTACATAACATTTTCCATTAATGTTAAGTCGCACTTGTTTAGATCACTTCGACAGCTGCTAGATATATTTGTAGCATTCTTTCTCCTCCAACTCCTCCTCCTCTTCTTACTGCTCTTTTTCTTCTTCTTGTTCTTCTTGTTCTTCTTCTACTTGTACTTCTACTTGTACTTCTACCGCTACTGCCTCTTCTTATTTGTTGTTGTTGTTCTTCTTCTCCTTGTTCTTGTTCTTCTTGTTCTTGTTGTTGTTCTACTTCTACTTCTTCTTCTTCTTTCTTCTTCTTGTTCTTGTTGTTCTTATTCTTGTTCTCCTTCTTCTTGTTCTTCTTGTTCTCACTCGTCTTCGCGTTTTTCTTAGCAGTCTTCGCAGTATAGTCAGTCGGTCATTTTGTAAGAACCTTGAGCAAGTCCTTCGGTCACAATTGCTCAGCGCCATCGATGTTCTGTCGTATTGTCTTGAAGGAAACTGCTGAACATTCGAAGAAGGACAAGATCAAATGCACCTGTGTTGCATTGTGTTTAATATTCAAATGAAATATAAATGACGCTCACTAAATTAATAAGCGCAATAATTGTGAAATGAATTTGGAAATCAACATTAGACCTTGTTTGGTTTTACTACGCCATCGGTTGATGCCTTGTGCATAAGACATTAGTAACTAAATGTTTCTAACTAATAATATTATTGATGATGATGGTAATGATGATGATGATGATGATGATGATGATGATGATGATGATGATGATGATGATGGTGACGATGACGACGACGACGACGATTATAAAAAGGGCCTGATTTTCTTGAACAGTTTTGTCCTTCATCAAATCGTCCAGATATCTGTAGACAACCGGGAAACTACATTTCTCCACCAACGATAATCGATGCCCATCCAACGCTTCAGTATAATCACATTCACAGCGCTTTGCTACCGTTCACGACATCAACGAACAAACGTCCCAGAATAATCCTATCCCTAATTTTTTTTCACTTCTGGAGATCAAATGTACCGTGGGTAAAACGTTATAATAAAAATAATTAAAGTAATTATTGCGGATATTATTCACACTTATTAAGACAGTACGGTGTTGTTCTAGCATATAATGCAGAGATGAAATATTCCAACTGGGACGATGGAAATCCAAACGCTACAGGAGGCGATTGCCTATGTCTACGTGTTGCTACGGGCAAGTGGACAAACTGCGATTGCTCACCGACATATCGCTATATCTGCATTCAAGGTTTTTCAATAACTGAAAATACGCGCGTCTAATCGAAGTAGCTTATAAAATAACAGTGCAAAAAATAAGTTGTACATTGGACCTACAATTCTTACATTGCCCCATGTATGTCATGAATGTTCTCAACATTTACATCCTCTCAATTACCAACATGTATAGATTATAGCGTAAGTATAATGTGGCAGTGTTTCCGTTCTACCATAATTTTTTATGAGTATATCTTTCCTGCGTGTAACTCAGTCAGTCAGTCAGTCAGTCAGTTAGAGATCCAAATAAGTAAGAAGCAAGTGTCATGTCAAATTCCAGTCATACGTTTAGGTGTTTAAGCATGTGCGTAGACGACACTTTCATAATGCCCTATGACTGAAGGAGTTGCAGTAGACTATCGATTTTCGCTCATAGCTTATAGCTGAGACTTTTTAAATCGTTATGCGAGATCTCTGATTATTCGCTTTGTGTGCCACATAATAATCAACGTCACTCAAGTCAACTGATCAAAATGGTTACTTGTCCTAATTTGCCTGTCGGTCCTCTATTTTCCCTATTCTCATTAGACCCACGCAACTCCATTGCGAAATGAAGGAATGGAAGAACACGAGGAAACGGAAGGATAGAAAAGAAGGAATGGGGTAGGAAATTAGGGTAGAACAGCAACACTTGGATGGCCAAGGCCTGCCCTACCCATAACTTTGTTATCACAAGGAACAAGGCATTAATCAATGGTTGCAACAAGTAAAACCGTAGTCAGAAATCCTAATCCGTTCGAGAAGTCCAGTAGAATAGAAACCGGAAGTGAAGTTACGGTGGAACAGATGAGTCTTAGATTTAAACCTGATGTCATTAAGGTATTGGTATCAACGGTGGCTCAACAGTATAGTAACACTTTGTTCCGATTTACCTGTAAATTTTGTAAATCAAACGTTTAGATTATGCCTCGGGCTCGGTATCAGCTGTAAAAACATCAATGACAACAGTGACCACAACAACGACAAAAATGACCACAATAACGACAAAAAAGTCAACTTCTTCGCCAAAAATAAAGACCAATCAATCCACGACAGCTATCATCCCTACACTTGGTGATTCATCTTCTCAGTTTCATTCAACTCCGACTCATACACAGGACGACAATACCAGAAGAAAGGTGTCACCGATTACTTCACCATCCTGGCAAAGTTCAGGTATAACTTTACGATGATTAATTCTGTCACTGCCAATCATTAAAAAATGCGCGCGCGACAATTCGCGTACTACTTCGGGAACTCATGCCATTGGTTCGTCACCTATTTTCTCTTGTCTTGGACGTAAACTCAGAGTCAATGACCAAACAATCTGTAACGTCTTCTAACACCTTCTGGCGATGTTCCAAAATATAGTTTTTGCGGAATTAGGCATGTATGTATGTGTGTATACACGTATTGGTGTATGAATGCATGTACACATGTATGTATGAATGCTTGTATGTATGTATGTATGTATGTATGTATGTATGTATGTATGTATGTATGTATGTATGTATGTATGTATGTATGTATGTATGTATGTATGTATGTACGCATGTATTTATGTATGTATGATATTACGTAAGAGATTCTTAAATGATTCAGAAACATGCAATCTATGTTAGAACACTGATCGTAAGCCTATGTAATTAGGTATGTGTTACGTGTTTGCATGTGTGTATGCATAGGGCCTATATCTAACGGTTCTAACCACTTAAAGCAGCGCATTTTCAGTATCTCTCCATTGTGATAGATCTATTTGTTTAAGATCTCGAGTGATTAGAACTCACAGTAGACTATATTCGAATCCTGTTCAGTTCCTTTGCTTTGCCTATAGATGGCGTTGGCCAAAATAGATTCAGGATGCTAGGCTTTCTGATGCTGAATGTGATTTGGCTGACATCGTAGATACTGTCCGATACGGCGGAGGACTATACAGTAGGGTAATGCTGTTTTGTTTTTACATTTCAGACAGTCAACGCCTTATCATCTGGGTACCACTTGCTCTTCTAATTGGTTTAGTCGCTCTTGTTGTAACTCGTATCGTGATCCAAAAACTCCGCAAACGGTTTGTACAGCCTGACATCAAAACACTTGACTGTTTAATCCCTAATAACCCAGGCACCACCACGTTCACTGGACGCATGGCTGGCATACACTTTGCCATCGGTGTCAACTAATTTGGCATCTATAGGCTCAATGATGGTTGTGTGTGCGTTTATCGTGTTCACACGCCGGTGCGTCGACTCCGTCTATTCTCGCTCCAGGTCCTTTGCCTGCATAGGTCCCTCACTTTGGAACCGACTTCCTCCTTCTGTCCGCACCACCATTCTCTCTGGTAGCGTTGCTTCTTCCTTTTCTCACCTTAAATCCTGCTTTTTCTCTCGGGGTCTCGCGCACTGGGAGCGCCTCTGAATGGTATATACCGCGAGAGGCGCTTTATAAATGCCCATATACAATACAATACAATACAATACAATACAATGTGGTCCCAACAGAGGAAATCCTGTTTTGCATTTATTAGGTTTTTGGTCTACTTCGTTGTTTATACGGTATGGCTAAGAATGTGTCAGGGTTGAACTATCTCCGTCAACTCCGTGGTTTTCGTTGTAGGCTTAACCGTTACTCTATAGTTCTGGAGCGCTACTTTAAGTTAAACGCAAGATATTGGCTTATTCGCAAGCTCTGCGTCAAGTCAGAAGGGTTTTCCAGAAACAGCGTATGAAGAACAAGATTTGTTTTGCGAGAGACCAGAGAGCGAGGTAGATAGAAAAGCTGTTAGGGTGGATTTTGTTTAGGTTGAGAGAATTTGTACATTTGTGGTAAGATTTCATAATGTCGGGATAAAGTTCACTGCTTCATTGCAATACTTATAGTTTTATTGTGATAGTTTATTCTTTAATACACAGAAACAGGCTGGCCACTGAAGGAGTGTCGTCTGCGAGCAACACTTGCCAACCATCGTCGTCCGTTGATGCTTATGCAAGACTGAAGCCAGAAGCCTCGACTGAAGACAGAACTTACGCTGAACTAATCCTATACGAAACAATCGGAGACGAAACTGAGGAGAATGTTAACTAGAAACAAATCGATTTTGACGAATGCATTGTTTGTAAATCATTGTTTGTCTGGTATGCTATTATCTTAGTTGTGATTGTAATTGTAATTGTAAACGAACATTTATATAGCGCCACTCAAATCAGCGGCGCTCTCGACCCGCATCATTGCCAGAACCGGCAAAAAGAAAGGTTTCCAAGCGTCTAAGGAACTGAAGAGGACAGAGGACAAGAAGTGATTATGTGCTGCATGCTTCGATGTAACTTGTAAGTTTAGTTCCTGTTAAACGGTGTTAAAACTTTAACAAGATTTTACCTCACATATTTGTATTCAGATAAAAAAAATTTAAAAATAAGTAAGTTAAATGCACGTCGAAATACCTAGAACTGAACTAGGCCAGTAGTACGCATCAATAGAAAAGCTGTGTCAGGTCATCAAAGACAATTTGTAATCAGATGAATGGCTGCTCCAGCTTAGTTAAATTTATTTCAAATATCAAACGTACATAACAATAATATTTTTGTTGTTTAAGCATTAAAAGAGTGGTGCATCGTTTGTTTAAGAAATATCTCAAAGGCTCAGAGTTGGTTTTACACTTATTGGCTAAAACAGTGAAATTGGATCTATTGCAAAGGCAAGGCAGTAAGGGAGATTGTTGAATTTCGTCAGTTATCAAAAATATATAAATGAACAGAAATTAAGAGCCTCTCTATCGCCTCTCCCCCTCTGCCTCTGCCTCTCGCTCTACCTCTTCCTCTCCGTCTCCATCTCCTTCTGCCTCTCTCTCTCTTTCTATCTTCTTCTTCTTTTTCACACTCTTCGTCGCATTCTTTTAATTCTCCTTTTTTCGCATGCCTTTGCTTCTTTCTCCTCTTGAACAGAAAAGAGAAAGACACAAAGAGAGAAAGCGAGAGAAGGATTACAAAAGAAATTAAGAAAGACAGAATGAAAGAGAAGTCTCCACACTATATATGCTATCCTTGTACGTTATTTTTAAATGTCTCTTAAGATATTCTGTGACATATTGAAGGCATCATCCAACGTGACCTAAATGCATACATATTTCAAAATATATAGCCTACTCGTAAAATAGCCAATCACGTACATTCATGCATAAAAACAACGTTCTCTGTCAATTTACCCAGTGGCGTCACTAGGGCTGGTGTCACCCAGTGCGGTAAGTCATGGTGTCACCCAGGGCTGTAGTCGAGGGTATACGCGGGTATACAACGTGTACTCACCTCTAGAGACCGTATACTCACCTCACAACATATTTATATTTATTTATATTAAAATACTGTAGCATATACTCACAAAATACAGTAACGTATACTCACCTCTAATTTGTTTCGGAAAACTAACCGGTAGCGTGTACTTACCTCTAATTTTACCACTACAGCCCTGATGTCACCCTCATTAAAGGTTCAAAAAAGTAAATTAGCAAAGATTTTCAGAAAAGAAATTAAACTTGAAGACCTTTTTTTAGGAATTCGTCTCCGAAAAAATCTGATGACTTTTTAGGAATTCGTCTCCCAAAATATCTGATGGCCTTTTTTAGGAATTCGTCTCGCAAAAATTTTTTGCGTAGGCCTACATAAAAAGAGAAAAACTGTTTTAGCAGTTTACTTTGATAAAATGTAATACGTTCGTTTCGCGTTCTATGTGGATTCAAGAACATGTTACATCGGATTCAAGAACAACAGTAAGGACATCATTCCTGCCTCCTTCCACAGATACATCTTCTCATTTTTAATCAACTCCGACTCAAATGCTCGGTGATAATTCAACAATGAACGTTGACAAAAACCCATCAGGTATTTCCAGCCAAAGTTCTCCTTATGCAGGTAGGATTAACAGAACAGTTTAAAGTTATCGCCCTCGTATATGTATACAAGGCACATCATGGTCTAAGATGAAGGTATACGACCTTCCAATCACGTGTATCCCATAGGAACAATCATCTTCCTCTGGCCCGTTCTTTCTCTCATCCCTCCTAAAAGCGACACAAGCAAATCCGGCCGTTGCTGGAAACAGCTGAAGACTAAGCTGCAACATTCGATTATCTTTATACACGTCATTTTTGGTTCCAATAGGTAACTTTTCGTATTACATTTTTAACTCTGTGTATGAAAGACCTACAGGACAAACTCAAAAAAGCAACGATTCTTTCACACGAATGAAAATAACTGGTGAAATATGGTCGAGAATGAAGAATCCAAGTGTCATTTAAATTACATATATTTATTATAATATTAACTGATTTTCGAGAAGGTCAATTGTAATTGTAATTGGTAACTAATATTGCCTGTCTGGTGTCTAATGCATAAGCCATCAACCAATGGCACTTTGAAAACAAGCCGCAATCAGGACAATTATATCCACAAGATCAGTCCGTAAGAGAGATAGGCCAGAGGCGTAGCCGGGAATCAATTTCAGAGGTTCCAACTTCGGTGGATTTCCATTGGACATGGTCGCAGAGTACGGGGTCAGTTTTGGAAAGTTAAGTGTTATTGTAATTTGCAATTTATTTGGAAGGTGAACCCGTAAACCCACTAAATACTCCAAGAGGAGAGGTAGCCGATGTCGGATAAGCAATTTCACGGAGGTAAGCACAAACAAGACAAGAGCAGTTATTATTATGGTAATGTTTAGATAAACGGCTTGATTAAAATTGATCTTATTTCGTAGATCTGTCAAGAGCCATGTGTGCATTAGTTTTTCCAAAGGAATATAGGAGCCAGGCAAACGTAGATACTGTCCGATTCGTAGGGCAATACTATTTTATTTTTACATTTCAGACAGTCAACGCCTTGTCATCTGGTTACCATTTGCTCTCCTAATTGTTTTCATCGCAGTGATTGCTGTTGTATATTGTTTCGTCATCAAGAAACTCCGCAAACGGTTTGTATCGTCTGACAGCATAAAACGTGACTGTTCAATCCCTAATGACCCAGGAAGCCACGTTCATTGGAACCATGGCTGACATTCACTTTGCCGCTGGCGTCAACTGATGGTCAGCTCAATATGGTCCCGACAGAGGAAATCCTGTTTTGCAGTTATTCAGCCCGTTGGCCTAGTTTGTTGTTTGTGCAACATGACTCAGAACGCGTCAGGATTGAAGAGATTATCCTAGTCCAAGATTAAGTATTTTGCCGCGAAACAGCTGAATGTAGATGTTGTGTTTTTTTCTAGAAAAAAGGTTCCGGAACTAAACAATAGGTTCCGGAACTGAACAATTATGGAAGGCCTAAAATCCCGAGAAAAACGGTACTGGGGTTGGGAGGGGTCTTAATAAACACTTAAAACAGTTCACAACACTGAAATCAGATTAAAATAAAAAAATTATTGTTTTTATTAATAAAATAAATAAATTATTTTTACTAGCTGAAAAAGCACTGTGTAGGCCTAGATGAGAAGGTCTACCTGATTTTATCTGCTAGGTTCATAGTTTCTGTTAGTCCATAGTTGTTTTCAAGCTAAAACGTAAGTCTGAGGTTTTCGTTGAATGCTTAACAGCAACTCTACAGCCTGAAGCGCAATTTCAAAGTTTAAAGCAGGATGTCGGCTTATTCGCACGTGCTGCGTGACTCAGAGGTTTCCTGAGATAACGCATAAAGAACAAGATTCATTTTACAAGATACCAGGGAGCGAGTTAGATAGAAAAGATTCTACGGAGGATTGTGTTTAGTTTGTGAGAAACTTAAAGGCAACTAATTTGTAGTAGGGCCTATTACTGTAAACTTTCAGAATAATTATATGGATAACAGTTCACTTGTTCATTGCAATTATTGTGATAGTTTATTGTTTAATACACAGGAACAGGCCCGCCAAAACAGGAATGTCGTCAACAGGCAACACTTGCCAGCCATCGTCGTCCGTTGACGCCTATGCAACGCTGAAGCCAGAATATTTGAATGCAAACGCAACGTACGCTCAACTTGTTGTATACGAAACTATAATTGTAGACGAGGTTGAGCATGATTCCTATGTAGAAATCTAAGTTGCCGAAAAACTCTCATCACGAATGCAATTGCTTGCAATTCGTTGTTCGTTGTGTACCCACAACACTGTAATTCATCATTATCTAAAGTCAAACTAGTTAGTTAAATTTATCTTAAACGGTGTAAATGAGTAAGCCAGATTGTGTTTCAAGTGTTTTATATATTCGAATCAATAAAAGAGAACTTGAAAATAAACTGCATGGTGATGACTTTGAACAATTCCGTGAAAGTAGTACACTGAGATAATACGAAAACTCTGATAATTAATTCATCAGTGAAATTTAAACAGCTGAATAACTACTCCCTTTTAAGGCAGTTTAATCCGAAAATATCAAATAGTTCATCTTGCAGCGCCTCGTATGATCTGAAACCGTTTCTAAAGTCTTTGGAAAGTTATCTTTTATGGTGAATATAACGACAATTGTCGCGCACCCCGGGTCTACCAATCGGAAGGATTGCTCCTCCTTCGGCCGATAACCCGGTTGTTTCGCGGTGTAGTGAAACTTCAGGCAGAGAAGGCAGAGGAAGACCCAATAAAACATCAGGCCAAGATACAGCGCTAGAAGAGTCAGGGAACTGGGTTCGAATCTCACTTCCATAGACTATACCAGCCTTCTTTCTTAACCTTTTACTTCGACGCAACTGACGAGGTGGCGCCAAAGTTCGTGTTGAGTCTTTACTTCACTCAACTCTTTGGTCTGGCCGAGGGTTAATTTACGTGGTGCCACTGTAGCGTGTAAAAGTATCCCCATCAAAGCCAGAACTTGGATTCGTTACTTGTTTCATGACACACTTTCTAGGATCTCCTATTTCTCTAGAAACATCTTCCATGCTATTCATTCGTGTTTCCAGTCGAATTAAAAATATACAAGCTGGCGAGGACCAAAAGCGAACTGCTGAACCACGTCCGAACCCGCAAGCTAAGGTACTTTGGACACATCATGCGGTAGCCGAAGGACAACATCGAAGGCAGCCTGATGACAGGCCTAGTAGAAGGGATTCGCAACCGCGGCAGACCAAGAATATCCAGGATTGACGACATTATAAAATGGACTGGACTATCTGGAACCAGACTAATGGCTGCAATACGAGATAGGAAATGCTGGACAATGTTGACCCATTCATGTAGCCTACCATCGCAAAGCGACGACGGCGACATGACATGACACAGTCGAATTAATGCCTTGGTCTGTCTTTCGTTCCTTTCTCTCTGTTCTGCGTTAATAGAGTCACATCTCTCTTTAGGTTTTACATTAATCATGTCAAATCTTTCTCTAGTCTCTGTGGTCATTAGGTAGAGTCTTTCTAGTATTCTCTCCAAAGCAAGTTCTGTTACACTAGGACGAGACGAAGGTCAATCTACAATTTCACATTCCCTTCCTTCAGTGCCTATCTCTTCTAAAGATTCACGTAAAGACTAAGACATAGTTGTAATGAGAATGTAATATTAAAAGATCGGCAGTGTCTAGTTGCTTTAGACACATTAAACAAAAGTTACAACTGTTAACATCTTGAAAGACAGTAACACACAAAAGTTAAACAATCAAATCTTATTTTACTAACATACTAATCCTCATCTCTACTCTACTAGAAAGGTATGCAACCAATTCTTTGAAAAGGGGTAATTAACCTTACTGGGGACGACGATTAACTGGAATTCTTACATATTCTCGTGGTCGGACCTTGCTGGGCAAGAACTTCTAGTTGCGGGTTCGATTTCAAAGCTCTTCTGAAGGGTTACCCAATATGACAGGAGCAACTAAAGGACAAGTAATCCTTTAGTAACTTAAACGTGTACGGTATTCAAACTTCAGACTCTAATTCGCACTAATACTTTCGACGGAACATACTGAAATCGCAACATTTCGTACAAACTCCTAGTTGAACAAAAAACCTTAAAGTTCCTATTAGTTCACTTTAAAACAGGATTCCATTCCATATTCTTCAGTCTTCTCTCGAATCTGCTCTGTCTTCCGGAAATCGTAATCTCGAGATTTCTGCAGCGCCCAAACTGAAACTTCCATACTGACTCTTCTTCAACTGGTCAGCAACTTGCATGTACACTAGCCCTATTCCTACTTTCCTGGCCGCGCGCTGGAAAGGTAACTTCATTAATCCCTTAGGGTTTATTTTTAGTAACACATCCAGACTTCGGGGCGCCTAAATCCTTTTTACTGTCAGTCTGCATACGTTTGCTCTCTAGGACGATGTTAAATCCCTAATCCCTGAGTCCCCCGCCTCTCTCTCTCTCTCTCTCTCTCTCTCTCTCTCTCTCTCTCTCTCTCTCTCTCTCTCTCTCTCTCTCTCTCTCTCTCTCTCTCTCTCTCTCTCTCTCTCTCTCTCTCTCTCTCTCTCTCTCTCTCTCTCTCTCTCTCTCTCTCTCTCTCTCTCTATCTCTGCTGGCAAATCGTAACACACGCAGGCGCTATATCAATTCAAATCTTTCAATAAAAGATTGATTGAAACATTAATTCATAATCTACAATTCTTCTTCTTTATGTTCTCTGCCCACCGGCAGGTTCGTATGACCAATGACGCCATCGTTCTCTGTCTTGTGCCCTTCTCTTCAGTCCACTGTATCCTTCTTCTTTTGTCATCATCCAGTCTAGCAGCATTGCCCTCGGTCTTCCTCGCGTCTTTCTCCCCTCCATCCTTCCCTCCATGATGTCTCTTAACAGTGTCTCACTCCTTAGGATGTGCCCGATCCATTTCCTTTGTCGTCCGCGTATAGTACTTATGAGTGATCTTTGTTCTTCTACCATTTGCAGGATTTCCTCGTTCGTCCTCCGTTCCGCCCAGCTAACTCTCTCCATTCTGCGCCACACCCACATCTCGAAGGCCTCCAATCTTTTTATGTCGTCCTTCCTCATTGTCCATGTCTCGGAGCCGTACAGAACAACACTCCACACCAGTGTCTTCACCATTCTCTTCTTTAGATTCTTGCTTAAGCTTCCTCTCATACGCTCTCCTCTTTTGTAAAATGCATCTTTTCCCATGGATATTCTTCTTTTTATTTCCTCGTGGCATCTTGCATCGTGTGTGATCACACTTCCTAGATAGCAAAACTTCTCCACCCGTTCTATTTCTTCTCCGTTTAGTGTGATCTTTATTGTTTGTAAAATTTGTAAATACATTTGTAAATACATTTGTAAAAGAAGGCAAGGAAATATCATTTGTACCCGAATTACATGGGTCGGTACATATTTAATCATATTATGGGAGGCCATTATGCGTTAGAGCCATCTATCAACGAATGTCCTATGATGTCATTCACGACTTCCATATAGTGTATTATATATATATATATATATATATATATATATAATTGCGTGTATATATGTATGTATATGTATACATGTATACATGTATATGTGTATATTATATAAGGCTAAAACACTGTATCCGTAGTCACAGGTCTATTTACTGCAGTTGGACGGGTCAGTGTGCCATTCAGTAGAAGATAAGGCGAGAAGGGATTAGATTCGATTATTTTTTATTAGAGGGGTCAGAGGGAGAAACTGGGAACAATTGGGATTTCCCCAAAATGGATCCGTTTTCAAACTAGTACTCAAATATTCTCGCTGAAGAGACCAATCACACTGAATATAGTAACTCTACCACATCCGGATCTGTCCGAATGGGAGTCAGTTGATCGATAATTGGCAAAAAGAGTATCAAAATCTGATCGATAATCATAATGAGAAGGTCAGAGTGACGCTATAAACAGCTACTCTGATGATATTATTGCAGTTACGTCTAAGGGTTAAAACATCCACGAACACTGGCGTAAAGTTAGATTTGGGGGGCATTTTCCCGAAAAATTTCTGAATTTACAAAATCTTTTTCGGAATTTCATCTTCAAAAAAAGTTGATGACCTTTTTTTTAGTCATTCGCCTCTTCTCTTTGTTTCAGGCGCTCATGGCAAACACTGAACACCATCATAAACTTTTAACCGGTTTGTCCTCACACCACACTGTCATTAGCTTTTTTTACCATTCCTCTCGAACAAATTTCGTGAAATTAAATATACCTTCATATTTTTTTTATTTTCATCTCGATTATTGGGGGGCATTGCCCCGGCTCCTCGATTATTGGGGGGCACGTGCCCCGGCTGCCCCCCCCCAGAGTCTACGCCTATGTCCACGAAGGCTGCCTAATTCAGTTCAGGATAAGTGAGTGAACGAGCAAAGTAGCCTACTGTAATGTACTGGCCCTGTGTCTCATTGCAAAGTAGGGAAACCGCTGTTTTCCTGCTCCTAAGTCCACGATCTGGCAGTGGACGTGTTCAAAGTCCAGAACACGCAGGACTTGCCCCTTACTTCCCATCTCACGCACGTACCATTTATAGATCCATGCTTGGATGTAGAAACAGGAGCGCAACAAAACTGCTTGTCCAGGATCGTTAGGCCTGTGTGTTTTAAGTAAGTAAATATGTGCTGAACTGTATCGCTATCAATTACTTGCATAAGTTGGTGAATAGTGTATTCGGTGCGATTGGATCTCTGTCTGCGCAGTGATACAAAATGGTTTTACCACCGAATTCCACAATGCAGCAGGGCCGGATTAACCACTCGGGGGGCCCTATGCTATTTATGCACGGGGGGCCCCTTGTCGTACTGAGCATGGAATGATGGGGAAGCCGTAAAGACATTATTATTACAGAGGCTTTATATAGCGCCTCTTCAAGATTATCTACTTAGAAGCATGACAATCAACTTGTAGAAAAACATGGCAGGGTCACTGTGCTTTGCTGCTCAAATTTGTAGCCTATGCATTCAACACTGCATTTTGGGACTATGCCTAAGGTTGTTTCGCAGGTTTTAACAGTAGGCCTATATTGCCACATGCAGTTAGCATAAAATTGTAATCAAAATTCGAAAATGTTCTATTCATCTTTAACAGCTCAGAAACACTTGCGACTTTTAGCAGCTGCAAACTATGCAATAATGTTCATCAAATGAAAATAATGAATCTAAGCATAGGCGCATATATGACTCTCAACACAGGCCTTGAAAATCGATCTTTTTAGCTACTCATAAGCAGACATTGAAATGGGTTAAAAAGCAACCATTTTCTAAGTTTACACTCACCATTCGCGGGGCGAGAATAAAGCAACTTATTATTGAAGTGGCCATTTTGTCCCTTGCACAAAATGGGTAATCATTGGAATCGGACGTGTTTCTGCGTGTTTCTGATCCTGTAACTGGCAACCATTCATAGGTGTCATGCGGCGAGTGACAATTAAGGTTTTGCAAACTTTGACGATTCGTTTTCAAACGGATGTGTAACAGTTGTTTCAGTATGTTCAGTAGGCCTATTGTGAATTTGTGAGTCTCACCTGCATGAGCATAACCCCATCTATGGGTATATGAGCAGTGCCATGCATGTAGGCCTAGTGACAGCTCGCAGTTAGCAATGGAGCTGATAACGGGAGATGACATCCCTGTATGTCGACGTCGTCCCAATAGTAACAAGCAAATCCATTGGTTGTGCTATATTTATCGCTGCCTTTTAACTTTGGCTCGTGCAATAAATACATCCAAGCACGGGGCTGAAGCACACGAAGACCAATCATTCTCAGTCTTTTCTTTAGCAAGTTGGCATTTCTTAGCACGGAAAGCAGAAAGGTTCTAGGTATCGTGTACGTTTAAGATAATTAAATCTATAACTTAAATCCAGGAAACCAATCGCGTCGGAATAAAAACAAAAGTAACGTAAGTAGGCCTATAGGTAGGCCAATTGACAGAAAGAAGTCGAGTCAAAAGAAACGCATGTACACAGCAGTTGGTTACATGACTAACATTTCAAATTTGCAATTGGCTCAGTGCAAATTCTCGCTTAAACTAAAACTAAAGACTAATAATGACCAAATAATTAGGCCTATCTGGTGTCATAAATTCCATGTTTGTCCTGTAGCATTCCGACTTCGGCCGGGGGGCCCCCTGTAAGCGGGGGCCCCATGCTAAAGCATATTGAGCATACTGGTTAATCCGGCCCTGCAATGCAGTATTATATAACGAAAGCTGACTGTTTTATTTCACTCTGGAGCAAGTTGATAAACAGTAGGCCTAAGCCTATTACGGAAGTGCAATTACGTATGCAATTATACTAATTAAAAGAGTTGTTGATTTAATTATCCAGTCAACAGATTGACCTAGTAGACCACCGCCAATTAGGTCATTAGGAAAATCCGTAGGTTTTTTTAGGCCACCCATTTAGAATTCGTTCCTTTATCAAACTTCCTTCACTCAATGTTGACAAGGATTGAGAATGTTTTTGACCAGCTAAATATTAGAACCATTTAACTCTTTTAAAATGAAGATTTTTCGTCTATACTTGTTTATAAGTGGTAAGTCACATTCTGTCAACTGAAAACTCACTTATTTTTCAAAAACATTAGTTCCGCTTAATAAGAGAAACAGCGTGTATTGTACTCTACAATTCAGGAGCACAAGGGAAAGATTCATATAGCGCCTCACTTCAATCAACTGATTATTTCTGATGGCCCCATTGATCTCTGCATGGTGCTTTGTGTAGAGGAACGGTGGAAATCGCCTCCTCTGGTTCAGACTCACTTGATCTAAGAAAATATTTTCTCCTCACATTAATTTCTCCCTACTCGTGTGTATTTCGTCATTGTTGCTTATCACAAATCACAACATGCGGATATGGAGACTGGTTGCTGTGAAAATAAATCAGATTTTTGAGAAATGTTTCTGCATGCAAGACATGCTCCTTAACAGAAAGAAAAACAGCCTGTGGAAAATTGGGTATAGGACTAATATAATTTGGATAGGTCTTATTTTGAGTGATTTTTATAATATATAATAATTAACCTAACTGATTTGTTTTTTTTTCAGCGAATTTTGTCACAACCATTGTGGCCTATTACAGAAAGTGTTACGAGGAGTTATCACTTTGCTTAATTACAAACACCAACGACCCTAACTTTCGGAGCAAATACAGACTAAATCAGTCATCAGCCGTCGAATGGTGTAAAAATCATTCATCGTCTTTGGCCATCATAGCAAATGACACCGTTCAATCGGCAGTAGCAGCGTTTGTTAACGATTCCTCTTCCAAACTGGATTCTGATGTTATTACAAATGGCAATCGATACCACGACAGTACTTGGATGTGGATCACTGGAAGACCAGGTGACTGTTTCTATAGTTAATGAATCTGAATAAAACGATTCTCTGTTGTTTCTGGTCAATCAGTCAAATCGTCAGTCGATCAGTCACACGTATGTTCTTACATCCATTCATACAAGCATACCCGCGTACTTGCATATAAAAACATACATTTATGCATATATACATATATACATTCATACATACATACATGTATGCATACGCATAAACATGCACATATACCTATGCTCATGCATGCATACTGGCATACACGCACACACACGTACATACATACATACATACGCACATACACCCATACAGACATACGTGCATACACAATGCATGCATACATACATACATACATACATACATACATACATACATACATACATACATACATACATACATACATGTTAACAAAACTACATAGGTACATATGCATATTTTCCTAAGTCCATGCATGTATAATTGTAAATATATATATGTATATATATAATATATATAAATGTATACGTGCATGCATCCATATATATTACATACACACTAACACGCATACACACACATACATACACACCTACATATGTATAAATCTATAGATATAAAACTACATAACTACATGCATACGGAAATGCTTCTGTATTCAGAGGCGTATTTACACCTAGGCACACTAGGCGCGCGCCTTGGACCCCTAAATCTCGGAGGGCCCCCAAACGATGGAAAATATTTTTTTCCAATTATAGAATTATCAAATACAATTTGTGATAAATTTATCACGCTAATGGAGATAATTTAAGAGCTCAATTTATTGCAGAAGTAAAAATGGACACGTATTTCGCGTTGATTGTTGATTCAACACCCGATGTCAGTTTTTTTTTTACTAAAATAGTTAAATCAAATAACTTCACATTCCTTGAAAATAGCTTTTATAACTAATTACAATTACAGTGACAGTGTCAATTGCACTCACAGAAAACGGCTTCAAGTTCAACTTCGTGAGTTTTGCACAGCAGCACACGATAGGCTAAACATCACCATAGTCTCAGACTCTCGGTCTACAAGTTCAGAAGGGTCCAAAAAATGTTGTGCCTAGGGTCCAGTCTTCTGTAAACACGTCTCTGTTTGTATTGAATTATTTGAGTCAAGAATGTTTCTGTTGTTGAAGCCATTCATCCGATTTCGGACTACTATCGCTTCGCCTACTTAGTAGTCTCAAGAGACATAAATTATGTTTCATACGACAGTGTGGCGACTTCAACAAGAAACTTCATCTGCTCCTTCCTCAAACACAGTAGGTATTTCAGAGTATCTCTGCTGAAAATGCGCTATGAAACTTAGCATTTGAACTGTATAGCATCCCATTGGTGGTAGGGATCATATGAAAATGAAGATGGTGGAAATAAAACTCATGCGGATGATTGCTCTAGGAAGGTCATATCCGGATCCCTTAAGCTTTAGAGCTCGCTAAGTTGTTTGTTGGGCTTCTTTCTTATTCCGCAAGTATAAGTTTTCTGTAATCTGCTGTGACATTATGATGAGGACGCTACAGAAGTCACGATATTAGATTAGTTAAGATTCGATGTTATTTTAAGAATAGCTGCATAAATTAAAACATAATCGGACAACCTTGTTTGTTTTCCACCTCAATTATTATTGCAGTTTGGTTGTAATTGGAAATTTATGTAGCGGTTCCCCAGCAGAAACTAGGGGGCCTAATCATTCCGATGGTTTAAAGTGAGTAAGTAACAAGATATGATCCTACATCCTGGACATACGGTTGCCTCACCGTCTACCAGCTCCACGCAGGTGATAGACGACGCAACGTCAGATAAGCTTTCGAGCCAGGATGTGTGTGCCGAATATGGGTTCCAGTGTTTGCAGTAATGCTACGCCTCCTCCGGAACATGCCGCTCCTAAGACTCTTTTGATTCTTCCTGCGACGAATTCATTTTCCCGGTTGCAGGTGGCACGTATGTGCTTAGGTACGATGTTTACCTATCCATCTGAAACCTGTCAATCCGTGATTGGTTAAACTGGGCCAGGAATCGACTATAATTATCAGTGCTTTTTTTTCTAGAAAAAAAGGTTCCGGAACGGAACAATAGGTTCCGGAACGCAACAATTACGGGCTGGCTAAAATCACGAGAAAAACGGAATTGGGAGTTGGGAGGGGTCTCAATAAACACTGAAAACAGTTCAAAAACACTTAAATTAAATTAAAATAACTTAATTATTGCTTTAATAATTAAAATAAATAAATTATTTTTTAGTAGCTGAAAAAGGTGCCGGAACGCCGTTCCCGCTCGTTCCGGCTGAAAAAAAACCCTGATAATTATGCTGCGAAACAGCGTCAAAAACACTTGAGAACCATGACAAAATCGAGAAATTATCGAGACGCACGACTCAACCGCAGTATGCCTTCGAACATATGAGAAATAATCGACAAGACAAGAGCACATTGATAGAAAGAACGACAACCAATTTCGCCGCAGACATGCGCATTTCAGTTCTTCGTAGCAAACTATGAGAAATAGTTAGTCGCGATCGAAATAGGCCTAAATGCCTATTATCTTGGCAGTTAGCAGACAATTACTATTCGTGTTCTGCGAACGATGTATGAAAGTTTCAGATTCCAGTTGTCCAAACGGTCATCAACAGTTGGGAACGAGTTGCTACAAAATCCACAACGAAGTAGTCACTTGGTTTGATGCTAGAAGCATTTGCCTCAAAGAAGAAGGAAGTGACCTTGCAACTTTCGAAGATGGCAATCTCTCGCTTACCTTTGAATGGCGAGGCAGTGTTGAATATTGGATTGGACTGCGATTCGAAATGTGGGAATGGATGATTGACCAGAGTAAGCTGACAATGGAATATTAAATACGCTTAGCTTGTCAATGTGGTTCTAGATTTCTATTCTGTGCTTCGCATTTGATGTATCAGTACACTGTCTCCTTCTACTCGCTCTCAAATTTTAATAGGTAACCCCTCATCTTCTTTTGCTTTCCTCAAGACTTATTTCTTTTCTCTTGGCCTTGCGCACTGGGAGCGCCTCTGAACGGTTCGCCCTACTAGAGGCGCTTTATAAATGTTAACTACAATACAATACAATATCAGTAAAAATGCCGCCCAAGCAGATAAATATTTCGATATTTCTTTTCCATCATGCCCCTTAACCAACTCAGTTATAATAAGTGCACTGACTCCTTGCATTGTCAGTGGGAAGATGAGGACATGAGGGACACCCGCCTTCATATGCCGAGGCTAAGAAATGAATCGCTAATACTGCATACCTTTGACCGCCTCTCAAGTCTAGCTGAAAGGACTACTCTTCCTCCTTTCATTCATTCTTCCTCCTGCCCTCTTCCTCCTGTCCTCATCGGGCATATAGCGCCGGTGACTCGTGGCCCGTAACTAAAAAGTCGCAACGAGTCATTTTCCCAAGAAGATACATTTGCCAAACTAGCGCAGAGATCTTCTCCGTTAAAAGGCATATAAAGCTAATTAAATAATGGACACAAATTTCTTAAATTACGCCGATTGATGCCTTATGCATCATACACTGTCACTATAGAAGTATGATAGCCATAACACTAATAGTCAGTGCTTTTTTCTGGAAAAAGAGGTTCCGGAACGGAACAATAGGTTCCGGAACGGAATAATTATTTGGCGGGTTAAAATCCCGAGAAAAACGGGATTGGGGGTTGGGAGGGGTCTTAATAAACACTGAAAACAGGTCAAAACTCTTAAATTAAAGTAAAATAACTAAATTATTGTTTTTATTATTAAAATAAATAAATAATTTTTTTAGTACCTGAAAAAAGGTGCCGGAACCCCGTTCCGGCGCGTTCCGGCTGAAAAAAGCACTGGTAATAGTGATATCAACATTAAGATTACGAGCGAATGTTATTGTTTTAGCTTTTGTAGATATAAAATATTCCAACTGGGAAGATGGAAAGCCAAGCTATGGAGGAGGTTCCTGTCTATGTTTACGAGTAACAACGAGCAAGTGGACAGACTGCGATTGCTCAGAGGAACATCGCTATATCTGCATTCAAGGTTATCCATCAACTGAAAATGCATGCGTCTAAGCGCAATCGCTTACAAAACAAGAGTTAGTTGCGCATTGAGCCTACAACTCTTGAATTTCCCAATGCATGTCGTGAATGTTCTCAACATTTTCATCCTCTCAAGTACCAACATGACATTGTATTGCTTTATAGCGTAATTAAAATGCCACAGATCGAACGTATGCAGGATTGCAGGTATATCTTTCCTCTTTGTCTGTCTGCGTGAACCTAAGTCAGTCAGTCAGTCAGTCAGTCAGTCAGTCAGTCAGTCAGTCAGTCAGTCAGTCAGTCAGTCAGTCAGTCAGTCAGTCAGTCAGTCAGTCAGTCAGTCAGTCAGTCAGTCAGTCAGTCAGTCAGTCAGTCAGTCAGTCAGTCAGTCAGTCAGTCAGTCAGTCAGTCAATCAGTCAGTCAGTCAGTTAGTCAGACTAATTTACTGACGAAAAGCTCCACATACGTTTAGGTGTGTATCTATGTGCGTAGACGACACTTTCGTAATGCTCTATGACTGATTAAAGGAGTTGCAGTAGGCTATTTTCTGTTGCTCATAACTTATAGCCGAGACTTTTCAAATCGTAATGCGAGATCTCTGATTATTATTCGCTTTGTGTGCCACATAACATGCCTCACATGCCTCATCAACGTCACTCAAGTCAATTGATCGATATAGTAACTTATCATTTTGGCTTGCCATCCCTTTTTTCGAATTCTCATTCGGCCCACAGGGCTATGTTACGAAATGGACATAAGGAAAACGAGGAGACGAAAGGTTACAAAAAAGGTAGGGGTTAGCAAAGTTAGGGTAGAACAGGAACACTACAGTTGTCATAAGGCACTAGTCATCAATCAATGGTCACTTTAACTGAAACCGTAGTAAGCAATCCTAATCCGTTGGAGAAATACAGTAGAAGAGAAACCAAAAGTCAAGTTACGGTGGTTGTAAGTCAGATGAAACAGACGACGAGTCTTAAGTTTAAACCTGATGTAATCACAATTCTGGTACAAGCTGGATCGATCTCAGACAACGGTGTCATAAGAACGTAGTAGTGCTGTGTTCAGTACGGATTCAATCCGATTTACCTTAACTGTGTCTGACAATTGCAATGTTTAGACTATGCTTCCGGTTCGGCATCAACTGTGAAAACATCAACAACGAAAAAGACCACAACAACTACAAAAATAGCAACATCAACGGCAAAAATGACCACAACAACGACAAAAGAGTCCACTTCTTCGCCAAAACTGAAGACCACTCAATCCACGACAAGTACCATCCCTACAGTTGGTGATTCATCTTCTCAGTTTCATTCAACTCCGACTCATACAATGGACGACAATACCAGAAGCAAAGTGTCACCGATTACTATTGAATCCGGGCAAAGTTCAGGTATAACATTACGATCATTAACTCTGTACGCGTGTTCAACGAATCTTGTATCATTTTTATGCAATAACAAAGCAGCCTCCACCTGACGTGATTGGAAAATGCAGCTTTCGCGGAATTTGGCATGTATGCAGTGGCGGCGATCTTGTCTGAGAGATGGGGGGGGGGGACAAAGTGGGCCGTGATCTGGTCGATGACCATATTTGGGAAATCTTCTGCTAAAAAAAATTCATCTCCGAAAAAAGTTGATGACCTTTTTTTAGTCCTTCGCCTCGTTTTTTAAGAGTCTCCCTCCAATGTGATTACCTTTATTTCCCCACTTTCAAAACTTTCATCCCTAAACTACTTTATGACCTTTCTAAAATTCTTCTCCGAGATAAAATGTGAATTTTACTAATTTCTTTTTACTTTCTGAAAATTTCCGGGGGGCACTTCTGCGGGAAAATAGACTTTTTACCTCATCCGTTCAAAAAGACAGTCAAAACCCTCGCACGCAATTACATTTCTTGGCCTTTTTGGTGTTTCTTCAAAATTTGGGGGGGGGACAAATGTATGGCGTGTCCCCCCACTCTTAAAGGTGGGGGGACATGTCCCCCTCGTCCCCCCATGATCGCCACCCATGCATGTATGTATGGGCGTTTGCACGTATGGGTGTACGAATGTAGGCTATGTACGTATGTATGCATCTATGTAAATAATAATAATAAATTAACAATAATAATAATAATAATAATAATAATAATGATAATAATAATAATAATAATAATAATAATAATAATAATAATAATAATAATAATAATAATAATAATAATAATAATAATATTCTTTATTATTTCAAACTGACAGACGCAGTAGGATTACATTGAAAAGTGACAGTAGTACAATCAAGATCTTAAAGACATGCTTTGGCAGCCATACAACGCGTCCGCTCTAGATGGGGGTTACGGGTATCGAACCGCGTTCTAATTCTGTCCTGACCATGGGTGTTACCATTACTTTATTTCTCCTGATATCTCTGATATCCCTCCATGCATCCAGTATACATGGATGTAGGCCTATGCGTGTATGTATGCATGTGTATATAATATTACGTAAGATAACTGATTCTTAAATGGTTCGAAAATATGTAATCTATGTTAGAAGCAGTATTCGTTTGTCTATATAATTAAGTATTTGCTAAGTGTGTGTATGTGTGTATGCTAGCATTGCGTAAGCCTATATCTAAGCACTTAATTTTGGTCAGTTTCAAGTTTCTGTCCATTCTTGTAGATTTATTTCTTTCAGATCCTTAGTGAATAGAATCCACAGTTAACTGGTTCGAATCCTGTACAGTTCCATTGCTTTGACTATAGATGGCGTTGGCCAAAATGGATTCAGGATACTAGACGTGACTTTCTTATACTGAACATGATTCGGTCACATCAAAGATACTGCCCGATACGGCGGCGAACTATCCGGTAGGGTAACGCTGTTTTATTTTTACATTTCAGACAGTCAACGCCTTATCATCTGGATACCACTTGCTCTACTAATTGTTTTAATCGCAGTGATTGCCGTTGTCGTATCTTGCATCGTGATCCAAAAACTGAGTATACGGTTTGTATCGCCTGACATTAAAAATCGTGACAGCTTAATCCAAAATGACCCATGCACCCACGTTCATTCTACCCATGGCTGACATTCACTTTACCACTGGTGTTAACTGATTGTCAGCTATGAGCTCAATGTGGGCCCAACAAACGTGACTGTCAGAGGAAATCCTGCTTTGCAGTTGTTCGGCCTTTGTTCTGTTTTGTAGTTTATACAGCATGACTCAGAATGGGTCAGGATTGAAGAGCTTATCTCAGTCCAAGATTTAAGTAGGCCTATTTTAAAGCGAAAGACTTGAACGATGATGACTGGCCCAGTTAGTTACATGACTGGCCCAGTTAGTTACATCGGTAGGAGCGTTGGCTTCGCGTCTCATGCGACTCTGTGTTAGAGCGCATGCGGACCGCGGTTCGCTTCCCGAAGGTGGCTTATTTCAGAGATTTAAATCTCGGGCTAGCACGGTCCATACACGGTGACCTTAAATGGTGTGGCACCCATTCAAGCGGGCAAGCGGTGGTGAAGGATCGCACCCGATCAATCTATTGAAAAATGAGCAGGGTCGAGGCCATTATACGGTCGCTCGCTATAGAAAATCGCGAACATTTACATTTACATGAGTAGACCCTGATTTTATCTGTATTAGGCTCAGAGGCTGTGTTAGTTCTTAGTTCTTTTCAAAGGTATACGTAACTCTATGGTTTTCGTCAGGGGCCCCGGCAGCGTGACGCACTGGACGCACGTGCGTCCACCCACCAAATCAAATCCACACAAGGATTAGGCATCGCATCGATATTTTTGACAATTTCACTGTGTAATTTTGGTCTACCATGCAGTATGTATAAATAATATCATATGCATGGCGGGTGTGGATGGGAGGAGAAAAAAGGGTGTGCGTCCAATTTTTTAAAGTCTGGCGGCGCCCCTGGTTTTCGTTGTAAGTTTAACGGCAACTTTACAGTTCAGGAGCGCTACTTCAACGTTTAACGCAGGATATCAGCTTATTCGCAAATGCTGCTTCAAGTTAGATGGGTTTCCCGGAGATAAGGCATGAATAACAAGATTCGTTTTACAAGAGACCGGAGAGAGAGGTAGATAAAAAAGCTGTAATGATAGAATTGTGTTTAAGCTGAGATAATTTGTTAAATTATGATAAGATTTCAAGATATCGAGACAACAGTTCACTGGTTCATTGCAATATTTAAAGTTTTTTGTGACAGTTAATTGCTTAATGTACAGGAAAAGGCTGTCCAAGCAAGAAGTGTCATCACCGTCTTCCGTTGACGCCTATGAAACGCTGAACCCAGAAGCTTCGACTGAAAGCAGAACTTACGCTGAACTTATCCTATACGAAACAATTGAAGCCTCGACTGAAAACAGAACTTACGCTGAACTAATCCTATACGAAACAATTGGTGACGCGGTTGAATAGAATCCTAACTAGAAGAAAAACAATAGTCACGAATGCAATTGTTTACAATTCGTTGTGTATCCCACCACGCTATAGCTCATCATAGCGGAAGCTACAATTAAAATATATATAGTTAAGTTTATGTAAACCATTGCCTGATGAATTTATATCCTTTAAGCCTATTTTGGACGTAAATACATGTATACGTTTTCCCCAGGTGTTAAAACTTAGCGAGATTGCATGCGTGTAAAGTGTTTTATATTCGAATCAGTAAAAGAGAACGAGAAAAATGAACTAGGCCTATATGTTGATGACCTTGCAGAATTCCGTGAATATGGTACGCTGAGATAGGCCTAATACTAAAACTCTGATAACTCGCCCATGAAATCTAGACAGCTGATAAGTGCTCCCTTTCAAAGCAGATTAATCCGGAAATAACAAATCGTACATCTTACAGCACGTCGTTGTGATTTGAAAAACCTTTTAAAGAATGTTTTGGAAAGTTTTCTTTTAATGTGAATATAGCGATACTAATACTTTGCGAGGCAATAGGGGTTGAACTATCCATTAATGCATCTCCTAGGGATGTTACTGACCTTTTCCAAATAGTATATATATATAACTATAATGTGTGTATATATGTATGTAATTATGTATATGTGTATATATAAAAGGCTGATAAACTGTACCCGTAGTCGAAGGTCCATTCACTAGAGTTAGACGGAGCAGCAGGCCGGTGGACCATTCAGTATACAAGATCAGGTGGGACAGGATTAGATTAGATTAGATTAGAGGGTGAAAATGTAAACAAAATGGATCCGTTGGCGAACTAACACTCGAATATTCTTTGTTCAGGAGGCCAGTTGCATTGAATGGAGTAATGATAACTCTATCACTTTGGTATCTGTCCGAGTGGGAAGTCAAATGATCGACAATAATCTTTTGTCAAGGAACGCATTCAAATATGATCGGTAATCATAATGAGAGGCTCATATTGAAAGGCACTCCTATAATATTACTACAATTACGTCAAGGGTTTAAAACATCCACGAGTGACTGCCTAACTCAGTTGAGGGCACGTGATTTCGCAAGCAAAGTAATGTAACTTAAAGACTCTGTTCCCGGTTGCGAGGTAGGGGAAACGCTCATTTCCTGCTCTAAATCCTTCACCCGGCAGTGGACAAATCTCAAAGTACTGGACACGATGGGGTCAATGCATCGGAGGACTTGGCCTTGCCTTCCCAGCTCATGCTTGTGTCAGTTATAAGTTTATGCTTGATGTAGAGAAAAATACGCCAGACAACTACTTGTCCGGGGTCGTTAGGCCTGTATGTATTAAGTAATGTAACTCGCTTAAGTTTATATAATTATGAGGTTGTAAATCAATTGGATCGCTATATGGACCAACAAATCACTGTGAAATAAATTGTTTTCACCACCGACTGATGCAATACTGGATCCCACAGTTAATAAACAATAACCCTAGACGAAAGTGCAATTGCTTATGCAATTACAATAATTAGAAGATTTTTGGATTTAATTATCTATTCTATCGACTGAACTTAGTCGACCACCAGCAATTAGGTTATTAAGGATATGAGTTGGGTTTTAACGCCACCGCTTTATAATTAGCTATTATATCAAAACTTCCTGTTTACTCAGTTCGCTTGATGTTAACAAGCCTGTGGTAACTTAGTTATAACTTCTGACCGCAATTATAACAGAACCTGTTTCAAAGAATCTAACCGTTGTGTCGATTTGTAATCGTAAATCAAAAAGCGCAACTTAAAGAGAAACAAGAGCAGAACTGTTCCCTGCCCAACAATATGAATAACAATGAACTTCAAACGCTTGCGGAAAAGAAACACACATAGGCTGAGGAGTTCACGTTACAGTTCAGTACGGCAGCGATTCCCAAACTTTTCTGGGTCGCAACACACTTATGAATATCTTGGCAGTCTCGATACCCACTGCTTAAAATTAAGCATTGTGTACTAAACTTTGCTTCGTAAATTGGTATCGAAATATACGGATTTACGTACAGCGCTTTGAAATTTAAAGCATTAAAAGGAAATTTAGGTAAAAACAGTTTACAATTTATTGCAATCCAGCTAGTTATAGCTCAATCATAGCCAAATGTTGTTGTAGAAAAAAATAAATGTTTCTCAAAAAAATTTGACGACCCACTTGCCAGAGCTTCGCGACCCACTTTTGGGTCGCGACCCACAGTTTGGGAAACTCTGCAGTACGGAACTCATTCCAGAAAGATGGGTCAACCACACTGAAACTTCTATGTTGGACTGTAGAGGTGTTAGTTGGCTGGACAACCAAGTTACCTTTGCAGCAGATGAAATCTGTGGCCCGGGATGGATTGGATTGTAATCCAATGTAATCCGTGGTGGCTCAGTGGTAAGTTCGGCGCCTTGTGACCGGAGGGTTGCAGGTTCGAATCCCATTCTAGCCGCTGCGTAAGGACCTTGGGCAAGTCCTTCACTCGCGATTGCTCGTGGCGCTTCGGCGTGAAAACTCCGACTCAGTATCAAATGCTGTAGTCGGGAGCGCCTCTGAGTAGTAGTTGACTTCGAGAGGCGCTATAGAAATATCCGGAATAAAAATAATTGAACAGTATTTTATAAAAGCACCACTCAACGATTCAGAGGCGCTAACGAGACCTAAGACAGTCAATCACTTACAAATAAAATGGATGATCCGTGACCAATCGTCCGTTGACCAATCGTCCGTTGACCAAACGTCCTAGAACCCATTTTTGACGTAGGGCCTACTCGTACGGACACGTACCTGATAACACTGTAGTTATATTGAGATTCTTTGTGAATGATCAGTTAAATTTGTGGCATTTTTAACGTACGCGTACGGTACGCGCACGTTATTTTTTTCGATAACGTACGTAGAGTACGCGTACGTTATTCCGGGAGGTAACGTACGGTCGCACTATGCTAGGGATAAAGGCCTTTAGTTAGCAATGCATATCACTTAAATTTATATGTGCATAAATACATGTATATATATACATATATATATATACATATATATATACATATATATATATACATAAATATATATACATATATATATATATATATATATATATATATATATATATATATATGCCCCTACTTGCATATTTGCAAGTGCGCGTTATCATCAAATAGGGCACGGCCAAGAGCCTCATAAGTCAGTCATATATAGGCCGCCAATAGGTTGCATCCGCTGCGGCTGACGCCTAACCATAAGCTCCTCCCACAACACATGCCAGAGAAATGAGTGGGGGTGTGGACTGGGAGCTGTAGTACTACCACTACTTTTATAGCAGCGATTAAGAAATTTGTAATTTCCCAGATATCGTGTCATGAACTAGATTCGTTTTGCGATTGACCAGAGAAGCTGCTACGATGCGTTGTGTCTAGGTTTAGCGAAATTGGAAGTCAACTTATTATTAGTATAAAGGTAAGATTTCGGGATATCAGGATAATAGTTAACTGGCTCATTTTATATAATATTATTCAGAATTTTGTCTCCCCTCCCCTCTGCCTTTGCATTTGCCTCTTTCTCTGCCTCTCCATATTCCTCTACCTCTCGCTGTCTCTTCTTCTCCTTCGTATTCTTTCATTCTTCTTTTTCGCATCCATTCTACTTCTTATTCTTCTTGAAGAGACAGACAGAGAGACAGAGAGCGAGAGAGCGATAGAATAGAAAGATTAGGAGAGAGAGAGAGAGGGGGAGGGAGGGAGGGAGAGAGAGAGAAAGAGAGAGAGAGGGTTTCCACAAGCATTCAATCCCTGTACATTATGTTTTATTCAGGCTTTAACTTATATACACATAAGATAGTAAAGCTAGTGTATTCGACTACCGGTCATTACGCGGATAAAACCTTGATGTAACAGGATGGAGGGACATTGTTATAGCGCGACTGTTGACTACTCGCAATGTTCGATAACTCAATAAATCTCTGGAGTTGAGTGATTGAAACCTCTCTCTGCAACTTCTGCTTGCCCTTTGCGCTCTACTGGCCGTCTTGATCTCTTTGTCCCTCGTACTAGGACCACTCTGGCCCAACGTCGAGCTTTGGCTGTCACAGGTTCCTCTGCCTGGAATGGTCTTCCATCTCGACTTCGAACTAAACTCATGATGGGAATCTTCCCCAACACCTACTCGCTTGCTCAAGACGTTTCTGTTTCCACGGGGTTCATGAACTGAGGGGGCCTCTGAATAGTTTATACTGCGAGAGGCGCCTTATAAATTACTAGATACGATACGATACGATACGATTGAATGTCTCAGTCAATGTTAAAGTCCAACGAATCTGTATCGTTTCAACATTATATTAAAGAAACCTCCTTCTGACGGGGATGGATGAATGTACGTGCGTATGCTTGTAGCTTGCGTTGACGAACATAGATTCATGATGCTAGGCGAGGCTTTTCTGATACTGAATATGATTAAGTTGACATCTATAATCACCCCTAATAAAAAAGTTTGCTAGTTGGCTATAAAACTGTATTGTTTAGATTATCTTTACTTTGCATATAGGCCTATAAGCTTTGTATGTTTAGACATGCATACATGCATGCATGACATATATGATATTTCAATATTGTTTTTATTGGCAGTGGGTAAACCGGAAGGATTGAGAATGTTTTCTGACAGTAGAGCCATTTAAGTCGTTTAAAATGAAGATTTTTCACATTTACTTGTTTATAAGTGGTAAGTCGCCTTCAGTCAACTGCATACTTACCTATTTCACTCAGGTTCAACAGACTATAGTTCCGCTTAATAAGAAAAATAGCGTGTATTGTACTCGACAATTCAGGAACACAAGGGAAAAATTCAATCAACGGATTCATTTATTTCTGACAAACCCTAAAGGGCTCTGCATTGTGCGTTTCGTAGAGGAACGGTGGAGCTCGTCCCCGCTGGTTCAGACTGTCGTGCTCTAAGGAAACATTTCTCTTCACATTAATTTTGCCCTGCTCGTTTGTTATTCTTTGTTCCTTACTACAAATCACAACAGGCGGATGTGGAAACTCATGTGTGTCATGTTTAAATCCTGTTTGCTGTTAAAGTAATTAATATTTTTGAAAGGCAAGAAATGTTTCTGCATACAAGAAACGCAAGAAATGTTTCTGCATTAACAGAAAGAAAAGCAGACTCTGGCAAATTGGGTATAGGACTAATATAATTTGTATGGGTCTTATTTTGAATGATTCATTGCATATGTTATAATATTTTATATATATATACAGGGTGGGCCAAAAAACCTACCCCTAAAGATGTTTGCTAATAATAAATGTGACTTAATAAAATCGTTTTTTGTTTTTTTTGTTGCGTTACATGTTTTTGGACCATCAAAAAACAGTGGGTGAACTCAGAAAAGTGACATAACTTTGCTTTTGTTTGAAATATTTTGGTGAAATTTGGCTGTTATATGTAAATATGAATTATTTTTAAACCAGTAAAGCTTCATTTAGAAATTCTTACTTTTGGCCGAAATATTAGCAAAAACCTGTAGGGGTTACTTTTTTTGGCCCACCCTGTATTGTTATAAGGTACACTAAAGAAGGTGTCACTACTTTCTTTTGATTACGATAAAATACATAAATTTGCAACATAGCATTATTCAACATTTCTACCTTTCAAAAAGTTCATCTCGACCATGGACACTAAAACAAACAACGTCTTCGAGAGTCGAAGATCCCACTTATCAAAGAGCCTTAGCGAAAAAGCAACGCCGTTGTTCAAACAGGAGGCCAGAAAATGAGCCAGACGTTTAAAAACTAATAACACGAGTGAACCTCATTTTGTTCTCCGACAGATATCTAATACATGAGCCTTGGCAGAAACCTAGCAGCGTATCGTCAGACCAAAAACCAAAATGCCAAGCTCACCTATCCTAAAATTTCTAACGTTTACAGTATATACACTAGACTGGCAACACCACTCCTTGTCCGAAACTGGTTAATGAAATCAAATCAAATTTAATTAATCGAATACAAGACCAGTATTTGGTTGACAGTCAAAAACATAAATGCACAGTCTGTATCATATCTCTAGATAAGAGATTATCGACTGTGGCATTATTAGCAATAGTGACGCTAATGTATCTCTTTTAAATTTAATGCAATAAGACAATCCCCGGATAGAAGAAGCTGAATCAACTTATCTAGTCATCCCCGTTTGCAGTTATCAAAGGTTTATACAGTCAGTGGGATAAGCATAACTTCTCTAGTTATCCATCTGCCACCTGACTGCATCAGTGTTGCCAATGCAAGGCATACATAACAATATGTGTATATATACATACATACATGTATATATATACACATATATATGTATGTATATATATATATATATATATATATATATATATATATATATATATCAAGTACAATCAATCAAGTTTATTGAAACCATTTTGTCAAGGCACAGTAATTGCAAGATGTACTCTAGTAGTCATAAATTGTAACAAGGAAGCCCAAAAGGGATAATAATCCTGCTACTAGGGCACCTATGTAACAAGATAGTAGTACATCAAGATGACAACCCAATATATATGCCTTGAAACACTGTGAACAGAGTTGAGATAATGAGGTTAAGCCAACTAACCAAGATATTGAAATAAAATGAGATTGAACTAAGGTTCGCTCTACAATCTCAACATAGGCCTACTGAACAAAATCAACCAATTAAGTAAACTAACGAAGATGGCAACAAAAGAAAAAAGAAAAGAAAATAAGGGCTAGCTAATTGCAATACCATTTAATAAGAAGTCGCGTAGCGATCTTTTGAAGGAATGCAAGTTTGGGGCCTGCCTTATATATATGTAATTAGCCCAACTGTATTTCCTTTTCCTTCAGCGAATTTTGTCGCAACCATCATTGCCTACTACAGACAATGTTACGACGAGTTTTCACTTTGCTTCATTACAAACACCGACGATGAGAACGAATTTCGAGCAAGTCGATCATCAGCCGAAGACTGGTGCAGAGATCATTCATCGACGCTGGTCAACATAGAAAATGAAATGGATCAATCCGCCATAGAAGCGTTTATTAACGATTCCTCTGCCAAACTGGATTCGGATGTTGTTACAAATGGTTATCGATACAAAGAAAGTACTTGGACATGGATCACTGGAAGACAATCAGGTGAAGGTTTCAATTATAGCTAAGTGATCTGCATCGAATATAAGCTGTTGTTTCTGGTCAGTGAGTCATTCGGTCAATCCGTCAATCATACACTCATGCATAAACACATGCAACAAACATTCAGATATGCATGCATAGGCCTACAAACATACACTAATACATACATACATACATACGCCCAACATACGTATAAGTGTGCGTACAAAACTACATACATACGAAGTGCTTTTGTAGTGAATTACTTGATTTCAAGAATTTGAATTTCTTTTGTTGAAGATATTTATCCAAATTTGAACATCTACTACTGTCGCTACGCCCATTTAGTAGTCTCACAAGGCAGAATGTTTACTTTATTCAACGGTCAAGCGTCTTCAAAACGAAAATTCTTCTGCTCCTATCTCACACACAGTAAGTATTTCAGCGTGTCTCTTGTTCAACATGCGCTATAAAAGTTCGCTTTTGAAATTCATTGCATTTGCATACCTATGAGACTAAAGATGGCAGGACTGAAGAGTTGGCTATAATATTGCGCTAGAAAGAATATCTCTAGGTCTACTCGCGGTCCTTAAGCTTCGAGAGCAGAATCAGTCGCAGTATACGTCTGAACTCATGGAAATCATCGATCAGAATTTCCACAAGGCTACGACAGAGTGGAAATGTGGCCACAGACATGCGCGCTTCATTTGTTCGTCGCTGTATAAATTATCAAGCCATAACAAATAATAAATGACGTTGCAAATGGACCTTGACGCCAAGATCTTGGCAGTTAGCAGACGATTACTGTGCATGTTCTGCGAACGATGTGTGAAATTTTCAGATTTCAGTTGTCCAGAAGACCATGAACAGTTGGGAAGGAGATGCTACAAAGTGCACAACAAAAACGTGACTTGGTTCGACGCTAGAAGCATTTGCCTCAAAGAAGGAAGTGACCTTGCAACTTTCGAAGATGGACTTCCCTCGCTTACTTCAGAATGGCGACGCAATGAGGAATATTGGATTGGACTGCTCAGAGAAAAATGGATCTGGAAAAATCGTCATGGCATGTAGACAATGAAATACTGTATTCGCTTGGCCTGTAAATGTGGTTCAAGATTTCTAATCTATATTAATTATGTAGCATTTTTATTTATTTTATTTATTCCGGATATTTCTATAGCGCCTCTCGAAGTCTACTACTACTCAGAGGCACTCCCGACTACAGCATTAGATACTGTGCCGGAGTTTTCACGCAGAAGCGCCACGAGCAATTGCGAGTGAAGGACTTGCCCAAGGTCCGTACGCAGCGGCTAGAGTTGGATTCGAACCTGCAACCCTACAGTCACAAGGCGCCGAACTTACCACTAAGCCACCACGCCCCATGTGATGTTTATATGATGATTCAATAAATATGCCGCCCGGCGGCAGGTAAATGTTTCAATATTTTTAATCTGCGCCCATTATCCAACAGTTCCAACTCAACTACAACGTGTACTCTTGTCGTACCTGTCAATTAGAAGATCAGACAAGCGGGAAGGGGACTAACCACCTGCTCTTGCATGACGAGACTAAGAAATGAAGCCGCTAAACTTTTTACCCATTGCTGTCTCTCAGCATGTGTTTGAATCATGTACCTCCTCCTGTTTTTCTTCCTCCTCTCCGCCTCTACCTGTCCCTTCTCCTCTTGTTCCTCCTCCAACTCCTCATCCCTCTTCTTCTTCTTCTGCTTGTCGTTGACGGAGTGAACGTAATAAATCTGTAATTAATTTTTACATCGACATTAAGTTTGCGTTTTGGTTTCGGTGCGCCATCGTTTGATTCCTTGGGCTATGAAAATTCCTTATTAATAATAATAGTATTATGGTAATAATAATAATAATAATAATAATAATAATAATAATAATAATAATAATAATAATAATAATAATAATAATAATAATAATAATAATAATAATAATAATAATAATAATAACATCATATTATCTCCGGATATAGTTTTCAACAACCTAAGGGATTATAACTACCTCGGGTACAAAAATAATAATAGTAATAATAATAAGGATAATGATAGTGACGATGGTATTGATAATAATAATAACAACAATAATAATAATAATAGTAATAATGATAATAATAATAATAATAATAATAATAATAATAATAATAATAATAATAATAATAATAATAATAATAATAATAATAATAATAATAATAATAATAATAATAATAATAATAATAATAATAACAATAATAATAACAATAATAAGAATAATGTTATTGATTTTATTAATATCATTATTATTAATTATAATATGTATAATAAGAATAATAACAATAATAATTCTGTAACTATTTCGGATGATGACACACATTAAGGCAGTATGTTGTTTTAGAATATTATGCAGATTTAAAATATTCCAACTGGGAAGATGGAAAGCCAAATGCTACAGGAGGCGACTGCCTGTGTCTAAGAGTAACAACGGGCAAGTGGACAGACTGTGAATGCTCAGAGGAGCGTCGCTTTATATGCATTCAAGGTAATTCGCCTTTTCATAATTATGTTTTTCGAATAGCCAGAATAATTTACAGATAACGAAACGGTATAACCCAGAACAGCGCGCACAATGTTAGTGTGTATGTGTGTGTGTGTGTTTGTTTGTGTGAGTGTGTGAGTGTGTGTGTGTGTGTGTGTGTGTGTGTGTGTGTGTGTGTGTGTGTGTGTTTCGCTGACTTGGAATAGCTATCCACTAGTCTGTGGTGTACATGGGCATCCGGAGAAGAAGCGGGGGAGACAACTACCCCCTCCAAATTTTGAACATATTTAAAAAAAATAAAATCTTTTGATTATTATGATTATACCAAAAGTCCCAACACGATTTTCAATGCTATAAAACACTTAATTATTTAGGTAAGTCAGCTTGCTATGCAAAAACATCATTTTGCTACCCATAAAAATATTTTTCCCCCAAGAAATGTTTGCCCCCACCTAGAAAACTTCATGCGGACGCCCATGGTGGTGTAGCCTACTTATTCAAAAGTAAAGTTACAACACATAACAAATAAGCTACTTGGTATGCTTACTGTCATCTGCTTGAGATATAAATCGATCTGTCGATGTGTATGCGTCAGTAGAAAATGGTTTATTGCTCCGTTCATTTCTATGCTATCGTTTTTTTTCGCTACTGTTATTTCTTGTCTTTTGCAATTGTTTTGTTTCGATACTGTTGTCAAGGGATTAAATTGTCGGAGAATGGGAGGGATGAACCCCAATTCATTTTTCAACCCCTACGGTTAATTCCCAAAAAATTACCTTGGGAGAGTTAAGTTAAACCTACTGTTGTCCATTGTCTGTTCCTATTGTACGCTATCGGTTATTCTTATTCCGTGATTCTGAGCTGATGTGAGGCTAGCAGGACTAACAAATCCAAATCTATTGCAGAGATTACGCAAACGTTGAAATTGTCCAACGCATTGGGCACAATAGGTTACCATGGCGACCGTCGAGTCGACGCTCGACGAGAGACGGTCTTTCTTTGATGCTCACCGACAGGCAGCTCTGCACTGCAAGTAACTCCTGCTTCCCTTTCTGTTGTATGCAGGCAGATCGGCCTTTGATGGGTGTTCACGAACTATTCTGCTCTGCTGTTGATTGAAAGGCGGCGCCTTTACGTCCCCTCAAATACTTTGACAGTTGCATATTAATCTGAGAAACCGTTACTAGATTAATTGTAAGATTATTATTATCACGACGAATGGCAACATTGACTGAGAACCGAGCTTGGTCGTTTCGAGTGCAGTTTCTACACATCGTGCAGTAACCGTTTCTGAATCCCAACGATTGTGTTTGACGAAATCTTAAGAAATAAGCCTTCAATTCTCGGATTGTCGATCAGTGAGTAAGTCCTCTGCTAGACCACGAAGTCCGAATCTGACGGCAGCTAAAGAAACCCCGCAGCTTTCCTTCTACCACGACTCGGCCTGGTGAGGAGAGTTTTGCGACACTATCAATTCGGCTTTAAATGCATTTGAACGCCATGAGACGTAGCAGCATCAATTAATCATAATAATTAAAATTCTGTTAATTTTTACCCGAACCTTGTTATTTAAATAGGACTGCTGTAGTTCAAGGTTTTTATGTTTGCTGCTAAACGGATTCCGCTGCTCGGGTAGATCCAGTGTCTTTTTATTGTACATAAAAAGCAAAAAGCTGTGTTAGCGGTTTACTTTAATACAATCTTAAACGTTGGTTTCGCGTTTTCTGGATTTAAGAACACGTTGTACCGGATTCAAGAACAACAGTAAGTACGCCATTCCTGCCTCCTTCCATAGGCCTAGATGCATCTTCGCAAATCCGGGCAACTCCGACTCAAATGCTTGGTGATAATTCAACAATGAGCTCTGACAAAAATCCATCGGGCGTTTCTAGTCAAAGTTCTGCTTATACAGGTAGGAATTAAGAAAACAGTTTAAAGTTATCGCCCTCGTAATACATAAAATGCGCTTCATGGTCTAAGATGAAAATATTCGGCATTCCAATCACATTTATCTTATACGAAATCATCCCTCCTAAAAGCGGCTCAAGCGAATCCTACCATCGCTGGAAACAGCTGACGACTGCCTTTTCCATCTACTCGCGTTTTCCAAGTGAACTAATTGAATGGACTACCCAGTCATTTGTATAAAGCTCTCCTTAATCAGCTGCAACATTCCATCTTTTTTTAAAAAGCGACATTTTGGGTGGTATCAACTATTATTTATCATATAACATTTTTATCTGTGTTTTAAAGACCTACAGAAGAAGCTCGCAATAGCAACGATTCTTTCACATGAATGAAAAGAACTGTTGAAAGCATGGTCGAGAATGATGAATCCAAGTGTTATTTAAATTACTCATATTTATTCTATTTAAAAAGTTTTTCGATAAGGTCGATTTCAGTAGAAGCGCAGTTATTATAATATGTAGAAAAACTGCTGGACAATATTCAAAATTGATCTTAGTTCGTAAATCAGTCAAAAGCCATGTTTGCGTGAGTTTTTCCAAAGGAATAAAGGCACCACGCAAGCGTTTCGGAATAGACATTCATTATAATATATGCATTCAAGGCTATTCAACTGTTAATATATTTGACAAATAGTCAGAATAGTTCATAGGCAGTGAAATGGTACAGCGCATAACAGCATACACAATGTTACTGGTTGGGAATTGCTATTCGCTTGTCTATGTGCCCTGCTTATTCAAAAGTACAGTGATAGCTGACAGAAAATTTTCTAAGATGCTGAGTATGCTAACCCTAGCCTACTGCCTTCTACTTGAGAAATAAGTTGATCTTTGAATCAGATGCGCTAGTAGAAATGATAGATTCGTCTGTCGTGTCTACGCAGTTGTTTTGTTTCGCGACTGTCTGTTGCTATTGTAAGCTATTGGTTATTCATATTCCGTGAGTCTGAGTTCTTGTGGGGCTAGCATGACTATATAACAAACCCAAATCTATCATCAATTCGGCTTTTAAAAGATTTGAACGCTCTGACAACAACATGACAATTTTCGGAGTAAATCTATCAGGTTGTTTTAATTTCGAATCTCATATCGACCGCATATATGCTGTCAGGCACGTCAATCCTTCCATGTTTTACGTATCCTTACCGGTCCTCAGCTCGACGATGTCGTACGTGGCATCACCTTGGCCAGTGTGCTGTATGCCTACACCAACTACTACCTCCAACCAAACCCACCTACTATTCCCTCCATGACCGCATAATCCCCAAGTTAGGATGTCATGTACTTTTAACTGTGTTTATTAGATGTCGGTATACCAAAGTTCGATTATGAATTGCTTAATAAGAAATATACTTTTTTACTTATGAGACGTAACGACATTAATTAATCTTAACTGTTGCTCTTCGGCAGTGCACAAGCAGGCGTTGACGTAGCAGGCTCTTACAATTTCGCCTGTTAAGTACCTCAAAGTCACATGTTTAGTCCAGAATATCCTCGCGAGCATTAGTGTTGTAAATACTAATGAATAAAATTCTGTTAATCGTATCTCTGAACCTTGCTATATAATCAGTAGCCTGCTGCTGTAGTCCGAAATGTTAGTGATTGTTGCCCAACGGATTCCTCTGTTTGGGTGTACATTCAATGTCTTTTTTGCATATAAAAAGGAAAAGCTGTTTTAACAGTTTGATTAAATGTTGTACGTTCGTTTCGCGTACTGTGGATTCATGAACAACAATAAGGAAGTGGAGGAATGGAAGAACACGATGAAACGGAGGAGGCGGAAGGTTAGAAAAGAAAAAATGGGGCAGCCAAATTAGGGTAGAACAGGAACACTTGGGAGGCCAAGGCCCGACCTATCCATGACGTCGTTATCAAAAGGTACAAAGCATTAATTAATGGTTGCTACAAGTGAAATTCCGTTGGAGAAGTCCAAAAGCAGAGGTTCCCAACCTGGGATGCCCTCACCCTCAGAGGGTGCGAGATAGCATTTCGGGGTTGCGATAAAGGGGGAAGAATGTTACTATTGTAATGTATGTACGTATGTAGAAACTATCTTTTAACAGTTTTGTAGGGGGTACGAACATTAATCAAACATTTCCTAGGGGTGCAGGGCATAGAACAGGTTGGGAACCTCTGTCCAAGAGAAACCAGAAGTCAGGCTACAGTGGGTGTAAACTAGATGAACAGACGGCGAGTCATAACTTTAAACCTGGTAAAGTACTGGTAAAAGCGGGATTGATTCAAACCAACGGTGGCCCAACAAGGTAGTTGTGCTTTGTGTGGTACGAATGCATTCCGATTTACTTTAACTGTGTCTGACAAATGAAACTTTTGATTATGCTTCGGGTTTGCCATCAACTGTGAAAACACCAATGACAACAGAGACCACAACAACGACAAAAATGACAACAACAACGACAAAACAGTCCACTTCGCCAAAACTAAAGACCACTCAATCCACGAAAACTACCATTACTACATTTGGTGATTCATCTCCTCAATTTCATTCAAATCCAACTCATACAGTGGACGACAGTACCTGGAGCAAGACGTCACCGATTACGTTAGAATCCGGGCAAAGTTCAGGTATAACATTACGATAATTAATTCTTTCACCGTCAGTTAGGCCAAACAATAAACAATGTGTACCCGACACTACACGTGCTACTTCGGGTACTCGTGTCATAGGTTCGTCACACTTGATATAGTCGTTAGCGCACTGGATTCTCTGCCGAGAGGTCAGCACCTGAAAACTCAAATAGGGCGCAAAATAATTTTCAAATGTCTCTTCCACTTGCACCTTTCAGAATTCGGTTAAATAAGAGCACTGAGCGCATACTGTTGGTGGGCAGATCAGACGGTGAGGTAGAAAATCCGCCCTTAGTTCCCGAGGGTAAGAAAAAAATTATAGAATATAGATAATACATTACGCCTACTGGGACTTTTTTTATTGTTCTTGCTCTTGTTCTTGTTCTTCTTCGTCATCGTCATCGTCATCGTCATCGTCATCATCATCATCATCATCATCATCATCATCATCATCATCATCATCATCATCATCATCATCATCATCATCTCTTGTCATTCTTCCTATCCATGTCAAATAGATCATCATCTGTCCTAAATGTCCTACATGTATAATTACGCTTCAAGTGCTATACAATAGCTAGTCGAGCATATGCAACAACCTGCAAACAGGTCGTCTATCTCCAGGACATTACGTGGATAAATTCAACGTATAGCAAGATGCAAACGGCGTCAAGTTGAGTTGACTGAATAGCTGAGTTAATGTTCAAAGAATCTGTTACATTTTTCTGCCTCACCAAAACCAACGCATTATGACGTGGTTGGAAAATACAGCTTTCTCGGAATTAGGCATGTATGTATGTAAGTTCGCACGTATGGGTGTAGGTACGTGCGCACGTAGGCTACGTAGGCCTACGTACGTATGTACGCGTATATGTATGTATGTACGTATGATTTGCGTACCTACGTACGTGTGTGTATGTATTTACATGTAGTATGTATGAGCGTATGTATCAATGCATGTATCTATGTATGCAATAGCCATTAAACTGTTCGGTCTTCCATTAAACATGGGATTGTCTTTAATTTCCATACATAAGTTTTAGATGTAACATAACTGTACATATCGATAACTGACTGGTTCAAAGTGTTTAGAACTGATGTATAGATAATACAAATCAAGAGATTTATATTATTATTATTATACAACTGCTTTCATGTGACTATCCGTCAAAGCAACAGCCTTATCTATCACAACATATAACCATAGCCATAACTATTCACTTATTGATTTGGCTGACTAGCAAATGATTGTTTAGCGAATAAACATATAGATGTCCGCCGAATCATAAACTAGCGTCCGAATTAAACATTCATCGTAGATACTGCCCGATACGGTGTACTATACGGTGGGATAATGCTGTTTTGGTTTTACATTTCAGACAGTCAACGCCTTATCATCTGGGTACCACTTGCTCTCCTAATTGCTTTAATCGCTCTTGTTGTAACTTGTATCGTCATCCAAAAACTCCGCAAACGGTTTGTATTCCTTGTCATCAAAACATGTGACTTTTTAATCCAAAATGACCCAGGCAGCAATGTTAATTGGACCCATGGTTGGCATATTCACTCTGCCATTGGTGCCAACTGATTGTCAGCTCAATGTGGTCCCAATAGACGAAATCCTGCTTTGCAGTTATTCAGCTTTGGTTTATTTAGTTGTTTCTACAGAATGACTCAGCGTGGGTCAGAATTGAAGAGCTCATGCCAGTTCAAGATTTAAGTATTTTGCAATGAAACACCTGAATGTAGATAAGTAGGCCTACTTGATTCTATTTGCCAGGTTCGTAGGTTCTGTTAGTTCATAATTGTTTGCAAGCTAAGATGTAAGTCTGTGGGTTTTGTTGAAAGCTTCACCGCAACTCTACTTCAAAGCTAAACGTAGGATATCAGCTTATTTGCAAGCGCTGCGTCACGTCAGAATGGTTTCCAGGAAGAACGCATGAAGATTCGTTTTACGAAAGACCTGAGAGCGAGGTAGATACATGTAGGAAAGCTGCTACGGAGGATTGTGTTTAGTTTGAGAGAAATAATTTTGAAAGACAACTAATTTGTACAAGTATGGTTAGATTTCAGAATACCTAGATTATAGTTCACTGGTTTATTGCAATATTTATAGTTTTATTGTGATAGTTTCTTGTTTAATACACAGGAACAGGCTGGCCAGACAAGGAGTGTCGTCTGCGGGCAACACTTGCCAACCATCGTCGTCCGTTGACGCCTATGCAACGCTAAACCCAGAATATATGACTGCAAACGTAACCTACGCTCAACTAGTTGTATACGAAACAATCGAAGGAGACGAGACTCAAGAGAACGCCAACTAGAAACAAATCGATTTTCACCAATTTATTATTCGTTTTTTATATTATAAACTTACTCTTAGTTTTTGATTATGTTCTGTAGGTTTCAATGTAACCCACATGTTTAATTTTTAGTGAAAATGGAACGTAATATTTTTAGTTTTATTGTGATAGTTTATTGCTTAAATGCACAGATATAGGCTGGCCAAACTAAAGTGTCATCCACAAGCAACGCTTGCCAAGCTTCATCGTCGCTGACGCCTATGCAACGCTGAAGCGAGAGGCCTCGACTGAAAACATAACTTACTAATCCTAATCCTGTACGAAACAATTGGAGACGAGGTTGAGCAGAATCCTAACTATAGAAGAAAACTGTAGTCACGAATGCAATTGTCTGCAATTCGTTGTTCGTTGTGTAGCCTACCACACTATAGTTCATGATTATCTACCGGAGACTACAATCAAACTTATTAGTTAAGTTTCTGTTAAACGGTGATAAAACTTCAGCCAGATTGTGTTTGAAATGTTTTATTTTCGAATCAGTAAATGAGAACGAGAAAAATGAACTACAATGGGTGACCTTGAACAATTCCTTGAAAGTATTACTTTGACATATAATACGAAAACTCTGAAAATTCACCAATGAAACTTTAGCAGCTAAAACATGCTCCTTTTTAAAGAAGATTAATCGGGAAATATCAAATCTTACATTGCGCTGCACGTTGTGTCGATCTGAAACCATTTCCTGAAAGCGTTTGGAAAGGTATCTTTCAGGCTGAATATATAACGATAATCATATTTTGGGAGGACATTATATGGTAGAACCATCTATTAACAAATGTCCTATGATGTCATTCACGTTTTCATATAGTGTATTATATATATAATTGCGTGTGTATGTGTATGTTTATCAATCAATCAATCAATCAATCAATCAATCAATCAATCAATCAATTTTCGTTTATTCATCTTACAGTTGTCACAGACGCAACTATAACACTTAATGTTATAATCATCTAACATGTATATATTTATGTATACATGTATCTGTGTATATATATATATATATATATATATTATAAGGATAAGACACTGTATCCGTAGTCACAGATCTATTTATTACAGTTAGACGGGTCAGTGTGCCATTCAGAAAAAGAAAAGGCGAGAAGGGATTACATTCGATTATTTTATATTAGACTTAGACGGGTAAGAGGGATAAACCGGTCCCAATTGGGATTTCACCATAATGGATCCGTTGTCAAAGTAGCACTTAGGCTAAATATTCTTTGTGTCAAGAGGCCAATTATCGATCCTCATTTCTGTCCAGAATGGGAGTCAGTTGATCGATAATTGGCAAACAGAGCAACAAAGTCTGATCGAATATCATAATGAGAAGCTCAAAGTGGCACTATGAAAACGTATTCTGATGATATTATTACAATTACGTCTAAGGTTTAATACATACACGAAGGCTGCCTAATTCAGTTCAAGGTGAGTGAGCGAGCAATGTACTGTAATGTACTGGCCCCGTGTTCCATTGCGAAGTAGGGAACCGCTCATTTCCTGCTCCTAAGTCCATGAGCCGGCAGTGGACGTATCCCTAGACCTGGGCACAATGGAGTCGGTGCTCCGCCGGGCTATTCGTGCATTGACTGCCCGAGGGCTGATGTTCGGGACGGTGATGGACGTGGTGGAGGGCTCATCATCTACCATCGCGCAGCTCTACCAACGCGAAGGGTCACACTCCCAGACCCTCCCACGACCTTCGAGGCTCTGGTTGTCTCTGTCGCTTCGCCTCATGGCCCACTGACTATCATTGATGTCTACCGTCCGGGGTCTGAACCGCCGTCAACAGCCTTCTTTGGAGAGTTTGCGGCGCTACTTGAACAATTCGCGCTGCACAACACCCAGCTGGTCATCGCTGGTGACATCAACCTTCACCTTGAGGACCCGGAACTGCTGGAGACAAAGGAGTTCGCACTTATCGCGGAACAGTTTGGGCTGGTGCAGCGAGTCGCTGAACCGACACATCGACTGGGCGGCTGGCTTGATGTTTTAATTACGCGAGACGACTGTCAGCTAAGTGACCTTACAGTCCACCCACCAACCATATCGGATCACGGTCTTGTAATTGCCGTGGTCCCATTCCTCCATGAGACTCCGATGCATGTCGAGGAACAGTTCAGATGCTGGAAGTCGATGGATCGTGCTACCTTCTGTGAGGCCCTCCTTTCCGTCCCAGCTTTCGCTGATCCATCCTCCCTCTCTGACGCCTCGACCTCTGACCTCTTTGAAATCTACGAGACAACGGTAGCCGATATCGTCAACACCTTGCTTCCAGCTCGTACTGCAAAGGCGCGCCGCTCGGTGCTGACACCATGGTTTGACGCTGAGTGCCGTGCTTATCGACGGCATGCCCGCCGCTTGGAAAGACACTATCGGAGAACTAAGGCCTCTACTGACCGTGCTACCTGGATACGATACGTCCGTGAAATGCACCGTCGTTACAAAGAAAAAGAGCGGAGCTACTGGGAGAACAAGATTGCCCAGAACTCCGGAGAACCAAGGAAACTCTGGTCGACTTTCAATGATATCCTGGGTCGAGCGCGCTCTGGTTCCAGCCCGGCTGCATCGCACTTCACAGCCGATGCCTTCCTTAAGGCCTTCATGGGTAAAGTGAGTTCGGTCCGCGAGGCTACGGCTGACAGCCCACCACCGGTCTTTCCACCTACGAGCTGTGATCTTCCGTCTCTGGGCCCAATTACCAGTGTTGAGCTCCGTCAAATCATACTTACATCAGCGCCGAAAACCTGTGAACTGGATCCACTCCCATCATTCATCCTGCAAGAGACCCTTGATGTCTTCCTACCGTTTCTTACGGTTCTATGTAATCGCTCCCTTCAAGAGGGAATTCTTCCTGCTAGCCAAAAGAAGTCCATCGTGGTTCCAGTGATTAAAGCGGAAGGACTCGACACTACTGAGCCAACTAATTTTAGGCCAATAGCAAATGTCTCATTCTTATCTAAAATAATTGAAAAGATTGTTGCCGCACAGCTCATGTGCTACCTTGACAAAAATGGTCTCCTCCCCACTTTCCAGTCCGGTTTCCGTAAGGGCCACTCCACAGAAACCTTGTTGGTCCGCCTGCTATCTGACATATATGGAGCCATTGATAGATCTCAGGTCACTCTCCTTGCGCTGTTTGATGTGAGTGCCGCGTTCGACACTGTTGATCACGACATTCTCTTGCAGCGCCTATCCACTTCTTTTGGCTTCTCTGGCAATGTTCTTGATTGGCTTACCTCCTTTCTGCACGACCGCTCCTTCATGGTCGTCCACGGATCCACTAGGTCTCCTTGGGTCCCTGCTCCATTTGGCCTGCCTCAGGGCTCTGTCCTTGGCCCCCTTCTTTACATAATCTACACTGCCGACCTAGGGTCCCTGCTGGCGGCTGGGTCGGTCCTTAGCCAGTCCTATGCTGACGACCTGCAAGCCTATATACACTGCCCGGCTGTCCGCGCTGTTGCAGCGGTGGAAACCTTGACCCATGCCATGGAGTCCCTGCAGGCCTGGATGTCCTCAAACCGCCTGCGGCTAAACCCCGCCAAGACGCAGTTTATATGGCTTGGCACTCCCCAGCAGCTCTGTAAAATAGATCTGTCTTCTCTTGCCTTGCAATTCCCACACCTTGCTTTCTCGACCTCGGTCCGGGACTTGGGAGTCATCCTGGACCAGGAACTTGCATTCACGCGGCACATAAATCTTCTCTCCCGCAGTTGCTATTACCAGCTCCGGCAACTCAAGGTGATCTCCCGTTCTTTGTCTCCCGGTGCAGCTTCCACGCTTGTCCATGCTTTTGTTGTTTCTCGATTGGACTACTGCAGTGCCATATATGATGGACTCCCGGCCTGCCGGATTGAGTCCCTGAACAGAATCCTGCGTACTGCTGCCCGCCTTGTAGGCCGCATCCCCAAGTTTGGCAGAGTGTCTGCGTATATGAGGGATGTCCTCCACTGGCTCCCCTACCCACAGCGCATCACTTACCGAATCTCTGCCTTGGTCCGGCGGTGCTTTGAAGGTTTGGCCCCTCCATACCTGCGGGAGCTCTGCTGTCCCACCTCATGCTCGCAGCGCCGTTCCTCTCTCCGCTCAGCTGCGCAGGCTGAACTTGTTGTTCCCCGCGTGCGGACAACCATACGGCAGCGCCGTGCCTTCTCTGTGGCTGCCCCCATGACCTGGAATGGGCTTCCTACCAAGCTCCGTCAATTACCGATTGGTCATTTCACCCTGTTTCTTACTGTCCTCAAAACTGCGTTATTTGACCGTGGTTGGGCTGGGAGTGCTCCTGAGTAGGCAATCTTGAAGGGGCGCTATATAAAACTACTTTAATAATAATAATAATAATAATAATTTCCTGCTCCTAAGTCCATGAGCCGGCAGTGGACGTATCCCTAGACCTGGGCACAATGGAGTCGGTGCTTCGCAGGACTTGCCCCTCACTTCCCATCTCACGCATGTACTAAAATAGGCCTGTGGTTGGATGTAGAAGCAAGTATGCAAGAAAACTACTTGTCCAGGGTCCTTAAGCCTGTGTGTTGTAAGTGGGTATGTGCTGAACTGTAACGCTGTCAATTACTGGCATAAGTTGGTGAATAGTGTATTCGATGCGGTTGGATCTCTGTCTGCGCCTACGAATAACAGTGATACAAAATGTTTAACAACCGAGCTCCACAATACAGTATCGAATTACTGAGGCTGACTCTTTTATTTAACTCTGGAACAAGTCAATAAACAATAGACCTAACTCTATAACGGAAGTGCAATTACTTATGCAATTATAATAATTAAAAGAGTTCTGGGTTTAAATATCCAGTCGATTGATTGAACTAAATCGACAACCGCCCCAATTAGGCTATTAGCAAACGAGTAGGTTTTTTAGACCACCCCTTTAGAATTCACTGTTTTATCAAACTTCCTTGTTATTTACTTAGTCCGCTCGATGTTAAAAAGCCTATGGTGAATAAATTACAACTTTTAACAGCAATTTTAACAGATGCTGTTTAATACAATCCAGTACGTTACATCGACTGAAATCGTAAACTTATATAGCGCCACTCATCAGAACTGTTCCCTGCCTAACAACATGAATGAGAATGGTCTTCTAGCGCTTGCGGAAAAGAAGCACAGAGAAGCTGAGGAGTTCATGTCGCAGGTCGCAAAGAAACTTATTCCAGAAACATGGACAGTCCACACCAGTGGCGGCGCCGTCGCCTATGTTTGTAGCCGTACCACAAACATAGCCCGCTAGCTGTCTACGGCTACCGAGTCATATGAATTGGGTCTTAGTAGGATTTAAGAGAAGCCGATTAGAGGCCATCCACAAGGAAAGGGCATCAATGGCTTGGCACATCAGCCGAACAGAGGCCACCGCGTCAGAGGCATGTGAATGGATGTAGGCCTGCACATCATCCGCAGAGTTGATGTAGAAGCCCCTGAAAAGACAGAAGGGAACTAATATCAGCCGTGTAGAGAAGATAATGTAGGGAGCCAAGGTCAGAGCCTTGTGGCACGCCAAATGGTGCAGGTACCCAAAGGGGCCTAGAGAAGCCGATGACAACACAATTAGTGCGTTCAGATAAGAAGTGTTTGCTTAAGAAAAATCTGAACAGCTCAGAGTTGATTTTACATTTATTCACTAAAACAATGAAATTATCTCTATCCCAAAATGGAAAGGCAGTAAGGGATATTGTTGAATTTCATCAGTTAGCAATTCGTATCAGTGAACAGATAATTAGAAGAGTCTCCCTCTCCACTCTACCCCTCTGTCTCTGTCTCTGTCTCTGTCTCTGTCTCTGCCTCTTACTCTCCGACTGGGTCTGCGTCTGTATCTTTCTCTGGCTCTACCTCTCCCTCTCACTCTTCCTATCACTCTCCATTTCCTCTCCCCACTCCGCCTTTGCCTTTGCCTCTTTCTCTACCTCTCCCTGTGCCTCTCCCTCGCTCTCCCTTTCGCTCTTCCTCTCTCTCTCGTTCTACCTCTCACTATCCCTCTACCTCCCCTCTCTCCCTCTGCCTTTGCCTTTGCCACTTTTTCTGCCTCTGTTTCTGCCTCTTCCTCTGACTCCAATTCTCCCCCTCCATCTCGCTGTCCCTCTCCATCTCACTCTTCCTGTCCCTCTGCTCTCTCCTCTCTGCCTCTGCCTTTCCCTCTTCTTCCTTTTCGCATTCTTCGTCACATTCTTTTAATTTTTCATTTTTTACGTGCATTTTGCTTCTTTTTTTCTTGAAAACAAAAGAAAGACACAGAGTGAGAGAGACAGAGACAGAGAGAGAGGCAGAGAGAATGCAAGAGAGAGATTAGGAAAGATAGAAAGAGAGAGGAGAGAGAGAATGCAAGAGAGAGATTAGGAAAGATGAAAGAGAGAGGAGAGAGAGAGAGAGAGAATGCAAGAGAGATTAGGAAATATAGAATGAGAGAGGAGAGAGAGACACAGAGAGAGGAGAGAGAGACACAGAGAGAGAGAGAGAGAGAGAGAGAGAGAGAGAGAGAGAGAGAGAGAGAGAGAGAGAGAGAGAGAGAGAGAGAGAGAGAGAGAGAGAGAGAGAGAGAGAGAGAGAGAGAGAATTCAAGAGAGAGATTAGGAAAGATAGAATGAGAGAGGAGAGAGACAGAGAGAGAGAAAGAGAGAATGCAAGAGATTGATTAGGAAAGATAGAATGAGAGAGTCCCCTCGCGTGCAATCTTTGTAAGTTATTTTAAAATCAGGTTTCAACTTATGTACACATAAGATAGCAAACGATCATTCTCATACTCCTTCCTCCTACTCTTACCAGCATTCTCTCTTCTCATCCTCCTCCGCATTCTCTTCTGCTCATATCGTCCTTCTTCCCTGTGTCTGTATCCTGGTCATTACGCGGACAAATCCAGGATGTAACAGAATGGCGGGTCATGGCGCTGATAGCACGACTGTTCAACTAGTATAGCTATGTTTAGTAACTCAACGAATGGATGAGTCAATATTCACGAATCTGTTATCGTTTCAATGTGTTAAGAAACGCCTCCTTCGTTTTTACGTACACAGATAATTGTAATTATGCAAGTATGTTCGTTTGTATGTGTGTTTCTATGCATGTACGCATGCAGACTTATGTACGTATGCATGCATGAGTGTAGTGTGTGCATGTGTGTCTGTATGTATGTTTGTATGTACGTATGTGTCTATGTATGCATCTGTGTAAATATAGATAGATGGATGAATTGTACTATGCACGTATG
>OY744617.1:37685809-37770946 GCA_963556255.1 Allolobophora icterica | reverse complement strand
ATAGATTCAGGATGCTAGGCGTGGTTCTTCTGATACTGAAGATGATATCTATAATTACCGCCAGTGAAAACATTTGCTAGTCACCTATTAAGCTGTGTTGTGTGAGGTCTTCTCATAAACATGGGATGATCTCTAATTTGCATACATACATTTTAATTGTTTAGACATACGTACATACATGCGATGTAGGAAATTTCTATACTGTTATTATTGTCAGTGGGTAAACCGGAAGAACTGAGAATGTTTTTGATCGGCTGAACTGTAGAACCATTTTAGTCGTTTGAAATGAAGATTTTTCACATTTACCTGTTTATAAGTGGTAAGTGGCCTTTCGTCAACTGTATACGTATACTTGGTTCACTTTTGTTTTAAGACATTAGTTTCGTAAGAAAAACGTCCGTGTATGTTACTCGGAAATTCAGGAAGCAAGGGAAACAAGGAAAAGATTCATATTGCGCCTCACTTCAATCAACTGATTCATCAATTTCTGATTTAACCGCAAAGGCCTCTGCATTGTGCGTTTCGTAGAGGAACGTCGGGCAGCTCGTCCCCACTGGTTCAGACGGTCATGCCCTAATGAAACATTTCCCCCACAGTAATTTTGTCATGCTCTAGTGTCTTTCTTCATTGTTGCTTACCAAAAAATCACAACAGTTGGATATGGAAACTCATGTGGATCATGTTTATATCCTGTTGGCTGTTAAAGTAATTAATATTTTGAAAGGCAAGAAATGTTTTGCATGCAAGACATACTCATTAACACAAAGAAAACAGTTTATGGGTATGTTTCTTATGATTAATAGTACATACATGAATATGTACGCAAATTATAATTAGCCTTACTGTATTTCCTTTTATCTGCAGCGAACTTTGTCGCAACCGTCGATGCCTATTACAGAAAGTGTTACGAAGAGTTTTCACTTTGCTTGATTACAAACACCGAGAACCCGTCTTCCTGGAAGAGTAAAGCTAAACTAACTCGGCGATCAGCCGAAGTCTGGTGCATTGAAAAATCATCGTCTCTGGCCATCATAACAAATGAAGTGGTTCAGTCCGCAATAGAAGCTTTTATTAACGATTCCTCTGCAAAGCTGGATTCAGATGTTGTTATAAATGGCTATCGAATCCCCAAAAATACCTGGCAGTGGATTAATGGAAGACAATCAGGTGGATTTTTAATACTTAATTGATACGCTCTTGCTTCTGGCCAACCACTCAATCATTCATTTATTCATTCATTCATCCATTCATCCATTCAGTCGGTCAGGCAGTCAGTATACACATGTGCGCACACACATGCATACTCACAGATGCATACATACATAAATACATATTAGCTATCCCTCTGACAAACTGGGTTCGGATGATATTGGAAATGGCTATATCGATACCAATACAATGCTTCGTTTTCTTCACAAATAGAGGATCAGATGAATGCTTCAATAGTTAAATGATGTCGATTAAACCATTCTCCGTTGTTTCTGGCCAATCAGTCAATTGCTCAGTCGTCAGTCACACATACATTCTTACATGCATGCATACATACATATAAAAATCTATATATATATATATATATATATATATATATATATAGGCCCTATATATATATATAACGACATGCATGCGGAAGTGCTTTTGTAGTGAATTATTTCAATTCAAGAATGTTCCTGTTGTTGAAGATATTTATCCGAATTCGAACGTCAGCTACAACAACAATCGCTACGCCTACTTAGTAGTCTCAACACAGAAAGCTGTTGCTTTATTCGACCGTCAAGCGACTTCAAAGAGAAAATTCATCTGCTCCTATGTCAGTCATCGTAAGTATTTCAGCGTGTCTCTGCCGAAAATGCACCATGAAAGCTCGCATTTGACATCCATTGCGTACCTATGAGACTAAAGATGGTAGGAAATAAAAGTCAGACAGAAGAATGCGCTAGAAAGAATATAGCCCGGTCAATTCGAGCTCCTGAAGTTGTTTGTCTACTTTCTTGTTCTGCCAGTTTACACTTTCTATGATCTCGTACGCCGTATGGAATCATGGTAAGGGCCTTATAGAAGTCATTACAATAATAATATTCTTGTCTATTGACAAGTTTACTGACAAACCGCAGTAAGTTACTTTGAAACAATTGAAACATGACGGTAAGGTACAATTATCAAGGTTTTAATTAACACACGTTTTGGCAGCCTGCAAGGCGCCCGCTCATTTTACTGCTGCCCCATAAGGAGTGGAAGACAGAGTCGACCTAGGGGGGGATTACGGTTATCGAACAGCGACTTTCCAAGATCTAATGCGCGTCAGGCCTGAGAGTTACCATTCATCTATCTCCTCTTAGATATAGATTACATATATGGTATCTTAGGATTAGCTATATAAAATACAACAGTAATCGGTGGATATAGTTTATTTTTACATAATCCTATTCAGTTTAGTTGTAGTTTAATTAAAAATGTATGTAGCGCTTCTTCAACAACAAATAATCACTACGCTGGTATAAAGTGAGTTAAATATCGTCAAGAACATTGAGTTCATTAATAACCAAGAATTCCAAAGATAAATGTAAGTGTCAGTGCATTTTTTAGAACAGCGATATTTCATTATGATGGACTCCTTTATTGAATAATTTGCTTTGCAGAAGGCCTAGTGTCGTGGGTATACATAAAATTATACAGATATATAATGCGTAAATGTTTGAGCCTGGCTGGGCTTTGGGTAGGTGCGAGCCGTCGGCCGACCATGCATATATAATTAGTTGCTTTGCAGGTGTGTATTTGGTATAGGTCTACGTGCTCGCGCGTCAAAGAATTTGCTGATAGAGTTTGTTTTAAGTGTTTGAAGTTTGCTGACTGTACATCATGACATAGATCTGTTTTAAAATATTGTGTGAATTGTAAGAAAAACAAAATCGAAAAGTGTTCGGACTGCGTTCTCATGAAGTGATAGCCACGCTATACTATTTATTGAGCTACTTATACGTAGAAATAGAGAAGTAAAGAAGCCATTTAAGTAGGTAAAGTATAAAAAGGAATATAGTGACAGTGTAAATAGAAGAGAGTGTTGACAATAAGCTTCTTCAGTGGAGGGCTCCCACACAAGCGTAGAGGCAAATCAACGGGTTGCTAATCAACGTTGACTGTGTTCAAAGTTCCTGGACTTCGTTTAATTGACGTCGAATAACGATCCGCCGCCCTGGACACACGGTTGCCTCACCGTCTAGCAGGCTCTCGTTGTTAGTAGATGACGCAGCGCCCGATCGTCTTTCGTGCTGTATGAGCAGAACATGCATTCAAGTGGTGGCAGAAATTAACCCGCGGTTGCCGGCAAATGCCATTCCAATGACTCTTCTTATTTTTGCATTCTTGAATCCAACATTTTCCGAAGGGCAGGCGGATAGGTCTGTAGGTCATATGATCAACTATGCGGCATTCTTGAATTGAGGATGGGTCGAATATGACCAGGGATCGATTGCAGCGAGAAAAGCCTCGAAAGCAGTATACATCCGAGCATTTGAAAATTATCGATCGAAATTTGCACAAGACGATGACAGAATGGCAGACAAGCAATATGATCACAGACATGCGCAGTTCAGTTCTTTGCATAATTGAACAAATCCATAACAAATAATACATGGCGTTGATAATGGACCCAAAGGCCTAGATCTTGGCAGTTAGCAGACGGCTACTGTTCTTACTCTGAGAATTATGTATTGTCATTTTCAGATTCCAGTTGTCCAGACGGTCATCAACAATTGGAAATAAGATGCTACAAAATGCACAACGAAGAAGTGGTCACTTGGTTCGACGCTAGAAACATTTGCCTGAAAGAAGGAAGTGACCTCGCAACTTTCGAAGATGGCATTCCCTCGCTTACTTCAGAATGGCGACGTTCTGCGGAATATTGGATCGGAGTGCGGAAAGAAATATGGGCTTGGTCAAATGATAATAGTAAGCAGATGACGAAATTCTATTTATACGCTTGGCCTGTATATGTGATGATGATGAGTTCTCTGCCCGAAGGCAGATCCATTGGCTTTATGCCAAACGGGGATGAAATGAGTGAAGTGGTTTCCCGTTGCCTTCCTCACAGACAGTTGTGGGTGAGCAACTTGTCCAAAGTCGCTAAGCAGTGGCTTGAGGTAGATTCGAACCTGCGACCCTCCAGTTACAAGGCACAGAACATACCGCTACACCACCGCGTCCCACCCCGTACATGTGTTCCAAGATAACTTATTCTATGCTTAGCATTTGATGTATAAATGAATATGCCGCCAGGGCAGGTAAGTGCTTCGAGATATCTTTACCACCTGCGCCCTATCCAACTCGGTGTACTGACTGTCGCTTATAGGACGATCCAGGGCCGGTTCGTCCATATGGGCAACTGGGCAGCCGCCCAGGGCCGCCGATTTTTAGGGGCCGCCAATTTTCCATTTTTTCCATTTGTTTATTATTATTCGTAAAAAGAGGTGAATGACTAAGAAAAGGTCATCATCAACTTTTTCTGTGCTTAGCGCCGCCTGTTTGCCTAGGGCCGCCGATTTCGCCGATTTGCCCAGGGCCGCCAAATGTCTTGAGCCGGGCCTGGGACGATCGATCATGGGGATGATCACAGGGACGATTGCTCATAGGGACGATCGCTCATTGGACGATCGCTCATACACCGCGATCAATTATAGCAAAATATAGTAAAGTTGTTAATAAAACACAGAAGCCAAGGTTTGTTTCATGGATCCTTTGTTGTAAAAAGACATAAAAAACCAATGCAGCATTAACTCAACAGAACGTCGACCTTGCAGTTTAATTATCAATGTTATTATATTGACTTCTAATTAGCTAGCAATTATAAAAGTAATAAACTAATCACTGCTCCAATTGAGCAGTGATTAACATAACTTAACATAACTTTATAAATATTTATGAAGTATATAGGCCTATGCACATCAAAGTAGGGTCATTTCGTAAGTATTTGTAAAGTTATATTAAGTCAAACTGAGCAGTTAATTACTCGCGACCCTACTTTGATGAGCATATTTTTAAAAAAAAGTTATGAGCGATCGTCCTATGAGCGGTCGACCTATGAGCGGTCGTCGTAGAACCATCCGACTCAGCTACAACGAGTACTCTTACCGTACTTCTCTTGAGAAGATCAAGAGGACAGGGAGAGGACTTGCCACCTACCTCCATTTGACGAGGCTAAGAAATGAAGCCCCTAAACTGCTTACTCATTATTGTCTCTAATAGGTTCTATTAGACTGCTCCTCATGCTCTTCCTCCTTTTCCTTTTTTTGCTTCTTCTCCTTTCGTCCTCCTCTTCCTCCTGTTCTGCTCCATCTTCTGCCGAACTAGCGCGCAGATGCTCCGCGCGCTGTTGCCTAGTAATGCTATGTCGAGGAAGCGTAGAAGACTGATTTAAGAAATGAACGCAATAAATCTGTATTTAATTCAGACATTGACATCAAGAATGCGTTTTGGTTTCAGTGTGCCATCGAGTATTAAATTGCAACGCTATAAAAGTGGCTAATTGATTATAATATTAACAACAATAATAATAATAATATTACTAACAATGGTATTTTTATTATGTATAATATAATATGTATAATAATAATTATGATGATGATGATGATGATGATGATGATCATAATAATAATAATAATAATAATAATAATAATAATAATAATAATAATAATAATAATAATAATAATAATAATAATAATAATAATAATAATAATAATAATAATAATAATAATAATAATAATAATAATAATAATAATAATAATAATAACAATAATTAATAATAATAATAATATATAATAATAATTCTGTAATTATTGCGGATAGCAACACTCATCAAGGCAGTATTTTCTGTTAGAATATTATGCAGATGTAAAATATTCCAACTTTGACGATGGAAGGCCAAGGGCTTCAGCAGGCGACTGCCTTTGTCTACGAGTAACAACGGGCAAGTGGACAGACTGCGATTGCTCAGAGGACTATCGCTATGTCTGCATTCAAGGTAATTCAACTTTTCTTAATTATGTTTGTCGAATGATAAGAATACTTTAAAGACAGTGAAACGATACAACGCGAAACATCAAACACGATGTTAACGTGTAGGCCCCTATGTCGCTGGTTGAATAGCTAGCTATTCGCATGTCTATGTACCCTACTTACTTAAAAGTACAGTTACAGCACATAAGGAACTAAGTATGCCTACTGTCTTCTGTTTGAGAAATAAATAGATCTGTCGATTAGATGCATAGGGTTACCACCTTTCTAAACTAGGAAGTTGGGACGCAATTTTGGAGCACCGAAACCGTAAATCACCTCATGATGTGGGACCACAGGCGCAAGTCGTGCAAACCGAGTAATTTTTTGGGAAAGTAACTATTTATTTTAAAAAGATGATTAAGATTTATGACTTTGAACACTGTAATGATGCAAAGATGTGTTTAGATGTCGTTATTTTTTATTTATTTATGATATTTCACTTCGCCTGCGTTATAAATTTAAAGTGATGTTGAACAAATATAGTAGGCCTACGGGTAATGTGTTCATCGTGAGAATTGTAGAAAAAAGACTGCGGGGTTAGACTTTGATGAGTTTGATCCATGTGGAGTTGAATTTTTTATCCGTATTTTGGACACTGAGAAATTTCAAAAATGTAATAGAAAGCTTAAACTCCTCAAAGTGATTCCATCACAAAATTTATTAGTATAGGCCTACAATTCACATGGTCACAAATCTCACATTAAACCGGAGCATTAGGCCTACTTTATTAGTAACGCAAAAAGCGATTTGTGAAAGAAAACGCTGAATATATTATGCATGGGCGCCGACTTTTGCTTTTGTCTCTGGGTGCATGGGTCTTCCCTTCCTTCCCTCTATCCCTCCCCTCGTAACCTCTCCTCCTTTCACCCTCCCTTTAGGTTGGTGAGTTTTAGCAGATTTTCGGAGAAAAAATTGTTTTCTTATCAAGGGTTACGAGGTTAGATAAAGTATTGGAAATCGGTGACGTTCGGAAGTTCCAGTGCTAGACTTATTTATTTATTATTTTAAATAATAAATAAATAAATAAATATATGCACAATATATGCACAATATAAGCACAATGGGGAGGGAGATAGAGTAATGGCAACACTCATGGCCAGGAGAGCATTAGGTTCGCGGATCGATTCCTGTAACCCCCTCTAGAGCGGCGCCTTGCATGGCTGCCAAACCGTGTGTTTAATTAAGATCTTGATTGTAGGCCTACTTTCATGCTTCAATTAAATCTTTCTGCGTCTGACAGTTTGAAATAGTAAGGATTATTATTATTATTATTATTATTATTATTATTATTATTATTATTATTATTATTATTATTATTATTATTATTATTATTATTATTATTATTATTATTATTATTATTATTATTACTATTATTTATAATCACAGTGGCACAACTAAGGGATTGAAAACGACCCTTCAGGGTGTGCAATGCAGACTTTACTGGGGTTCCTAAGAAAGACTAGGGGTTGAACCCCAACCCCGACAATTCTCACCTTGAATGTGTCTAAAGCCACAACATTTTGTTAGTTTGGAAAAAATTACCACAAATTTGAAAGTAGGGACATTTGGCTGTCCCGACTAAGTCAAGTAGGGACGCGGGACATTTGCCTCAAAATCGAAATCAAGAAAAAATCGGAACGGGTGTCAACCCTATAATAGATGCACCAATAGAGAATGGTAGACTCCTCTGCCCGTTTCTACTTGAATTGTCCGAGGTTTGGGAGGGATCCCCCAATTCATTTTTCACCCCTCTAGTTAATTTCCAAAAATTGCCTAGGTGGTTCAATATATTTTTCCTTTTCGCATGCATCCATGATATTTTCAACATTTATGAAACACATTATCTTCCTGTGAAACGATCGTCTTGCCCACTGGCGTAAACTTGTCCAAAATATTGGGGGGAGGGCATTTGGTTATTTTTTCTACACTTGTTGCATTAAATGTACACTCGATCTCAATTATTGGGGGGCACGTGCCCCGGCTGCCCCCCCCCAAGTCTACGCCTATAATGGTCTTGCCAGTACTTGCTTATTTACTCCGATCAATGTCACATCTATTTCCACACATCTGTGCAAGGAATCTTTATTACAGGACTTTGTTAAAGATATTGACTGCTTCTTTTGCTGACTGAGAGAGGATTCAATAAAATGAATCTCTATCACACCAGTGGGAGAAAACAGGTTGAAAAACAGGAATTAGATCTGTTATTGATTTGTTAATGATTAGCATTATTAAATGGTACTCCTCTCGCGCTCTGGAATGCCAAGAAGTAGCCTATGTTATTAGTTGGTTGAAGTCGGGCAAACATGGAACCTTGTTTAAAGCTACTGACTTGCTGAGGATAGCTGCATGACCTAGTAGGCCTAATGGTTCGAAATTATTTGCTTAATTAATGAAAACCATTGCTTTGTTTTCCCCGTTTTCATTCATACCACTTCAGTGTTGGTAAAGTCATAATTTTTTGCTAGAGCTATCGATCTTCAGAAATAAACTCAAGAGTTTTCCAAAAAGTAGGCCTACTGTAGGCCTATGTATACTTCGTTGTTTGGTTTTTACACAGCTAAGAATCAATTAGGCATACCCACATCCAGTACAGTTTAACACTTTTATACCGGTTTCATTCATACGAAATTCTGTTTGGGACATCCGGACATGGAAAAGATTTTCAACCCCTCTCCCCCAGTTCAAATTTGACAATTCAAACCCTGGCTGTTGTTTTGTTTCGCTACTGTAGCACTTACTATTTCGCCTACTAAGTACCTCAAAATTATATGCTTAGTCCAGAATATGCTCGCAAGCATTATTACTGTTTAATAATAATTAACATTCTGTTAATTTCTTCTCCGAACCTTGTTATATAATAAGTTGTTCGAGCTGTTATGTTTGCTGCCCGACGGAATCCTCTACTTGCGTATATAATATTCGTTGTTTTTTGTGTGAGCTTACGCAAAAGAAATACTGTTTTATTAAAACAGTTTACTTTAATAAAATGTTATACTTTCGTGTTCTCTGTGGATTCAAGATCATTATACACCGGATTCAAGAACAACTCCGACTCAAATGCTCGATGACAATTCAACAATGAACACTGACAAAAATCCATCAGGTATTTCCAACCAAACTTCTGCTTATACAGGTATGAATTAATCGAACAGTTTCAAGTTATCGTCCTCCTACATGCATACAATGCGCTTCACGATCTAAGATGGAGGTATCTAGTATTGAAATCACGTCTGTCCTATAGGGACAACCAACTTCCTATAGGACTTCTTTATCTCATCCCTCCTAATAGCGACAAAAGCGAATCCGACCATCGCAGGAAACAGCTGAAGACTCCCCATTACCAGCTAGAAGCGTTTTCCAGTTGAATTCGTTGAAAAATTACAGGCCATCCGGTCATTTGCATAAAGAACTCCTAAATACGCTACAACACTCCATTTTCTTAACCACACTCCATTTTCTTTACACACTCCATTTTCATTTTGGTTGCCATAAAGTAACTTATCATACTACATTTTAATCTCTGTCTAAAAATACCTACAGGAGAAGTAAAACTGTTCACAATACAAACCTTTTACTCCACGTGGATGAAAAATAACTGTTCAAACATGGTCGAGAATGATGACTCCGAGTGTTATTTAAAATACATATATTTATCATTATATAAACAGTTTTGCAAGATGTCAAGCAGGAGAAGCACATTTATTATAGTTTTTAGACAAACAGCTTGACGAGTCGCCAATATTTAGAATTGATCTTAGTCTGTAGATCTGTCAACAGCGAGTTTTCCAAAGGAATAAAGGCGCCACGCAAGCGCTTGGATTAAACATTCATCATAGATACTATTCGATACGGCGTACAATCCGGTAGGGTAATGCTGTTTTGTTTTTACATTTCAGACATTCAGCGATTTATCATCTGGATACCACTTGCTCTCCTAATTGTTTTAATTCCAGTGATTACTATTGTATCATGCATCGTCACCAAGAAACTCCGCAAACGGTTTGTATCGATTGGCATAAGAAAACTGGACTGTTTAATCCCTTATGGTCCAGACAGCCACGTTAATGGAACCCATGGACCCATGGCTGGCATTCACCTGGCCACGGTGCAACTGATTGTCAGCTATGGGTTCAATGTGGTTCCAACAGAGAAAATCCTGCTTTGCAGTTATTCTGAGGTTGGCCTATTTTCAGAGCGTCTGATTTAAGGCGAGCGATCGATCCCTCTCCTTGGTCGCTCGCCTAGCAAAGGTACCGGCGAGCGATTTACCACTCGTCTAGCCGAAGGCTTCTCACCGTCGGTGATAGTCGTTCGTCACTCGTTGAGTTTGAGTTAGACTCCAAGACGTCAGAAGGTTTTCTAGAGATAACGTATGAAAAACAAGAATAGTTAGACGAGAGATCTGAGAGCGAGGTAAATAGAAAAGCTATAAGAATTATGGTAAGATTCCAGAATATCTAGATAACAGTTCACTGGTTCAGAGCAATGCTCATAGTTTTATTCTGATAGTTTATTGTTTAATACACAGGAACAGGCTGGCCAAAGAAAGAGTGTCGTCTGCGGGCAACACTTGTCAACCAGCATCGTCCTTTGACGCCTATGCCTCGCTGAGGCCAGATGCATCAACTGCAATTTACGATGAACTAAATATATGCGAAACAATTGATTACGAGGTTGAGCAGAATTTTAAGTAGAAGAAAACGATATTTTCACGAATGCAACTGTTTGCAATGTTCGTTGTTCGTTTTGTATCGCACTGTAGTTCATCATTATTCATACTAGAGGTAACAATCGATCTAGTTAGTTAAGTTTCTGTTAAACGGTTTTAAAACTTTAACAAAATTATACGTCACATATTTTGTATTCAGATAAATAGATTTAAAAATGAGTAGGCCTAAGTAAACTGCACATCGAAATACCTTATGCGCAACAAGTCCATCGTAGTAGTATGATACGATAGAAAAACTTTACTAGGTCATCAAAGACAATTTGTAGTCAGCTTAAACTCATTCGAAAATACGAGTATTAAAGCATAGGTAACCATTGTATTAGCGTTGTTAGAGTCTTGTAACGTTTACTTAAGAAAAATCATAACAGCTCCGAGTTGGTTTTACATTTATTCACTGAACCAGTGAAATTGGTTCTACTACAAAAGGGGAAGGCAGTAAGGGAGGTCGCTGAATTTCATCGGTTAGAAAATCAATGAACAGAAAATTAGAAGAAACTTCCTTTCGTCCTCTACCTCTTTCTCGGCCTCTGCTTATGACTCTTCCTGTCGCTATCTCTTTTCTTCTTTTTCGCATTCTTCATCCTTTCATTCTTCTTTTTTTCGTATGCCTTCTACTTCCTTTTCTTTTTGAACAGAAAAGAGAAAGAAACAAAGAGAGAAAGCGAGAGAAAGACTTGGAAAGGAAGAAAGAGAGTCTCCACACGCATGCTATCCCTGGACGTTATTTTTTGTTTCTTAAGAAATTCCCTGACTTATTCAAGACATCTATCCAACATGGACTACATGCATACATAATCAGGCTTCAACTTATATATCTATGTTGTATCTGAACTTTTATAAAGCGCATTAAAAACCCCTTCAAAAGCGTTAAAACATGGTTGTTCACGTATAAACGTGAGATAGCAAAGCTTGTGTATTCAACTACCGGCAAACAAGGTCCTCTGTCTATTTCCCGGTCATTGCGTGGATAAAATCCGGGATGTAGCGGAATGGTGGGACATGGAGCCGCCCATCACGACTGTTGACTACTCGCAATGTTCGATAACTCATGAAGTCTGCGGAGTTGAGTTGATCCAATGTTCAACGGATTTGTATTGTTTCAATGTCATACTAAAGCAACTTCCTCCTTTTACCGTGGATGGATGAATGTACTTATGCAGGTAGGCCAATGATGTATGTATGTCTATATGTGTGTTGTATGTATGTGTGTTTGTATGTATTTTGTATGTGTGTTTGTATATATGCATGCATGTATATACGTATGTACGTATGTATGTATGCATGCATGTATGTTTGTGTTCATGTATGTATGCATTGTTTCAATATACTGTGCCGAAGTTGAGTTTTTTCTTGAAGCGGTGCTTTAAAAATGTCAGATTACGATAACACTTACAATTATGTATGTATGTATTCATGCATGCATATATGTATGTATGTGTATAGGTATGTATGCATGCATGTTTTCAGATATGTATGTATGCATGCATGTATGTACGTATGTGTGCATGTATAGTCCTTTTTGTATACATATTTACACGTAGGTATATGTATGTGCATATCTCTATGTAATGTGTATCTATCCACTTGATATAGCGCATTTTTCAGTATCTCTACGTTCTGCTAGATCTATATCTGGTCAAGATTGTCAGTTGTTGGAGTCCACTGTAAAAATACTGTTTGTCCGAAACCTGCTTCAGTTTTTTGCTTTGACCGTGGATGGCGTTGGCGAATATAGATTCAGGGTGGCTTTTCTGAGACTGAATATGATTGTTATGTTATGATATGTTAGACAAACATTTGCTAGTCAGCTGTTAGACTTTGCTGCTGCAGGTCATCGATGAAACATGGGATCATCTTCAATTTGCATAGATAAAGCTCTGACTAAAAGTTGGCTCAGTGTGAGCACTAGATACATATGTACATATCGATAAGTGACGGTGTGAAATTTGAACTCATGAATTATAAAGATACTGGTTTCGTATGCATGTGCGTCAATACGAACTGGCACTATGTATTCATAAGCATAGTTAATTGATAGGATGTAAACGTTTAGAATTTGGAAATATATCGGTTAATGTTATGATATTCGTTGTTTTATAGTTTCACACTTTGGATGTTATTCATGAGCAGATGTTTTAGTTAACATATGGCGGAATTCCTATATGTTGGGAAGTGAATAGCTAAAGTTGAGAATTGACTGAACATTGAACTGAGTATTAAAATGAACATTTGTCGCATTTACTTGTTTCTGTGTGGTAAGTGACCGTCTCTTAACTATACACACTACTTCCTTTTTCTTACTAATGTTCGTAAAGCATTGGCTCTGTTTTAAAGGAAGTAAGGGTTATTGTATTGGGTGTGCGGGTGCAGGAACACAAAGGAAACATCCAAACAGCCCCATAATTCAATCAGCCAAGACATTTTTTTCTTTTAACCATAACAGCCGAAGCAGCGTTATATGGGAGAACGGTTGAACTCATCCCCTCTGGTTCATGCTATATTCTTCTAATGATAGATTTTCTTCACAAGTAAAAAACTTCGGCCTGGTCGTGTGTTTCTCCTCATTGATGTTTATCACAAATCACAACAGGCCTTTATGGAAAGTCGTACATGTAATTGTTATGTCTTTTATGCCGGTAAAATAAATGATATTGTGAAAGACAAGAACTATTTCTGCATGTATGATATACTCATTTACTGAAAGGAATATCCTTTGCCTGATATACAAAAATAAATAAATAAAAATGAAGTAGGCAGAACCATTATTATTTCATGAGTATTTTGAATGTGCTGTTGTAGTGGAGGACCAACTGTGCGCGAACACATATAATAAACCTAATTGTGTTTCCAATTCTTTAGTGAATTTTGTCGCAACCATCGATGCCTATTACAGAAAGTGTTACGAAGAGTCTTCACTTTGCTTGATTACAAATAAAGAGGACCCCAATTCCGGGGAGAGCAAATTTAAACTGAATGTGGTTGGAGCCGATGAATGGTGCAAAAATTATTCATCGTCGTTGGCCTTCATACCAAGTAAAACCGTTCAATCTGCCATAGCAGCGTTTGTCAACGATTCCTCTTTCAACCTGGATTCGGATGTTTTTACACGTGGCTTTCGAGACCAAAACATTACTTGGAGGTGGATCACTGGAAGACAATCAGGTGAATGTTTCAGTAGCTAAATGATCTATATACAAAATATATGCTGTTGCTTCTGGCCAATCAGTTATATCGACAGTCGATCAGTCACACATTCATTCTTACATACATCCATATACACATGCAGCCATACATACATACATACATACATACATAGAAGCGTGCCCGCATGCACATTCATTAATGAATGAATGTATATACGTATACATCATAATCGCAATAGCTATTGCACATTTATATAATGCCTGCACAAGGAAATTCCTGGCAGATAGCGATCAAGCAAGAATATATAACGACGTGCATACGGAAGTGCTTTTGTAGTGAATTATTTGAATTCAAGAATGTTTCTTTTGTTGAAGATATTTATCCGAATTCTACCTCCGACTACCGCTACGGCTACTTAGTAATCTCAACAGACGGAACTGTTGCTTTATTCAACGATCAAGCGTCTTCCAAAAGAAAATTCATCTGCTCCTACAACCTCAACCACAGTAAGTATTTCAGAGTGTCTATGCTGAAAATGCGCTATAAAACTTCGCATTGAACTGCATAGCATCCCATTGGTGGTAGGTCATTTATGAAACTGAAAATGTAGCTTGCGCCAGAAGATCCTATCCGAGGTCCTTAAGCTAACGAGTTCGTTGTTGTTTGTTGAGCTGCTCACTTATTCCACCAGTTTACATTTATTTGTAATCTGCTACGTCATTATGAATAGGCCGCTATAGAAGTCACTACATTAGATTAGTTAAGATTGGAAGTTAGTTTAAGATTAGCTCCATAAATTAAACATAATCAGCCGATGTCGTTTGTTTTCAAACTCAACTATTATACGATCTGCCATCCTAGATGTATACATACGATTGCTTAACAGCTCCTCGCAGTTGGCAGATGACGCTGCTTCAGATCAACTTTCGAGCCAGGATATATGTACAGTATATGCATGGGTTCAAGTGGTTGCGATAACTCCACGCCACCTCCAGCAGATGCCACTCCTAAGACTATAATAATATTGGTTCTTCTTTGCACGAATTCAGCATTTTCCCGTTTGCAGACTATTGCCCAAAGCAATGACAGAATGACAGACAGAACGACAACCAATATGGCCGCAGACATGCGCAGTTCAGTTCTTCGTAGCTGCATAAGTTAACAAACCATGAGAAAATTATTAGTCGCGATGCAAGTGGACCTAAAGGCCTAGATCTTGGTAGCAGATGATTACTCTGCATGTTCAGCGAACGATGCGTAAACGTTTCAGATTCCAGTTGTCCAGAAGGCCATCAAAAGTTAGGAATGAGTTGCTACAAAATCCACAACAAAGTTGTCACTTGGTTTGATGCTAGAAGCATTTGCTTGAAGGAGGAAGGAAGTGACCTGGCAACTTTCGAAAATGGCAGTATCTCGCTTACCATTGAATGGCCACGCAACGAGGAGTATTGGATTGGACTGCGGAGAGAAAGATGGATCTGGTTTACTGGAGAGAGTAAGCAGACAATGAAATACTATTTATGCTTAGCCTGTAAATGTGGTCCAAGTTTCTATTCTAATAATTCTATACTTAGCATTTGATGTTTCGATAAATATTCCGCCAGGGCAGATAGATGTTTCGAGATTTCTTTCCACCATTCGTCCTCTGACCAACTCAGTATTAATAAATTCATTACATTGTAAATGGGAAGATGAGGATATGAGGAACCGCCGGCTGGACCCACCTTCATTTGCTAAGGCTAACAACTGAATCGCTAATACTGCATACCCATGACCGCCTCTCAGGGCAGTCTGAAATGACTCTTCCTCCTCCTCTTTCCATCCATTCTTCCTCCTCCCATCCTCCTTCTTCTTCTTCGCATTCTTCGTCGCCATATTCATCATTAAATAATTTTACCTAATGCACGCTAGAAAAGCCTTGAAATTTTTCTCGTCGAACATTATAACGCTGGAGTGTCATGGCCCTCTTACTAACAAATCGCAACAAATCATTTACCCCAGAAGAAACATTTGCCAAACTATTATAGCGCTCATATGTTCTCTGCGGTATTGGCTACCAAAATTCTGTTGAAAAATGTACACAAGGCTGAATAAGATGATGCACACAGTAATTCTGTAATTACTTTTGCTGATGACATTAATGTTACGATCTATTTTTGGTGCGCCATCTGTTGATGCTTTATGCATTAGACACCATAGAAGTATGGCTCTATAGAGGTATGCTAGCTATAACAGTATGCTAGCTATCGACATTAAGATTAAGAGCGAATGTTATTGTTTTAGGTGATGTAGATGTAATATATAACAACTGGGACGATGGAAAACCAAGCTATGGACCAGACGAATGCCTATGTCTGCGAGTAGCGACGGGGAAGTGGACAGACTGCGATTGCTTTCAGAAATATCGCTTCATCTGCATTCAAGGTGACTCAACAACTGAAAATACATGCGTGTGATCGCATTTACTCACAAAATAACAGTACAGTTAGGTGTACACTGGACCTACACCTCTTAAATTACCCCAAATGTATGGGGGGCCCGATAGCGCATTGGATAACATCTGGCGTAGAGTGCGAGAGGTACAGAGATCGAGTCCCATAGGCGGACATGCTTTGTAGGCTTCAATTTGCGCCGTGTATTGCAGGCTGTCTGTTCTGTTAGTAGTTAAGGTTTATCGCATAACATGTACATGTACAGCGCAGTGCGTTTGCAGGCGCTTAATTAAAGAATAAATAATAATAAATGTAGTGAATGATTCTACAACTCTTAAATTGCCCCCATTGTAAATCGTGAATGTTCTCAACATTTTCATCCTCTCAATTACAACATGTATAGAACATAGCGCAATTATAACGCAACAGACCGTACGTATGTCTGCCTACGTTTAACTCAATCAGTTGGTTAGTCAGCCAATCAGACTAACTTACTGACGAACAGATCCAAAAACTTAGCCTAAATGAGAAGCAATTGTCGTGCCAGATGCCGGTCATAAAGTGTAGGTGTGTATGTATGTATGTATGTATGTATGTATGTATGTATGTATGTATGTATGTATGTATGTATGTATGTATGTATGTACGTACGTGTGTATGTATGTATGTATGTATGTATGTATGTATGTATGTATGTATGTATGTATGTATGTATGTATGTATGTATGTATGTATGTAAGTATGTATGTATGTATGTATGTATGTATGTATGTATGTATGTATGTTGCGTAGACGACACTGTCATAATGTCCTGTGACTGATTAAAGGAATTGCAGTAAGGCTATCTACTGTTGCTGTTGCTCATAACTTATTGCTGAGACTTTTCAAATCGTAATGCGAGATCCCTGATTATTCGCTTTGTGTGCCACGTAATAATCAATGTAACTCAACTCAGGTGACCAAAATAGTAACTTATCCCAATTTGGCTGCTCGTCTCTTTTTTCCTAATCTCATTCGGTCCACATAACTACGTGGAATGGAGGACACGAGGAAAAGGAGGAGACGGAATGTTAGAAAAGAAAGAATGGGTAGACCAGGAACACAGATGAGGCCATCAATCAATTGTCGCCTCAGTTGAAACCGTAGTAAGAAATCCTAATCCTCGGAGAAGTCTAAGAGAAACCAAAAGTCAGGCTACAATGGTTCTACGTAAGGCAAGATAAATCAGACGACGAGTCTTAAGTAAAAACCTGATGTCATTAAATTACTGATGAAAGCTGGATCGATTTTAGCCAACGACGTCCTAACAGTTATGCATTGTTTGCTACGAATTCATTCCGATTTACCTTTACTTTATCTGACAACTGCCATCCCTACAGTTGGTGATTCATCTTCCCAGTTTCATTCGACTCCGACTCATTCCCTGGACGACAATACCAGAAGCAAAGCGTCAGAAGACACAGCGAATGATATTGAATCCGAGCAAATTTCAGGTATAACATAACGATAATTAATTCTTTCACCGTCAGTTAGGCCAAACAATAAACAATGTGTGCCTGACACTACACGTGCTGCTTCGGGTACTCGTGTCATAGGTTCGTCACACTTGGTCTACTAGACCAAGTGTGACTGGATTCTCTGCCAAGAGGTCATCGGCTGAAAACCCAAATAGGGCAAAAATTTTGAAATGTCTGTTCCACTTGCGCCCTTTCAGAATTCGGTTAAATAAGAACACTGAGCGTATACTGTTGGTGCGAAGATCAGACGGTGAGGTAGAGAATCCGCCCTTAGATCCCGAGGGTAAGAAAAAAGAGTGACTAACAATTTATAGATAATGCATTACGCCTACTGGGACTTCTTTTTATTGTTCTTGCTCTTGTTCTTGTTATTCTTCGTCATCACCATCATCATCATCATCATCATCATCTCTTGTCATTCTTCCTATCCATGTCAAATAGATCATCATCGAATACTGACTGGTTCAAAGTGTTTAGAACTGATGTATAGATAATATAAATCAAGAGATTTATATTATTATTATTATTATTTTTTTTTTTTTTTTTTTTGTACCCGAGGTATCAGTGATCCCTCAGGGATCACTGATTCCTCGGGTATTATTATTATTATTATTATTATTATTATTATTATTATTATTATTATTATTATTATTATTATACAGCAGAGAAACTGCTTTCATGTGCATATATCCGTCAAAGCAACAGCGTATCTACCACAACATATAACCATAGCCATAACCATTCACTTATTGCTATGGCTGAGTAACAAACGATTGTTTAGCGAATAAACCTATAGATGTCCGCCGAACCATAAACAAGCGTCCGAATAAAACATTCATCGGAGATACTGCCCGATAGAGTGAGGTGATGTTGTTTTGGTTTTTACATTACAGACATTCAACGCCTTATCATCTGGATACCAGCGGCTCTCCTAATTGTTTTCAGCGCAGTGGTTGGTGTTGTCGTATGTCGTATCGTGATCCGAAAACTCCGAAAACGGTTTGTATAGCTGACAAGAAAACGTGACAATTTAATCCCTTATGACTAGGGGTCAGCCGGAAATCGCCTCGGACATTTGCCTCGGCCGAATATTCCGTTTTTAGGCATTATTCGGAAGTATTCGCCTCGGCAAATACTGTATACACAAGTAGTTGTTTGTCTGACTCACACGCCGGAATTTGTAGGCTCATAATATCAGCTGTGAGCTTCACCTAGCATATTCATTTTGAAGAAGAAAAGTACAAAAAACACCAACACCGGACGTCCACAATGTGTCAAGTCAATTTCATTGATTATATATTTCTAAAATTAAAAATGTATTAGTCAGTTATTACAAGTACAGAAATTTATTTCAATAATTTTTCATTACACGAAAATGTGAAGCTTCGCATACGGAACAAATGGGACTCGGTTCGTACCCGGATCCGGGAAATAGTACATCCAAATACTCGGATTCGGTACTCGGTGGAAAATGTCTACCCGGCTGGCCCCTACTTATGACCTAGGCAGCAACGTTAATTGGACCAATGGTTGGCTTTCCCTCTGCCACTGGTGTCAACTGATTGTCAGCTATGGGCTCAATGTGGTCCTGATAGACGAAATGCCGCTTTGCAGTTATTCGCCTCTGGTCCATTTTGTTGTTTATACAAAGCCACTCAGCATGGGTCAGGATTGAAGAGCTTTTGCCAGTTCAAGATTTAAATATTTTGCAATGAAACACCTGATTGTAGATGACTAGGCCTACTGAATTTTATCTGGCAGGTTCATAGGTTCTGTTAGTTCATAACTGTTTTCAAGCTAAGCCATAAGTCTGTGGTTTTCGTTGAATGCTTAACTGCAACTCTACTTCGAAGCTAAACGTAGGATATCAGCTTATTTGCAAGTGCAAAAGAAGGCTTTTCCAGGAAGAACGCATGAAGATTCGTTTTACGAAAGACCTTACAGCGAGGTAGATAGGAAAGCTGCTACGGAGGATTGTGTTTAGGTTCAGTGAAATTGAAAGGCAAGTAATTTGTACAAATATGGTAAGATTTCAGAATATCGAGATTATAGTTCACTGGTTCATTGCAATATTTATAGTTTAGTAATTTATTGTGCTAGTGTATTGCTTAAAACACAGAAGAAACAAAGAGTCTCGTCTACAGACAACACCTGAAACCAGCGTCGTCCGTTGACACCTATGCAACGCTGAACCCAGAATATTTGACTGCAAATGTAACGCTCAACTTGTTGTATACGAAACTATCGGAGGAGACGAGACTCATTCGAACACCAACTTGAAACAAATCGATTTTCACCAACACAATTGTTTGCAATTCATTGTTCGTCTTTTATGTTATACCCTTAGTTTTGGATTACGTGCTGTAGATTTTAAGTGTAACTGCCATGGCTAAATGGGTTTCTGTTAAACGGTGTTTAAGTTTTAGTGAAAATAGAACGTAATATTAATAGTTTTATTGTGATAGTTTATTGCTAAATACACAAGAATAGTCAATAGTCACTAATGTAATTGTTTGCGATTCGCTGTACGTTGTGTATCCCACCACACTTTAGTATAGATCATTATTTATACTGGAGTCTACAGTCAAACTAGTGTGTTAAGTTTCTGTTAAACGGTGTTTGAAATTTTAGCCAGATTGTGTGTCAAACGTTTTATATTCGAATAAGTAAATGAGAACGAGAAACATGAAATGCATGTCGATAACCTTGAACAATTCCGTGAAGTAGTGCGTTGAGATATAATACGAAAACTCTGACAATTCACCAATAAAATTTCAACAGCTGAATAACTACTGCCTTTTAAATCAGTTTAATCCGTAAATATGAAATCATACCTCTCGCAGTGATCTGAAACCCTTTTAAAGTGTTTGGAAAGTTATCTGTTAAGGTGATTATAACGATAATCATACTTTGCGAGCCAATATGGGTTGAACCATCCATTAACCTATGCCCTATGGTTGTTACTGAAGTCTTCCATTTATAGATCTAGGCTTGGATGTAGAAACAAGCATGCGAGAAAACTACTTTTCCAGGGTCGTTGAGCCTGTGTGTTGTAAGTGGGTGAGTATATGCTGAACTGTAACGCTGTCAATTACTTGCATAAGTTCGTGAATATTCGAAGCGGTTGGATCTCTGTGATACAAAATGGTTTTACCACCGAATTCCACAGTGCAGGATCCCATAACGGAAGCTGACTGTTTTATTTAACTCTGGAACAAGTCGATAAACAATAGGCCTAACCCCATTACGGAAGTGCAATTACTCTCGCAATTATAATAATTAAAAGAGTTTGGGATTTAATTATCCAGTCGGTTGATTGAACTAAGTCGACCACCGCCAATTATGTTATTAGGGAAATGAGTAGACTTTTTAGACCACCCATTTTGAACTGGTTGTTTTATCAAACTTCCTTGTTACTTACTTAGTTCGCTCGATGTTAAAAGCCCGTCTTAAATTAATTATAACTTTTAAACGCAATTTTAACAGAACCTGTTTTATAGAATCTAGTTTGTTGTATCGATTTGTAATCTTAAATTCATATAGCGCCACTTCAAGAGAAAACCCACCAAAATTACTCCCTACTTAACAACATGAAATATAATGGTCTCAAGCGCTTAATGAAAAGAAGCACAGAGAGGTTGAGGAGTTCATGTCGGAGATCGCTACGATACTCATTCCGGAAAGATGGATCAACCACACTGAAGCCTGGATGGTGGAAGTGAGGATTGTCGGGACAACCAAGTTATCTTGCGCAGCGGGGTCAATAAATCTGCGATCAGAGATGGATTGGAATGTGACATGAATCGAACATTTATATAAGATGGGTCAACAACACTGAAGCGTCTATGCTGGACAATAGAAAATTTAATGTCAGTTGTTTTGCGCAGCAAGGCTAAGAAATCTGTGGTCAGGGATTGGATTTTATTTTGTAATTATAATCGAACATTTAGACAGCTGCACTGCTCAACGATTCAGAGGCGCTCCTGATCCAAGTCAATCAATGTCTAACAAATAAAATGGGTGAGCCTTAGACACACAACCCATTCGAATAAGATGCACAGCCTCTGACACAACTACGCATGATCATTATGATCTTAAACTCAATGTGTTTTGGCGTAGGTACCCAGCGCAGTTCCTCCCACATGAAACAGGATCTGTACTTAAACCTAGGCATCTTCCTTCGATCAGCCGAACTGCAGCAGTTGAGACAGATTTAGACGCCGGTTATAGGGCTATGGAGCAGTTATTAATCAATTGAGTCGTAATCATTAACAGCCTGAATGGAAAAGAACTTCTCTCGCCAAGCATAACTTCTCAATCGACGAGGTCTAACACATATGCAACTCTGGCGCCATCTGGTCCGACTGAAACCAGAACCTATGCTACTCTAGAGCCATCTGGTCCAACTAAAACCAGAACCTATGCTACTCTAGAGCGTGGGGCGTGGTGGCTCAGTGGTAAGTTCGGCGCCTTGTGACCGGAGGGTTGCAGGTTCGAATCCCATTCTAGCCGCTGCGTACGGACCTTGGCCAAGTCCTTCACTCGCAATTGCTCGTGGCGCTTCGGCGTGAAAATTCCGGCACAGTATCAAATGCTGTAGTCGGGAGCGCCTCTGAGTAGTAGTTGACTTCGAGAGGCGCTATAGAAATATCCGGAATCCGGAATAAATTAATCTGGTCCAACTAAAACCAGAACCCTTGCTGAAACGAGACTGTGCGAGAAGATCGAAGACTTGACGCAGCACGGTTATTTAGGTTTATCTCACATTTAGATATGTTAGCCTTAGTTACAATTTGCTTTAAATTAGCACTATCGTTACATATAGGAAGCTGACAGGATTACATATTATAACTTTTAGATTTTAGTGAAGCTTCAAAAAGAGTAACGGTTAATGTTATGATATTCTTTGGTTAGTAGTTTAAACTCTCTATTAACCCTGTGTTTTGCAATCAATGCCATCATCTGCTCAGAGGAAACATACCAGGATGTAATTAATGAGCGGATGTTTTAGATAACGTATGGCGTTGATGGAATATCTATAATAATGTTTATTGGCAGTGAGTAAATCGCAAAGGTTGGCCACCTTTTTGACAAGTTGCACATCAAAACAACTTGTTTTAAAATGAATATTTTGCGCATTTACTTGTTTCTGTGTGGTAAGTGAACGTCTGTTAAATGCATAATTACATGCTTTACTTATCTTCTAAAAGCATTAGCCCTGTTTTATGAAAACAGAGCATGCGTGTTCTTGGGCATGCCGCATGCAGGAATACAAAGGAGACATTCATATAGCGCCCTTCCGCAATCAAATTATTCCTTGATTTGTGATAGCCAAAAAAGCCTGTACAATATGTGTTCTTTATAGGAATGGTGGAACTCGCCCCCTCTGGTACCTCCAAAATATTTCTTCTTCACGCATGAATTTTTACCCCGCTCCTATTTGTCTCATTGTGGCTTATAACCACAAATCACAAAAAGTCTATGTGGAAACTCTTTTAGGTAATTACTTAAACTCGTTTAGGTGTCTTGTTTGTTTTTAAATTCAATGATATTTGGATGGCAAGAACTGTTTTTGCAGACTTACTTACAGAAAGGAATTTATTTTGATAAAGTCTGATATTTGACACAATGTAGATAGACCCAAAATATTTTTAGAACTCTTATTTTCTGCACGATATATATATATATACAAAATATATAAAAGTTGTTACATATAATTAACATATATAATATACTTATTTCCTTTTCTTCAGCGAATTTTGACGCAGCCATCGTGGCCCATTACAGAAAGTGTTACGAGGCGTCTTCACTTTGCTTGATTACAAACACTGAGGACCCATCTTCTCGGGAGAGTAAATCTAACCTAACTCGGTCATCAGCCGAAGACTGGTGTAAAAATCATTCATCATCTCTGGCCATCATAACAAATGAAACCGTTCAATCTGCCATAGCAGCGTTTGTTAGCGATTCCTCTGCGAAACTGGATTCGAATGTTATTACACTTGGCTATCGAAACACAGAAAGAACTTGGATATGGATCAATGGCAGAAGATCAGGTGGATTTTAAGATTTAACAGATATGCATCAAATATATGCTGTTGCTTCTGGCCAAACACTCAGTCACTAATTAATTAATTCATTAATTCATTAATTCAGTCAGTCAGTCAGTCATTCAGGCGGTCAGTATACATGTACATACACACAAATATATGTGTGTAAATACGTAAATACATACATACATACACACGTACATATATACTTGTGTACAAGTACGTACACACTGTAACACGTAAACTTTGATCTTACACCCGCTACTTGTATAACACAAAAACTATTACGTCAGTATTAACGTACTTCTCAACGTATTAGTGCGTTCTATATGCCCTGAGTAATTCTATGAAGCCCATACCCAAACCATATCTATATATTTTTCCCTCATGAGGCCGGTTTAAGATGCTGGTAATTAATTAGTTGTCATAACATAACATACGCTACACCATACAATACCATACATACTTACATACGCACATATGCATGCACATAATTATGCATGCCATGTTATACAATACGAAATGCCATACCACATCAAGACATGCACAACAAACAACATTTATACACTTCTCTGTATATGTATACCAAAATATACATATAACGCCATGACATACAATACATACCCAAAAATAACATACATATCAACATGCAGCAATACATGCACATGTAATTACAAACGTACGTACGTGCATATGTGTAGGCATATATATATATATATATATATATATATATCAATATAGGTTTTGTATATATAAATATATCCAAAACATGCATGCATAAAGGACTGTTGTTGCAGAGAATTATTTTAATTCAAGAATGTTTCTGGTGCTGAAGATGTTCAACCGAGTTCGATCGCCGATTATCGCTACGCCTACTTAGTAGTCTCACCAGGCGGAACTATTGCTGTACTCGACCGTCAAGCGACTTCTAAAAGAAAATTCATCTGCTCCTACTACCTCGACCACAGTAAATATTTCAGCATGTCCTTTCCAATATGCGCTATAAAATTTCGCATTTGACAGATATGGCCGCAGACATGCGCCGTCCAGTTCTTCGTAGCTGCATAAGTTAAACAACCATAAAAAACAATGAATCATCAGGCAAGTGGACAATGAGGCCTAGATCTTGGCAGTTAGTAGCCGATAGTTGTTCTTATTTGGCGAAAGATGTATTCACTTTTCAGATTCCAGATGTTCAGCTGGATATCAACAGCTGAGAATGACATGCTATAAAATGCGCAATGAAGCAGCCACTTGGTTTGACGCTAGAAATATTTGCCTGAATGAAGAAGGAAGTGACCTTGCAATATTCGAATATGGTATTCCTTCACGTACCTCAGACTGGCGACGCAATGGGGAATATTGGATTGGACTGCGGAAAGAAAGTTGGGAATGGAGAAATGGTCAGAGTACGAAAACATCAAAACACTACTCTCTCTATTTATATATTCATATAATGGTAAATATAGTCTGCATAACAGTTTGTATTAACGTTAAGTTGTTTGGATCACTTAGACATCCAGCTGTTAGAATGCTAAATATATTATTAGGGCCTAACATTCTTTCTCCTCCTTCTTTTCCTCTCCTCTCCTCCTCCTCTTCCTCCTCCTCTTCTCCTTCTTCTCCTTCTCCTCCTCCTTATTCTTCTTCTTCATCTTCTTCTTCTTCTTCTTCTTCTTCTTCTTCTTCTTCTTCTTCTTCTTCTTCATCTTCATCATTCTTCTTCTTTCATCTTCTTCTTCTTCTTCCTCTTCTTCTTCTCCTCCTCCTTATTCTTCTTCTTCTTCTTCTTCTTCTTCTTCTTCTTCTTCTTCTTCTTCTTCTTCTTCTTCTTCTTCTTCTTCTTCTTCTTCTGCTATCCCTAGTTTTTCAGTTCCAGAGAATAATATATTATGCACCGTGGGTAAAACATAATAATAAAAATAATTCGGTAATTATTCCGGATATTATTCACACTTGTTAAGACGGTACGGTGTTGTTCTAGCATATAATGCAGAGATGAAATATTCCAACTGGGGACGATGGAAAGCCAAACGCTACAGGAGGCGATTGCCTATGTCTACGTGTTGCTACGGGCAAGTGGACAAACTGCGATTGCCGAGGGGCCTATCGCTATATCTGCATTCAACGTAAGTCATCAATAGGAAATTATATGCATCTAATCGCAATAGCTCACAAAATAACAGTGCAATTAGTTGTGCATTGAATCTACACCTCTTAAATTGACGCCATGTATGGTATGTCATGAATGTTCTCAACATTTACATCCTCTCAATTACCAACATGTATAGATTACAACGTAAGTATAACGAGCCAGTGTTTCTCCTCTACCGTAATTTTTCTAAGCATATCTTTCCTGCGTGTTTGCATGCGTGTGACTCAGGCAGTCAGTCGCTCAGTCAGTTAGAGATCCAAATAAGTAAGAAGCAAGTGTCATGTCAAATTCCAGTGATAAGTTTAGTTGTTTATGCGTGTGCGTAGATGACACTTTCACAATGCCCAACGACTGATTGAAGTAGTTGCAGGATGCTATCTGCATTCCCTCATAACTTATAGCTGAGACTTTTCAAATCGTAATGCGAGATCTCTGGTTATTCGCTTTGTGTGCCACGTGATAATCAACGTCACTCAAGTCAATTGATCAATATAGTAATTTATTCTCATTTGTCTGTTGATCCCTTGTTTCCCTATTCTCATTAGACCCACGCAACTCCATTGCGAAATGAAGGAATGGAAGAACACGAGGAAACGGAAGGATAGAAAAGAAGGAATGGGGTAGGAAATTAGGGTAGAACAGCAACACTTGGATGGCCAAGGCCTGCCCTACTCATAACTTTGTTATCACAAGGAACAATGCATTAATCAATGGTTGCAACAAGTAAAACCGTAGTCAGAAATCCTAATCCGTTCGAAAAATCCGGTAGAATAAAAACCTGAAGTCAAGTTACGGTGGAACAGATGTCCCTTACATATTAATCTGATGTCATTAATTAAAGTACTAGTGTATTTGCCCGTCATAATTATGACGGCAGTGTTTATCGTTGGTTAAAATGCTCTGATCGCCGTCGTCAAGACGACAGTACTGACGTCACAAACGACTTCTGTTCCACAATATATTATGACGTCATATTATAGGTCTATATGTATCGTTGGTTATCGCCGTCGTCAAGACCCCCGTCGTCAAGACAACCGGTTTATGTTTCACAATAGAATAGAAGCCGTTTGTGACGGAGCGTTTATCGACAGACAGACACTATATGGATATTATATGTATAGATTGGTATCAACGGTGGCTCAACAATAATAGTAATACTTTGTTCGGTAGGAATTCATTCCGATTTACCTGGACTGTGTCCGACAAATGAAACTTTTAGATTATGCCTCGGGCTTGGTATCAACTGTAAAAACATCAATGACAACAGTGACCAAAACAACGACAAAAATTACCACAACAACGACAAAAAAGTCTACTTCTTCGCCAAAACTAAAGACCAATCAATCCACGACAACTACTATCTCTACAGTTGGTGATTCGTTTTCTCGGTTTCATTCGATTGCAACTCATACACAGGACGACGACAATGTCAGAAGCAAGGTGTCACCGATTACTTCAGCATCCGGGCAAAGTTCAGGTATAACTTTACGATGATTAATTCTGTCACCGCCAATCATTAAAAACGTGTGCGCGACAATTCGCGTGCTACTTCGGGAACGCATGCCATTGGTTCGTCACCTATTTTCTCTTGTCATAATGGACGTCAACTCAGTGAGTTTGGCGTTGAGTTGGTTGTATGACTGAGTCAATGTTCAAATAATCTGCTACCTTTTCTACCTCCATCTGACGATGTTCCAAAATATAGCTTTCGCGGAATTAGGCATGTATGAATGTGTGCTTGCACGTACTGATGTACGAATGTATGTACGTATGCATGTATGTATGTATGATATTATGTGATCATCATGATATTACGTACAAATCTTTAAAAATAAATAACGGCGTTATCTGATAGAACAAGGCTATTGAACCATTGTTATCCAGTATTATGGGTGTTTAGTTAGGTTAGTTAATTAAGTTTATCTCTGGTCTGTGTTTAATTCCTGTCACTGAATGTTAACTGGCTGTCATGTAATATTACTTTTCTATTTAGTACCATAGGTGACCCTAGGTAGCGGGATCATTGATCCCTTCTGGGTCTTCCTCCTGGTAGCCCTACACGTAGTTTACATGGTACTGCCATAATTGTCAGATGCTGGTTACAGGAAAATAAAATTTATTGATTGATTGATTGAAGATAACAGATTCTTAAATGGTTCCTAACATGAAATCTATGTTAGAACACTGCTCGTTGGCCTATGTAATTAGGTATTGCCAATGTTTACATGTGTGTATATGCATAGGGCCTATATCTAACCACTTAGAGCAGCCCATTTTCAGTGTCTCTCCATTCTGATAGAGATCTATATGTTCAAGATCGCGAGTGATTAGAATCCACAGTAAACTACTTTCGAATCCTGTTTAGCTCCTTTGCTTTGACTATAGAGGGCGTTTGCCAAAATTGATTCAGGATGTTAAACTTTCTGATGCTGAATGTGATTTGGCTGACAACATATATACTATCCGATACGGCGGAAGACCTTCCGGTAGAGTAATGCTGTTTTGTTTTTACTTTGCAGACAGTCAACGCCTTATCATCTGGATACCACTTGCTCTCCTAATTGCTTTAATCGCTCTTGTTGTAACTCGTATCGTGATCCAAAAACTCCGCAAACGGTTTGTATACCATGACATCAAAACACGTGATTGTTTAATCTCTAATGACCCACAAAGCCACGTTCATTGGACCCATGGCTGGCATTCACCTTGCACCCGGTGTCAACTTATTGTCAGCTGTGGGCTCAATGTGGGCCCAACAAACTTGATTGTTTAATCCTTAATTACCCAGGCATCTGGGGTTCATTGGGCCCATATCAGGCATTCACTTTGCCACTGGTGTCAACTGATTTTCGCCTATGGGCTCAATGTGGTCCCAGCAGAGGAAATCCTGTTTTGAAGTTATTCAGCCTTTGGCCTATTTTGTTGTTCACAGAGTGACTCAGACTGTGTCAGGATTGAAGAGCTTACCTCAGACCAAGATTTAAGTATTTCGCAGGGAAACACCTGAATGTAGATGAGTAGGTCCACCTGATTTTATCTTCCAGATTGTTTGTTCGTAGTTCTTAACCGTAACTCTACAGTTCTGTAGCTCTATCTCAAAGTTAAAAGCAGGATACCATCTTTTGGCAAGTGCTGCGTCAAGTCCAGAAATAACGCATGGAGAACAAGATTCGTTTTGCGAAAAATCAGAGAGCGAGGTAGGGCCTAGATAGAAAAGCTGTTACGTTGGATTCTGTTTAGGTTGAGAGAATTTGTACAATTGTGTTTCAGACTTCATAATGTCAGGATAACAGTTCACTGGTTTATTGCAGTATTTATATTTTTATTGTCATGGTTTATTGTTTAATACACAGGAACAGGTTGGCCAGACAAGGAGTGTCGTTAACGAGCAACACTTGCCAACCATCGTCGTCCGTTGACGCTTATGCAACGCTGAAGCCAGAAGCCTCGACTGAAAACAGAACTTACGCTGAACTAGTTGTATACGAAACAATTGGAGATGAGATTGAGTAGCATCCTAATTAAGAAAAAGATATTAACAAGTGCAATTGTTTGCAGCGTTGTTCGATGTGTAGTTCGTCATTATCTAGCATAGGCTACAATTAAAATATAGTATGTTAAGTTTCGGTTAAACGGTGTTAAACTGTGGCAGATTGTATGTGAAATGTTTTACATTCGAAAGAGTAATTGAGACCGAGAAATGAACTACGTGTCAATGACCTTGAAAAATTCCGTGAAAGTAGTGCGCTGAGATACAAAAATTCTGATGATTCACCATTGAAACTTTAGGAACTAAATAAATGCTCCCATTTAAAGCAGATTAATCGGGAAATATCAAATCGCACGTCCTTCAGTACGTTTTGGTGACCTGCAAATCTTTTCATAAAGTGTTTGAAAGTCATCTTTTAAAGTGACTAAAACGAGTCTTTTAACGACATAGGGTATATATATATTTGAAACTTAGCGAGACTGCATGCGTGTAAACTGTAAAGTGTTTTATATTCGAATCAGTAAAAGAGAACGACAAAGATGAACTACATGGCGATGACCTTGAACAATTTAGTAGTTGTAAGTACGCTGAGAAAATGCGAAAACTCTGATAACTCACTCATGAAATCTGGACAGCTGATAAGTGCTTCCTTTCAAAGCAGATTAATCTGGAAATATCAAATCGTAATCTTGTCTTTGTGATCTTAAAAACCTTTTTAAAAGTGTTTGCAAAGTTATCTCTTAATGTGAATATAACGATAATAATACTTTTCGAGGCAATCGGGGTTGAACTATCCATTAACGCATGTCATAGGGATGTTCCTGATAGTATACATATTTGTGTATATTATAATTATGTATAACATTGTATATGTGTATACATGAAAGGCTGAGACACCGTATCCATAGTCGCAGTTCCATTTACTATAGTTAGACGGGGCGGTAGGCCGGTGGGCCATTCAGTATGATGGGGAGGATAGAGCAATGGTATCACTCATGGCCAGGAAAGCATTAGATCGCGGTTCGATACCCGTAACTCCCATAGGGCAGCGCCTTGCATGGCTGTGTTTAATCAAGATCTTGATTATATGGTACTGTCATGTTTCAATGTAGTCTTACTGCGTACTTGTCAGTTTCAATTAATAAAGATTATTGTCATTATTATTTTATTATTATTATTATTATTATTATTATCATTATTTTTATTATTATTATTATTATTATTATTATTATTATTATTATTATTATTATCATCATCATAATCATTATTAAGATCAGGCGGGACGAGATTAGATTAGATCAGATTAGAGGGTGAAACTGGGAACAAAAGAGACTTTCGCAAAATGGATCCGTTGGCGAACTAACACTCAAATATTCTTTGTTCAGGAGGCCAGTTGCATTGAATGGAGTAATGATAACTCTATCACTTCCGTATCTGTCCGAGTGGAAGTCAAATGATCGACAATAATATTATTGTCAAGGAAAGCATCAAGACCTGATCGGTAACCATAATAGGAGGCTCATATCGAAAGGCACTCCTATAATATTACTACAATTACGTCAAGGGTTTTAAACATCCATGGGTGACTGCCTAACTCAGTTGAGGGCACGTGATTTCGCAAGCAAAGTAATGTAACTTAAAGACTCTTCTGTTCCCGTTTGCGAAGTAGGGAACCGCTCATTTCCTGCTCTTAATCCTTCACCCAGCAGTGGACAAATCCCTAAGTACTGGACACGATGGGGTCAGTGCATCGGAGGACCTGGCCTTGCCTTCCCAGCTCATGCTTGTGTCAGTTATAAGTTTATGCTTGATGTAGAGAAAAATACGCCAGACAACTACTCAGAGGCCCGGGAAGTGTTTAAAAGTTGTGTGAGCCAACCAAGGCAAGAGAAACACACACACACACACACACACGCACGCACGCACGCACACACACACACATATATATATATATATATATATATATATATTATATATATATATATATTATATATATATATATAATATATTATATATATTTAATATATTTATATTATATATATATATATATATATATATTAAGTTTATATAATTATGAGGTTATAAATCAATTGGATCGCTATATGGACCAACAAATCACTGTGAAATAAATTGTTTTCACCACCGACTGATGCAATACTGGATCCCACAGTTAATAAACAATAACCCTAGACGAAAGTGCAATTACTTATGCAATTACAATAATTAGAAGATTTTTGGATTTAATTATCTTTTCTATCGACTGAACTTAGTCGACCACCACCAATTAGGTTATTAAGGAAATGAGTTGGGTTTTTACACCACCGCTTTAGAATTAGTTATTAAACTTCCTGTTTACTTACTAAAGTTATGCTATATGAATTGCGTTGTGGATCAATAAAACACGAATTGAATTACTTCGCTTGATGTTAGCAAGCCTGTGGTAACTTAGTTATAACTTCTGAACGCAATTATAACAGAACCTGTTTCAAAGAATCTGATCCGTTGTTTTGATTTGTAATCGTAAATTCATATAACGCAACTCCAAGAGAAACAAGAGCAGAACTGTTTCCCTGCCTAACAATAATGAATAACAATGAACTTCAAACGCTTGCGGAAAAGCACACGTCGGCTGAGGAGTTCACGTTACAGTTCAGTACGAAACTCATTGCAGAAAGATGGGTCAACCACACTGAAACTTCTATGTTCGACTGTAGAAGTGTCAGTTGGCTGGACAACCAAGTTACCTTGCGCATCAGAGCGAAGAAATCTGCGGCCAGGGATGAACTGGATTGTAATTTGTAAATGTAATCGAACATTTATAGAAGCGCCACTCAACGATTCAGAGGCGCTCCCGATCCAAGTAAATCAATATCTAACAAATGAAATGGATGATCCTATGACATAATTATAACCCTTTCGAATAAGATGCACAGCATCTGACACGACTACGTATGATCATTAAGATCTTAAACTCAGTGCGTTTGTGTAGGTAACAAGCGCAGTTGCTCCCACATGAAACTGAACTTGTACTCAAACTTAGTCGTATATCTCCGATCAGCCGAACTGTAGCAGTTGAGACAGATTTTGCCGCTCTGCATTGGGCCATGAAGCAGTTATTAATCAATTGAATCGTAATCATTAACACCCACAATGGACAAGAACTTGCGCCTCTGAGTAGACCTCTTGAAGAGGCGCTATATAAATTTTATGATTGATTGATTGTTGTCGACAAGCAAAACATCTCAATCGACGTCGTCTGGTAACACATATGCTAATCTGGCGCCATCTAGTCAAACTGAAACAAGAACCTATGCAACTCTAGGGCCATCTAGTCAAACTGAAACAAGAACCTATGCAACTCTAGGGCCATCTAGTCAAACTGAAACAAGAACCTATGCAACTCTAGGGCCATCTAGTCAAACTGAAACAGGAACCTATGCTAATCTGGCGCCATCTAGTCAAACTGAAACAAGAACCTATGCTAATCTGGCGCCATCTAATCAAACTGAAACAAGAACCTATCCTAATCTGGCGCCATCTAGTCAAACTGAAACAAGAACCTATGCAACTCTAGGGCCATCTGGTCTGACTTAAACGAGCCTATGCTACTCTGGCTCCATCTAGTCAAACTGAAACAAGAACCTATGCTAATCTGGCGCCATCTAGTCAAACTGAAACAAGAACCTATGCTAATCTGGCGCCATCTAGTCAAACTGAAACAAGAACCTATGCTAATCTGGCGCCATCTAGTCAAACTGAAACAAGAACCTATGCTAATCTGGCGCCATCTAGTCAAACTGAAACAAGAACCTATGCTAATCTGGCGCCATCTAGTCAAACTGAAACAAGAACCTATGCAACTCTAGGGCCATCTAGTCAAACTGAAACAAGAACCTATGCAACTCTAGGGCCATCTAGTCAAACTGAAACAGGAACCTATGCTAATCTGGCGCCATCTAGTCAAACTGAAACAAGAACCTATGCTAATCTGGCGCCATCTAATCAAACTGAAACAAGAACCTATCCTAATCTGGCGCCATCTAGTCAAACTGAAACAAGAACCTATGCAACTCTAGGGCCATCTGGTCTGACTTAAACGAGCCTATGCTACTCTGGCTCCATCTAGTCAAACTGAAACAAGAACCTATGCTAATCTGGCGCCATCTAGTCAAACTGAAACAAGAACCTATGCTAATCTGGCGCCATCTAGTCAAACTGAAACAAGAACCTATGCTAATCTGGCGCCATCTAGTCAAACTGAAACAAAAACCTATGCTAATCTGGCGCCATCTAGTCAAACTGAAACAAGAACCTATGCTAATCTGGCGCCATCTAGTCAAACTGAAACAAGAACCTATGCTAATCTGGCGCCATCTAGTCAAACTGAAACAAGAACCTATGCTAATCTGGCGCCATCTAGTCAAACTGAAACAAGAACCTATGCAACTCTAGGGCCATCTGGTCCGACTTGAACGAGCCTATGCTACTCTGGCTCCATCTAGACCAACTGAAACCAGAATATATGTAATGTTATGTAATGTAAATCTCCGAAATTTCTCAGCGCCACACAAAAGCCACGTCAGGGAGACCAGCTTATTCACCGGTACTATATCAAATCAAGTCCGCAATAGCCATGTCCGCCTTATCCGTTCCGGTGCCAGGTCAGAGTCCGGGGAGGTCAAGCCGAGGAGACAGCAGGGTGCTACGGTGGTAATCGGTGATGATGGCGGTTGTGTGGTGGCGTTGGAATGGAATCAGGATAGGATAGCTTGAAGAGTTCGGAACATATGCTACTCCAACGCCAACTGGTCCGACTTGAACCAGAACCTTTGCTGAACCGAGACAGTACGAGACGATTGTAGACTTGACGCAGGGCGGTTATTTAGGATTATCTCATATTCACATGCATTAGCCTTAGTTAGAAGTTTCTTTAAGTGAGCACTATCATTACATATGGATAGCTGATGACATATGACATGATAACATATCATAGCGTTTAAATTTTAATAAAGCTCCCAAAATCGTATCAGTAATTGTTATGATATTCCTTGGTTATTGGTTTAATTTACGCCCTATTAGCCCTGTGTGTGGCTATCGATATCATCGTCTCCTCTTAGAGCAAACATAACAGGATGTAATTCATGAGCGGATGTTTACGTAGATGGCGTATGGCGTTGTATGGAACATCTGTGTATTTATTGGCAGTCAGTAAATCGCAAGGGTTGACCACCTTTTTGACCAGCTGAACATTAGAAGAACTTGAGTTGTTTAAACATGAATATTTTTCGCATTTACCTGTTTCTGTGTGGTAAGTGAACGTATGTTAAATGCATAATTACATGTTTTACTTATCTTCTTAAAGCATTATCCCTGTTTTATAGTAAAAGGAACATGCTTGTATTGTTCTTGGGAATGCAGGAATACAGAGGATACATTTATATAGCGCCCTTACACAATCAAATGATTCATTGATTTGTGATAGCCATAAAAGCCTGTACAATATGTGTTCTTTTTATAGGATTGGTGGAACTCGTTCCTCTGATACCTCCAAAATATTTCTTCTTCACGCATTAATTGTTTCCCCGCTCCTATTTTTTCTCCTTGTGGCTTATAACCACAAATCAGAAAAACCCTATGTGGAAACTCGTTTAGGTAATAACCTAGACTCGTTTTGGTATACATGGAAGGCAAGAACTGTTTCTGCATGCATGACAGACTTACATACAGAAAGGAATTTATTTTGAAGAAGTCTGATATATGACATAAAGTAAATAGACCCTAAAACAGTTTTAGAAGTCTTATTTTGCTCATGATTTAACACTTATTACATATAATTAACTAATATAATATACTTATTTCCTTTTCTTCAGCGAATTTTGTCGCAACTATCGTGGCCTATTACAGAAGTTGTTATGAGGCGTCTTCACTTTGCTTGATTACAAACACCGAGAACCCATCTTCCCGGGAGAGTAACTTTAGATTAACTCGGACATCAGCCGACAACTGGTGTAAAAATCATTCATCGTCTCTGGCCATCATAACAAATGAAACCGTACAATCCGCCATAGCAGCGTTTCTTAAAGATTCCTCTGCCAAACTGGATTCGGATGTTATTACACATGGCTACCGATTCAACCTACCTACTTGGAGGTGGAACAATGGAGGACAATCAGGTGGATTTTTAATAGTTAAATGATATGCCTCAAATATACGCTCTTCGTCTGCTTATTTATTCATTCAGTCAGTCAGTCAAGCTATCTGTATATACATGTACATACTTTGCCTGATTACAAACACCCATGATCCATACATTTTTTCATAGAGTAAATTTAGACTATCTGAGTCATCAGCTGAAAGCTGGTGCGAAGAGAAGTCATCATCGTCTCTGGCCATCATGACAAATGAAACCGTTCAATCCGCCATAGCAGCGTTTATTAAAGATTCCTCTGCCAAACTGGATTCGGATGTTATTACATAATTATGGCTATCGATTCAACCTAAGTAGGCCTACTTGGAGGTGGACCAACGGCAGACAATTACGTGGATTTCTAATAGTTAAATTATATGCATCAAATATACGTTGTTGCTTCTGGCCAACCACTCAGTCATGCACAAGTATACATACATACTGTACCACGTAAACTTGGATCCGCTACTTGTACACCGCAGAAATTACAACGCCAGTATTAACGTATTTCTCGACGTATTAGTACGTTCCGTATGCCCTGAGTAATTCTACGAATCGTATCCCCAGTGCTCTTCCGTCGATGCAATATTTCAACGTGGTTAACCTATAATTTCACAGTGGATATCGTTCAATCTCTTCCAATTCAGAATTCATCATCATAGGCCTTCCTGATCATATAGAGAAAAGTCCTAACCCTTCCATACACCTATCGATTAACTCATCATTTCTTACCTTCACCTCGGACTCCCCCATTCGCAATCTTGGTATTACTTGTGATCTACACCTTTCCATCTCTAACCACATCTCCAACCTCTCACGCTCCTGCTACATGCACATTTGTGACCTTCGTCGCATCCTGCCCATGATCTACCTTAAAACTGCCTCTACCATTGTTACCTCTATTGTTCATTCAAGGCTCGATTACAGCAATTCCCTCTTCCTCAACCTTGAATCCACCCAAATCAAGCGTCTGCAATTATCCAAAAGCCACTAGCCAGGGCTTTCACGAGAATGCCCAAACATCGTCATATCACTCCCATCCTCAAATCACTAAATTGGCTAAAAAATCCCAGAATGAATCCATTTCAAAGTCCTATCACTAACCTACAACTCCCTACAATATTCCCAGCCCAAGTACCTTCGTGATCTCTTCACCATCCAGGAAACCCGCTCCACCCGATCCTATTTCAGTCTTTCTCGATCCCCGATCTCTACTCATCTCAAATTCTCCAACCGAGTCATATCCAACAGAGCACCACGCCTCTCGAACGATCTCCCCATTAAATTCCGCAGATTCTCGGTTCCTCCATCATCATTCCAACCCGTCCTCCATACTTCTCCTCATGTTCCTCTATCCACTCCAAACTGAAGTCTCACCTTTTCAAGTAGGGCCTACTCCTACCCTGACTCATCTGATCCTCTGCCTTCCAATTCTTCTCGTCCTAAATGACATCTGCCTCCTGTCTTGATCTGCCCCTCCCCCGGAAACCGGACTCGGACCTCTTTTGGATTATTCTCTGGTAACCCCCCAACACTCACAGTCGTATGCTGGCGCATCCTGCTTGAACAGAGCTAATTGGTACTTCTTTCGTTCTCTCCTAATTTTCTTCCTGTCAGTAACGTCGCTGCATTCATTAGGCGTTACAATCATAGGCACAGTTTGTGGGGGGTACGAGTGGTAACCATACCCCACCCCACTTTTTGGACTGGGGTACCGTACCCTCCACTTTTTGAACAATGCCAATCAATATTTTATCATTGTGCCTTCCCAGAGATCACAGTCAACGCCTTGCTTCGTGTATGTAAGAACTTGGTACCCCCACTTTATAGACCAAAGTTACGCCCCTGGTTACAATTCCGTAATCCTGTAGCACACCAGATGCGATTTCCGCAACTGATTTGAACGTGTATTTCATGAATTGTAACCGTTCGACGACAGTCAGTTCAAGAAAAAGAGAAATGATGCATTACATTGACGTTTTCAAAGAATTTGATATGGTAAATATTTAACCGCCGGTAGAGGGCAGAAGACGCAAAGCAAAATCAACAATATTTTGAACACTATTTACTCTAACATGCTGGCAACTTTCCATCGCAATTAGAAAACGTTCACTTAAACAAGTTTTTATTGCCATTTTCACTCCAATCTAATACTTACATAAGCACATTTCCACATGCATGCATATATGCCTACTATATTATGCAACACGACATGCCATACCACATCAAGAAATACATAACAAACAACATTTATACACATCTCTGTATATATATACCAATATATACATCTTATAACGCCATACCATAGCGTACAATACATACCAAAATATAACATACATGCATGCATGCACATGTATATACAAAGTACGTACATGCATATATATATATATATATATATATATATATATATTGGCCTAAATACATGCAAAACATGCATACATAAAGGAGTATTGTTGTAGAGAATTGTTTTGATTCAAGAATGTTTCTGTTGTTGAAGATAATTATCCGAATTCCAGCGTCGACTCTAACTACTATCGCTACGCCTACTTAGTAGTCTCAAGAAACGGAACTATTGCTGTACTCGACCGTCAAGCGACTTCCAAAAGAAAATTCATCTGCTCCTACTTCCTCGACCACAGTAAATATCTCAGCGTGGCCCTTGTTCAAAACTATTCCCTATAAAATAACGCATTTGAACTGCATCCCTTTCTTTGTAGCTTTGTAGGCTACCTCTCTGAATGTGGACGGAAGAAATAAAAGCCAAATCACTAGAAAGAAGGTTGTTCGGTCAATGCTCGGTCTTAAAGTCATCGAACTCCTTAGGCAATTTCTTCGTCTAATTTTCTATTTTGCCTATTTACGTTTTTAATGATCTGCTATGATATTACGATATAACATATACGATATAATATTACGATATAAGGCGTTGTAGAAATCATTAGAGTTGATCCAGATGTTTCTTTAGAATTAGCTATTCAAATATAATAATCTGCTGACCTCGTTTGTTTTCAAACAGTCCTGTTAAAAATCAGTCACATTATGCACCCGAAATTACGGTAATTATCAAACAAACTTCGCAAAATAGGCCTACGATGAAACTGCCAAAACGAAAGAATTTTACAGAACGACAGTCATTATGGCAGCGCACATGCGTCGTCCAATTTCTAGTTAAACAACCGGGGAAAAATGGACTATAAATCATGATGCAATCAGGCCTTGATCTAGGCAGACGATAATTGTTCTTATTCGGCGAAAGATGTATGAACATTTTCAGATTCCAGATGTTCAGATGGGTATCGGCAGCTGGAAACGACATGCTACAAAATGCGCATTGAAGCAGCCACTTGGTTTGACGCTAGAAATCTTTGCCTTCAAGAAGAAGGAAGTGATCTTGCAATATTCGAATATGGCATTCCTTCGCTTACTTCAGGATGGCTAAGCCGTGAGGAATATTGGATTGGACTAAGGAAAGAAAGTTGGGAATGGACAATTGGTCAGAGTGAGCAGACATCGAAATACAACTCTCTCTCTAAATATAAATATAAAGATTTATGTAGGGGCCTATAGTCTATATAACATTTTCTGTTAACGTTAAGTCGCACTTGTTTAGATCACTTGGAAAACTACTAGCTGTATTATTAACTTTCTTTCTCCTCCTCCTCCTCCTCCTCCTCCTTCGTTCTTCTTCTCCTTCTTCTCCTTCTTTTTCTTCTTTTTCTTCTTTTTTTCTTATCTTCTTCTTCTTTTTCTTCTTCTTCTTTTTCTTTTCTTTTTCTTCTTCCTTTTCTTCTTTTTCTTCTCCTTCTTCTTCTTCTTCTTCTTCTTGTTCTTCTTCTTTTTCTTATCTTCTTCTTCTTCTTCTTCTTTTTCTTCTTCTTTTTCTTATCTTCTTCTTCTTCTTCTTTTTCTTATCTTCTTCTTCTTCTTCTTCTTCTTCTTCTTCTTTTTCTTCTTTTTTTCTTATCTTCTTCTTCTTCTTCTTCTTCTTCTTCTTCTTCTTCTTCTTCTTCTCTTCGCGTTGTTCTTTGCAGTCTTCGCAATATACTCAATCGGTCATTGTGTAGGACACAGTTGCTTAGACTTAGAGCAACATAATAATGGTGCCGGTCCCTAGCTTTAAAAAGTTTAAGAACCACTGGCTTAGAGCCATCGATGTTCGGTCGTATGGTCGTGTGTACTTCTGAACATTGGAAGAAGGGCAAGATTAAATGCACCTGTATTGCACTGTATGTGATATTCAAATAAAATATAAATAACGCTCATTAAAACAATTAACCAATAACGAATTTGGAAATCGACATTAGACCTAGTTTGGTTTTACTACGCCATCGGTTGATGCCTTGTGCATAAGAAACCAGTAAAAAGTTTGCAGTTAATAATAATATTGATGATGATGATGATGATGATGATGACGATGATGATGATGATGATGATGATGATGATGATGATGATGATGATGATGATGATGATGATGATGATGATGATGATGATGATGATGATGATGATGATGATGATGATGATGATTGATGATGATGATGATGATGATGATGATGATGATGATGATGATGATGATGATGATGATGATGATGATGATGATGATGACGATGACGATGACGATGACGATGACGATGACGATGACGATGACGATGACGATGACGATGACGATGACGATGACGATGACGATGACGATGACGATGACGATGACGGTGATGAAAAGACCTGACTTTCTTCAACAACTTTGTCCTTCATCGAATCATCCAGATATCTGTAGACGTCAGGGAAACTCCATTTCTCCACAAAACGTTTATCTATGCCCCTCCAACGCTTCAATGCAATCGCTTTTCACAAGACTTTGCTACCGGGAACGACATCAACGAAGACCAGCCATCCCAGAAAATTTTATCCCACATTTTTGCAGCTCTGGAAGATCATATGTACCGTGGGTAATGCATAGTAATAAAAGTAATTCCGTAATTATCGAGGATCTTAATCACACTTATTAAGACAGAATGGTGTTGTTCTAGCATATGAAGAGATGAAATATTCGAACTGGGACGATGGAAAGCCAACCTCTGAAGGGAGCGACTGCCCTTGTGTACGCGTAACGACGGGGAAGTGGACAAACTGCGATTGCCGAGGGGCCTATCGCTATATCTGCATTCAAGGTTATTCAACAACTGAAAAGAAATGCGTTTGATCGCAATAGCTTACAAAATAACAGTGCAGTTAGTTGTCCATGGAACCTACAACTCTTAAATTGCCCCATTGTAAGTCATGTGAATCTTCTCAACATTTTCATTCTCTCAGTTACCAACATTTACAGATTATAGCGTAATTATAAATGACACAGACCTTCCATGTCTGCCTGCTAATATCTCAGTCATTCACTTAGTAAGTCAGTAAGTCAGTCGGTCAGTCCGTCAATAAGACTAGCTTACTGATGAAGAGATCCAAAAAGTGAGAAGCAAGTGTCATGTCAAAATCTAGTCGTATGTTTGTGTGTGTCAGTGTATGAGTGCGTGTGTGCTGATTGAAGGAGTTGCAGTATAGGTAAAAGATGGATCGATTTCAACCAACGGTGTCTAATCATGCTTTGTTCTGTACGAATTCATTCCGATTTACCTTATCTGTGTCTGACAACTGCAACGTTTAGAATATGCCTCGGATTCGGCATCAACTGTGAAAACATTAATGATGACAAAGATCACAACAACGACAAAAATGACCACAACAACGACAAAAAAGTCAACTTCTTCGCCAAAGCAAATGATCACTCAATCCACGACAACTGTCATACCTACCGTTGGTGAATCTTCTCAGTTTCACTCAACTCCGATTCATACACAGGACGACAATACCAGAAGCAAGGTGTCACAGATTAGGCCTACTCTAGAATCCGGTCAAATTTCAGGTAGAACATTACGATAATTAATTCTCTCACTGTGCTACTTCCGGCACTCATGCCATGGGTTCGTCTCCCTTGGTCTAGTGGTTAGAGTGTAGGATTGTCTCCCGAGAGGTCAGCGGTTCAAAACCCAGGTAGTAAAGAAATTTATTATCAAGAACAGCAGTGAGTAGATCAGACTGTAAAGTTGAGGATCCACCCTTATAAATTACGAGGCTAAGAAAAACAGTGGCTGACAATTTATAGGTAATACATTAGGTTTAATGAGACTGTTTTCTCTTCTTCTTCTTCGTCGTCGTCTTCTTGTTTTTCTTCTTCATCCCCTCCTTCTTCTATTTTCTCTTGTCATAATGGACGTCAACTCCGTGAGTGTGGCGTTGACGTGGCTGTATGACTGAGTCAATGTTCAAAGAATCTGCTACGTTTTCTAACTCCATCTGACGTGGTTCCAAACTACAGCTTTCTCGGAATTAGGCGAAATATGTATGAGTGTTTGCACATATTGGTGTACGAATGTATGTACGTAGGCCAATGTACGTGTATGCATGTAGGCATGTATTTATGTATGTATGATATTACGTAAGAGATTCTTAAATGGTTCCGAAGCATGCAATCCATGTTGGAACACTGCTCGTTAGCCTATGTAATTAGGTTTGTGTTACGTGTTTGCGTGTGTGTATGCATAGGGCCTATATCTAACCACTTAAAGCAGCGCATTTTCAGTGTCTCTCCATAAAACTGATAGACAGACAGACAGAGAGAGAGAGAAAGAGAGAGAGAGTGAGAGAGAGAGAGAGAGAGAGATCTATATGTTTGAGATCGCGAGTGATTAGAATTCACAGTAAACTATGTCCGAATCCTGTAGTGTTTCTTTGCTTTGACTATAGATGGCGTTTGCCAAAATAGATTCAGGATGCTAGGCTTTCTGATGCTGAATGTGATTTAGCTGACATCGTAGATACTGTCCGATACGGCGGAGGACTATAATACAGTAGGGTAATGCTGTTTTGTTTTTACTTTGCAGACAGTCAACGCCTTATCATCTGGGTACCAATGGCTCTCCTAATTGTTTTCATCGCTCTTGTTGTAACTCGTATCGTCATCCAAAAACTCTGCAAACGGTTTGTATACCATGACATCAAAACACGTGATTGTTTAATCCCTAATGACCCACACAACCACGTTCATTGGACCCATGGCTGACATTCACTTTGACACCGGTGTGAACTGATTGTCAGCTATAGGCTCAATGTGGTCTCAACAGAGGAAATCCTGTTTTGCAGTTATTAGGCCTTTGGTCTACTTTGTTGCTTATACGGTATGACTAAGAATGTGTCAGTTCACTCCATGGTTTTCGTTGTAGGCCTAACCGTTACTCTATAGTTCTGGAGCGCTACTTTAACGCTTCGAGCAGTGTTCCAACATGGATTGCATGCTTCGGAACCATTTAAGAATCTCTTACGTAATATCATACATACATAAATACATGCCTACATGCATACATAGGCCTACACCAATATGTGCAAACACTCATACATATATCGCCTAATTCCGAGAAAGCTGTAGTTTGGAACCACGTCAGATGGAGTTAGAAAACGTAGCAGATTCTTTGAACATTGACTCAGACATTCAACAAACTTAACGCCAGACTCACGGAGTTGACGTCCATTATGACAAGAGAAAATAGAAGAAGGAGGTGATGAAGAAGAAAAACAAGAAGGCGACGAAGAAGAAGAAGAAAAAACAGTTCCATTAAACCTAATGTATTAACCTAAGTTAAACGCAGGATATTGGCTTATTCGCAAGCTCTGCGTCAAGTAAGAAGGGTTTTCCAGAAACAGCGTATGAAGAACAAGATTTGTTTTACGAGAGACCAGAGAGCGAGGTGGATAGAAAAGCTGTTATGGTGGATTTTGCTTAGGTTGAGAGAATTTGTACATTTGTGGTAAGATTTCATAATGTCGGGATAAAAGTTCACTGCTTCATTGCAATACTTACAGTGTATAGTTTTATTGTGATAGTTTATTCTTTGATACACAGGAACAGGTTGGCCAGACTAGGTATGTCGTCTTCGGGCAACACTTTCCAACCATCGTCGTCCGTTGATGCTTATGCAAGGCTGAAGCCAGAAGCCTCGACTGAAGACAGAACTTACGCTGAACTTATCCTATACGAAACAATCGGAGACGAAACTGAGGAGAATGCTAACTAGAAACAAATCGATTTTCACGAATGCAATTGTTTGTGAATCATTGTTTGTCTGGAGTACTATTATCTTAGTTGTGATTGTAATTGTAAATGTTACTGTAAACGAACATTTATATAGCGTCACTCAAATCAGCTGCGCTCTCGACCCGCATCATTGCCAGAACCGACAGAAAGAAAGGTTTTCAAGCTTCTACGGAACTGAAGAGGAGAGAGGTCAAGATTTGATTATGTACTGCATGCCTCGATGTAACTTTTAAGTTTAGTTAATGTTAAGCGATGTTAAAACTTTAACAGGATTTTACGTCACATATTTGTTTTCAGATAAATAAATTTAAAAGTTAGTAAGTTAAATACACGTCGAAATACCTAGAACTGAACTAGTCCATCGCAGTGGTACGCAACAATAGAAAACTGTCAGGTCATCAAAGACAATTTGTAATCAGATCAATGGCTGCTTCAACTCAGTTAAATTTATTTCTAACCATCAAACGTACATAACCATGATATTTTGTTGTTTAAGCATTAAAAGAGTCGTGTGGCGTTTGTCTAAGAAATATCTCAAAAGCTCAGATTTGGTTTTACATTTATTGGCTAAAACAGTTAAATTGGATCTATTACATCAGTTAGCAAAATTATATCAATGAACAGAAATTATGAGTCTCCCTATCGCCTCTCCCCCTCTGCCTCTCGCTCAACCTCTTCCTCCCTGTCTCCATCTTTTTCTGCCTCTCCCTCTCTCTCTTTCTCTCTGCCCCCCTCTCTCTCTGCCCCCCCCTCTCTCTCTCTGCCCCCCCCTCTCTCTCTGCCCCTCTATCTCTCTCGCACACACACACACACACACACACACACACTTGTTCTTCCTCTCTTCTTCTTCTTTTTCACATTCTTCATCGCATTCTGTTAATTCTCCTCTTTTCGCATACCTTCTGCTTCTTTTTCTCTTGAACAATAAAGAGAAAGATACAAAGAGAGAAAGCGAGAGAGATTACAAAATAAAGAAAGAAAGAAAGAAAGAATGAAAGAGAAGTCTCCACACTATGCTATCCTTGTACTTTATTTTGTAATGTTTCTTAAGAAATCCTCTGACATATTGAAAACATCCTTCCAACATGACCCAAATGAATACATATTTCAAATCATATAGCCTACTCGTAAAATGGCCAAGCACGTTTATTCATGCATACAAACAATGTTCTCTGTCTATTTCCAAGTCTTTACGTGGATAAACCCGGGACGTAGAAGGATGGTAGGATATGGAGCCGACTCTGAGTTTTTCAGTTTTTCAGTGATTGGTTTTGTTCTCTCTGTTTGGTGCCATCTTACTGCTCTGGAACAAAATAGGCGACCCTAGTTAAGTGGGACTTATGTCCCTTTTTTTGTTTTCCCCATGGTATCCCGAAAAGTTTAAACATTCCTTATTGGGCACTTTGTACTTGTACTTGAATCGGATCAACAAATGAACTGATTGATCTATGCTGGTATGTATGCGCTTAATGTATGCATGTATAGGCCTGTATGTATAAATATTTACATGCAGATAGACCTATTTGTATGTGCCTATCTGTATTATGTAAATTCATCTATCCACTTGATGTAGCGCATTTTCAGTATCTCTCCGTTCTGCTGGATCTATATATTCAAGATTGTCAGTTACTGGAATCCATAGTCAACTAACTACTGTTTGTCCAAATCCTGTTCAGTTGTTTGCTCTGACTATGGATGGCTTTGAAGAATATAGATTCAGGAAGATAGGCGTGGCTTTTCTGATACTGAATACGACTCAGCAGGCATCGCTTGTTTATCAGTTAAACAAGCATTTGCTAGTCAGCTGTTAAACTTGCTGTTGTTGGTCTTCGATTAAACATGAGATTATCTTTAATTTGCATGGATAGGCCTAAACCTCTGACTAAAAGTTGGATCTATGTGAGCTCTAGATTATGTAAATATCGATAAGTGAGAGGGTGAAAATAAAACTGATGAATTATTAGAGATACTGCTATCGTGAGCACGTGCATCAATATGAACAGCGAATCTGGCACTACATAAGAGTAAGCATAGATAATTGACTAGACGTAAACGTTTAGAACTTAGAAATATATCGGTCAATGTTATGATAATCGTTGATTTAGCAAAGTTTAGCACTTTGGATGTAATTCATGAGCAGATGTTTAGTTGGCATAGGGCGTTATATGGCATTTCTATATGTTGCGTCGTGAGTCGCAAAAGTTGAGAATTGGCCTAGCATTAGAACAACTAGAGTTGTTTTAAAATGAACATTTCTCGCATTTACTTGTCTTTATGTGGTAAGTGACCGTCTCTTAACTACACACTGCTTCCTTTTTTTTAACTAATGTTCATAAAGCATTGGCTCTGTTTTAAAGGAAGTAAGGGTTTATTGTATTGGGGTGCGGGTACAGGAACACAAAGGAAACATCCAAACAGCCCCATAATTCAATCACCCGATTCATTTTTTCCTTTAGCCAGAACAATCGGAGCAGCGTTATGTGGAAGAACGGTTGAACTCATACCCACTCGTTCATACTAACTTCTTCTAACGATAGACTTTCTCCAGAAGTAAAAAATTTCGCCCTGGTCATATGTTTCTCCTCATTGAAGTTTATCACAAATCCCAACAGGTCTTTATGGAAAGTCGTGCATGTAGGCCTAATTGTTATGTCTTTTATGCCGGTAAAATAAATGGTATTTTGAATGACAAGAACTATTTCTGCATGTATGATATACTCATTTACTGAAAGGAATGTACTTTGCCACAGCCTGATATGCAAAAATAAATAAATATAAATAAAGTAGGCAGGCCCATTATTATTTCTTGAGTATTTTGAATGTGCTGTTGTGGTGGTAAACCAACTGTGCGTGAACACATAAAACTAACCTAATTGTGTTTCAAATTCTTTAGTGAGTTTGGTCGCATCCATCGCTGCCTATTACAAACAGTGTTACAAAGAGTATTCGCTTTGCTTAATTACAAATAATGAGGACTCCTATTCCGGGGACAGCAAATTTAAACTGAGTGTGTTTGAAGCCGACGAATGGTGCAGAAATAATTCATCGTCTCTGGCCATGATAACAAGTGAAACTGTTCAATCTGCCATAGCAGCGTTTATCAACGATTCCTCTTCCAAACTGGATTCGGATGTTGTTACGCGTGGCTTTCGAGACCAAGAAAGTACTTGGATGTGGATCACTGGAAGACAATCGGGTGAATGTTTCAGTAGTTAAATGATCTGTATAAAAATATATGCTGTTGCTTCTGGCCTGTCGATCAGTCACACATTCATTCTTGCATACATCCATATGCACATGCAGCCATACATACATAGTCATACAAGCATACCTGCGCATGCATATTCATTAATGAATGAATGTATATGTATACATCATAATCGCAATAGTTATTGCACATTTATATAATGCTTGCACAAAGACATTCCTGGTAGACAGCGATCAAAAGAACGGTCTTCAGTCGCTTGCAAAACAAACAAGACGTTGATGTCGCAGTTTGCATGACAGTCTCTTCTAGAATAGTGGACCGACTACGCCAAGACTAGCACGCTCGACTTGTGAGAGTTCGGAATGGAGAGCCATCCAGATCATCTTATGCTGCATTTACCTATCACTGAATGGTGAAATGAAACGAGATATGCCTACATAGACGGCAATACGATGGTCAACACTATATAGCCTACTGCATCTAAATGCATACAAACATCCATGCATAGATGCATACATAATAATAATGATAATAATCTTTTCCAAAGCTCGAGGGTACGCGTACCCTAAAATAGAATACGTTAAAATACGTACGTACCTTTCAAAAAATACAATACGCGTATGGTACGTATCATACACGAAAATTTTATTTATGGTTTACTCGGCGACCCCTAGCCTACGTATAATCTGACGTTTCCGAGTCAGATTCTGGGAGTAGCAGTTCAGACTAGTGTACATTAAGTCAAGTAGCAGTTGTTCAACTGTTCAAACTTTTGCTTGGGGTTGGACTTTGAAGTGCTGCAGCAGAACTGAGCCGACTGACTGACATTAGTGCATTAAGTGCAATGTATGCTGGATAAACATAGACCTACAATATAGCATTGCAGCAATTTACTACGCTATATAGGCCTACTCGGTTGTGATTGTTTGCTTAAATTAAATTGAACATTCTTATAATGAGGCCAAATGAGCAATGACGTGGTTAAAGTATTTTTGTATTGTGTACGTACCCTAAAATAGGGTACGTTAAAAAACGTACGTACCTTTCAAAAAATAGAATACGTATGGTACGTATCCTCGAGCTTTGATCTTTTCTTTATTTAAGCGACTGCTAACCTCACATGTATACAGTAGAAGCACATGATAACAGTTTTACAGGAGTCAAATATAACTGTTTAAACGGCAGCCACGGGGCGCCAATCACGGCCTACTATTCATTTAACCACCGCCGCCACCTAGCGAGTGAAAGGCTGAATAAACCTTACGGGTCTACGGGGTTCGATCTTGGTACCTACTGCTGTTCACGCCTGTGTGTTATCCATTACTCTACGCCCCATACGTATATTATATACATATGTATACATGTATACGAACATGCATAGATGCTGTTAACGTACATACATACAAGACAACGATAAAAAAAAGTTCCTACAAGCGTATATGACTATATATACCTATGTGCATGCATGCTTATACTTGTGCTAACTTCTACGCATGTCTCCGGCCATTGTTCGACTTCTGTGTCATCTAGAGTTTTAGACGGACTATTTCGAACATATTGGTGTTTACTGGCCCTAGCTTTTGGTTCCGGACTTGTTTGTCGTTTATGACACGGATTTTGTTCATTCAGAAGGTATTTTTTTCATAAGTCGCCTTGGTCTACGTGAACACTTCAGGCCCATACTTCTGATGTAGGCTCGAGTCTGGATTATACGGACCCTGTATACGCTGTCTGTAGCCGGATGTTTTCGTTTAGGCGGAGAACGATGTAATAGTCCAGTCCTTAGTTACATGTAATATCATGCATATATATACTTACGTCCGTGAATGTATAATTGTATGTATATTCAATATATATATAAATGTGTACGTGCATGCAGCCATACATCATGCATACATACATACATACATACATACATACATACATACATACATACATACATACATACATACATACATACATACATACATACATACATTCATACATATATATACACACATACATACCTATATGCTTACTTGCATATATATATATATGTGTATATATATATATATATATATATATATATATATATATATATATATATATATATATATATATAACGACGTGCATACGGAAGTGCTTTTGTAGTGAATTATTTGAATTCAAGAATTCTTCTTTTGTTGAAGATATTTTTCCGAATTCGAACACCGACCATCCCTACGCCTACTTAGTAATCTCAACAGACGGAACTGTTGCTTTACTCGACGATGAAGCTACTTTCAAAAGAAAATTCATCTGCTCCTACTACCCCAGCCACAGTAAGTATTTCAGAGTGTCTGCTGAAAATTCGCTATAAAACTTCGCATTGAACTGCATAGCATCCCATTGGTGGTAAGTCATTTATGCAACTGAAGATGGTAGGCCCCTAGATTGCGCTAGGAAGATCCGGAGTCATTAAGCTAACGAGCTCGTTAAGTTGTTTTCAGTTACGCAAGTTAACGTTTATTCGTAATCTCCTTCTATAGCGCCCTTTGATAAGGGCGCTAAAGAAATCATTGGATTAGATTAATTAAGACCGGATGTTATTTTAAGATTAGCTCCATAAATTAAAACATATTCGGCCGGCCTCGTTTGTTTTCAACCTCAACTATTATTCCAGTTGTGTTTGTGGCTTTAAGTTGAAATTTATGTAGCGGTTCCTCAACAGAAACTAATCATTGCGCTGGTTTAAAGTGAGTAAGGTGCCATCAGAAACTCTGTGTTCAAAGTTCCATGACTGCGAAGAATCGCAGATGAGCAGTGACATATGATCCGCCGTCCTGGACAAACGGTTGCCTCACCATCTAGCATCTCCTCGCAGTTGGTAGATGACGCAGCGTCAGATCAACTTTCGAGCCAGGATATGCGTATAGAACATAGGGTTCTAGTGGTTGCGATAACTTTACGCCACCTCCAACACATGCCACTCCTAAGACTATAATAATAATGGTTCTTCCTTGAACGAATTCAGCATTTTCCCGCTTACAGACTATTGCCCAAGACAATGACAGGCAGAACGACAACCAATTTGGCCGCAGACATGCGCAGTTCAGTTCTTCGTAGCTGCATAAGTTAACAAACCATGAGTAATAATTAGTCGCGATGCAGGTGAACCTATAGGCCTAGATCTTGGTAGCAGATGATTACTCTGCACGTTCAGCGAACGTTTCAGATTCCAGTTGTCCAAAAGACCATCAAAAGTTGGGAATGAGATGCTACAAAATGCACAACACAGAAGTCACTTGGTTCGACGCTAGAAGCATTTGTCTGAAAGAAGGAAGTGACCTTGGAACTTTCGAAGATGGCAATCTCTCGCTTGACTTTGAATGGCGGCGCAACGAGGGCTTTTGGATTGGACTGCGGAGAGAAAAATGGACCTGGTTTACTGGAGAGAGTAAGCAGACATGAAATACTATTTACGCTTAGTTTGTCAATGTGGTCCTAGATTTCTATTCTATACTTAGTATTTGCAGTGATGGGCAATAGTTAACTAAAAAGTTGCTAAGTTTTAGTTTAACTAAATTTTTTTAGTTAAGGGTGAAGTTTAACTAAAAAATAATAGTTTAGTTAAAACCATAGTTTAACTAAAAAAATTTAGTTGCTAACTAAAAAGTTTAAGTAAAAATTTAGCAAAAATGCAACTATTTTTCTACAATGAACATTGAGCACTGTCAACAAAAACACATTTTAACACTGCATGGTTTTAGCATTTACAGCCTATGTTTTCAAATTCATACACTACTTACAGTACACATGTAACTGTATGCCAGAACACTACACATTACATATAGTTTGAAGGTGAAATTGTCATTGACACTCTGCATTATTACAGTTCACTTAACCTCTATTATTGTGAAAATGTTTGTCGTAAAAAGTTGGAAAAAAGTTGGAAAAACTTTAACTACCTTTTTTAGTTTAGTTAACTAATTTCCAAAATCAGTTGCCGACTTTAGTTAAACTATTATTTTTTAGTTGGAAAATAGTTTTAGTTTAACTAAAATAAAATAGTTTAGTGCCCATCACTGAGTATTTGATGTATCAGTAAAAATTCCGCCAGGCCAGATAAATGTTTCGAGATTTATTTTCCACCATGCGCCCCGTAGCCAACTCAGTTATAATGAGCGGTGCACTGACTCATTACATTGTCAGTGGGAAGATGAGGAGATGAGGGACACCTGCCTTCATTTGCCGAGGCTAATAAATGAATCGCTAATACTGTTTACACATGACCGCCTTTCGGGGTTTTCTTAAATGACTCTTCCTTCTCTTTCCATCCATTCTTCCTCCTCCTTCTTCTTTGCATTCTACTTCGCATTATCGTCTTTTAAATAATTTTAACTAATGCACGCCAGAAAAGCCTGAAATTTTTCGAGCACATCGAACATATATAACGCCGAAGGGTCCTGGCCCTGTAACTAACAAGTCGGAAGAAATCATTTTTCCCAGGAGATACATTTGTCAAACTAGCACCCAGATTTTCTCTGCTACCAATATTCTGTTGAAATGGTATACAAGGCTGAATAAAATAATACACACAGTAATTTTGTAATTACTTTGTCTAATGACATTAAAACTACGGTTTAATTTTGGTGCGCCATCGGCTGATACCTTATGTATTAGACACTGTCAATATGGATGCACGCTAGCTATAACAGTAATAGTAATATCCACATTGAGACTAAGAGCTAATGTTATTGTTTTAGATAGCGTAGATTTTAAATTTTACAACTGGGAAGATGGAAAGCCAAGATACGAAGGAGGCGCCTGTCTGTGTCTAAGAGTAACAACGGGCAAGTGGACTGACTGCAGTTGCTATCAGAAGAATCGCTATATCTGCATTCAAGGTTATTCAACAACTGAATATTCATGCGTTTGATTGCAATAGTTTACAAAATAACAGTGCAATTAGTTGCACATTGAACGCACAACTGTTAAATTCCCCCATGTATGTCATGAATGCTGTCAACATTTACATCCTGTCAACTACCAAGATGTTTAGATTGTTACGTAAGCATAATGAGACAGTGTTCTTGTTCTACCATAATTTTGTATGTAAGTGTATCTATCCTGTATGTCTGCCTCCGTGTAACTCAATCAGTCAGTCGGTCAGTCAGTCAATCAGAACAACTTACTGACGAAGAGATCCAAATATGTGAGAAGCAAGTGTCATCTCAAAGTCCAGTCATGTTTAGGTGTGTATGTATGTGCGTAGACGACACTTTCAAATTGCCCTATGACTGATTGAAGGATTTGCAGTAAGGCTATTCGTTGTCGCTCGTAACTTATACATGTAGCTGAGACTTTTCAAATCATAACGCGAGATCCCTGATTATTCACTTTGCTTGTCACATAATAATCAACGTCACTCAAGGCAATTGATGAAAATGGTAACTTGTCCGAATTTTGTTGTTCATCCCTTTTTCAAATTCTAATTCGGCCCACATGGCTCCGCTACGAAGTGGTGGATGGAAGATATGAGGAAAACGAGGAGACGGAATGTTAGAAAAGAAGAAATCGATGATCAAATCCGGGTAGAACAGGAACACAGATGAGGCCAAGGCCTAACCTATCCACGACATCGTTATCATAAGACACAAGACATTAATCAGTGGTGGCCTCAGGTGATATCCTAATCCGTTGGAGCATTTAGAGAAACCAAACGTCAGCCTACAATGGTTGTAAGCAAGATGAAACACACGACGAGTCTTAAGCTTAAACCTGGTAAAAGCTGGATCGATTTCAATTGACGGTGTCTTACCAATGCAGTGGTACTTTGCTCTCTACGAATTCATTGCGATTTACCTAGACATTGTCTGACAAATGCAATGTTTAGACCATGCTTCCGGTTCGGCATCAACTGTGAAAACATCAACAACGAAAATTACCATAACAACGACAACTACCATCCCTACAGTTGGTGATTCATCTTCTCAGTTTCATTCAAATCCGACTCATACACTGGACGACAATTCCAGAAGCACGGTGTCACCGACTACGTTAGAATCCGGGCAAAGTTCAGGTATAACATTACGATACGGTAATTAATTCTTTCACCGTCAGTTAGGCCAAACAACATACAATGTGCACCCGACACTACACGTGCTACTTCGGGCACTCATGGGGTCGTCACTCTTGGTCTAGTGGTTAGCGCGCTCGATCGTCTACCACTCTACTCTAAGAGGTCAACGGTTTAAAACTTAGGTAGGGCAGAAATTTATTTTTGAAATGTCTATTCCACCCGCACCCTCTGAGAAATCGGTTAAATAAGAACACTGAGCGCAAACGGCGAGGGAGAGGATCCATCCTTATAACCAGAGGTTAAGAAAAGCAGTGGGTAGATCAGACGGTGAGGGTAAGGATCCGCCCTTTTAACCGGATGTTAAGAAAGGCAGTGGCTAACAATTTATAGGTAACACATTAGGTTAAATGGAACTGTTTCTTCTTCTTCTTCGTCGTCGTCTTCTTCTTCTTTTTCTTCTTCATCTCCTCTTTCATCTACTTTCTCTGGTCATCCTCTTGTCATTCCTCGTGCCCCTGTCATATATGTCATTATCTCAAATGACTTAAATGCATGTATAATTACGCTGATATAAATATATGCAACTACCCGCAAAAAGGTGGTCGATTTCCCGGTCATTTCCTTGATTAGCCCAGTACATAGAAAGATGTAAATCGGTAAACTGTGTTTCCTGTATCTATCTGTCAATGCAAAAGAGTATCTGCCACAACATATAATAACCAGAGCGTTATATAGGCTACATATTGTTCAATTAACAAAAATTATGCAGTAATGTTGGGATACAACAGAATATAGCATAATCATGTCCATGTCCATACGCGCAGACAATTGACAGGATAAAAATGTTTAAATAAAGATAATTCCTGATACGGCATATTATTAGTAGGGCAATTCCGTTCTGTTTTTACATTTCAGACATTCAGCGCCTTATCATCTGGATACCACTTGCTCTCCTAATTGTTTTCATCGCAGTGGTTGCTGTTGTCGCTTCTCGTATCGTGATCCAAAAACTTCGCAAACGGTTTGTATCACCTGACATCAGAGAACGGGACTGTTTAATCCCCAATGACCCAGGCACCCACGTTCATTGGACGCTCATAGTCTATCATATAAGATTATTATTAATTTATTGATATCATATTATATATTCATCAGTTCTAAACATTTTCACCCTGTCAGTTATCGATATGTAGGCCCTACACTGTGTATTGCTCATCTTATGTTCAGAGCTTATAATATATATATATATATATATATATATTGCTCATCTTATGTTCAGAGCTTATAATATATATATATATATATTATAAGCTCTGAACATAAGATGAGCAATACATAAGATGAGCAATATATATATATATATATATATATATATATATATATATATATATATATATATATATATATATATATATGGGCAAATAAAAGACAATCCCGTGTTTAATCGATGACCTACATTCACTTTGCCATCTTGTCAACTGATTGTCAGCTATGGGCTCAATGTGGTCCCGACAAACGTGACTGACTGTCAGAGGAGATCGTGTTTTGCAGTTTTTCGGCCTCTGGTCTATTTTGTTGTTCGTACAGAATGACTCAGAATGGGTCAGGATTGAAGAGATTATCTCAGGCCAAGATTTAAGTATTTTGCAACGAAATCCTGAAGATAGATGACTAGGGCTGATTGTATCGGCCAGGATATCAGCTTATTCGCATTCGATGCGTCAAGTCAGAAGGGTTTTCCAGAGATAACGTGTGAGAACAAGCGAGATAGACAGAAAAGCTGTATATGGTGGATTGTATTTAGGAGGCGTGATAGAGAAATTGAAAGGCAACTAAGTTAAAAATATCGGGATAACAGTTCACTGGTTAATTGGAATATTTATAGTTTTATTGTGATAGTTTATTTTTAATACACAAAAACAGGCTGGCCAAACAAGGTGTGTCGTCAACGGTCAACACTTGCCAACCATCGTCGTCCGTTGACGCCTATGCAACGCTGAAGCCAGAAGCCTCAAGTGAAACCAGAACTTACGAAGAACTAATCCTATACGAAAAAATTGAAGCCTCGACTGAAACCAGAACGTACGCTGAACTAATCCTATGTGAAACAACTGAATACGAGGTTTTGGAGAATCCCAAGTAGAAGAAAACCCATATTCAAGAACACAAACGTTTGCAATTCGTTGTTTGTTGTGTAGCCCACTACACTATATTTCATTATTATCTACCGCAAGCTACAACTAAAATATAGGTAGTTAAGTTTATGTTAACCGGTGTAAAAAATGTAGCTAGTTTGTGCGTTGAATGTTTTAAATTCGAATCAGTTAATGACAACGAGAGAAATGAAATACATGTCGATAACTTTGAACGATTCCGTAAAAAATAGTACACTGAGATATAATACGAAAACTTATATGTAAATTATGCATGTATACATATACATTATATACATATTGTGGCGGGTTGCTATAGTTATGATTCTCGGTAAAGATAGGAATGCAAGTCCGAAGTTCTATAAAAAAAATTAAAAATAGAATTTAATCTAATGAAAATGCGATAAGTTAAATAGCCTGTTTAACGTATTAGATTAATAGACTAAATAATATATTCTTATTCGCATATTCTCATCTCTTGGTTATTACCCTGAAACCAGAATCTAGTAAAAGTTCTGACGGTTGCATAAAAAGACGGTTTTAAGTGTTTGTAACTATGTAGTCTATCTAACACTTTAGATTAAAGTGTTTAAGATGTATTATGTATATAGGCCTACATAAGTTAAAGAGCTTATTAAACATTCTAGATCATTATGCAAAAGATGTATTATGTAAATAGTAAATTAACGGTTCTAGACTGTTAAGTAAAATAGGAATTCTGTACATGTATAGTTAATACCGAACGTTCAAGATTATAATGCTACAGATGTTATTAGGAATAAACTCTGTATTGCATTGTTAAGCGCCGCCTCATTGGTCTGATATAGCTTGTATAGCCTAACTACTTGACCCTGACAGCGGAACGGTTTCGTTCCTTTGGGTTTTCCTTTTGTCACTGGTCGCAATGTAACTTAAGTTCGTATAATCATGTAAATTGTGTAATTGTTCAAAGATTGGTGAACAATAAAAAAATTTGATTTTGATTTGATATGCTTATAATTATGTTTACGTGTAAATAAATAAGACTAAGACGCTGTCTCCTTAGTCACAGGTCTATCTATTACAGTTAGACGGGGCGGTAGGCCTGTGGCCAGTCAGTAGAAGATCAGGCGAGAGAAGATTAGATTAGTTAAGATTAGTGGGGATGAGAGGGCATGCAGAGGATGGAACTGAGAGCAATAGGGATTTTTCCCAGAAGGCCAGTTGCATTGAATGGAGTAATGATAACTCTTCCACTTCCCGTCTCGGACCTCATTTCTGCAACGAATGGAAGTCAGATTATCGATAATTGGCTAGGAGAGCATCAGAATCTGATCGATAATCATAATAAGAGGCTCAGATTGGCGCTATGAAAATGCACTCTGACGATATTATTACATTTACGTCTAAGGTTTAAAACATCCACAAATGACTGAATAATTCAGGTGAATGTTAAGTGCACTAGGAAAGTAATGTAATGAGAAGACTCTGTTCCCATTGAGAAGTAGGGAGGTCGCTCATTTCCTGCTACTAAGCCCTTGAATCGGCAGTGTACGCATCCTAAGGTCCTGGACACGATGTGGTCATTGCATCGCAGAACTTGCCCTTTATTTCCCAGCTCATGCCTGTACCAGCTGTAGGCCTGTGGTTGGATGTAGAGACAAGTATGCGAGAAAACTACTTCTTCAGGGTTGTTAAGACTGCTTAGTAAGTAAGTACATAATGTAACGTTGTCAAATACTTGTACAAATTAATGAATGAGGTTATTCGGTGCGATTTGGATCGCTGCCTGGCCTAACAAATCACAGTTATACAAAATGGTTTAAAACCACTGACGGACGCAATAAATGATCCCATAACGGAAGCTGACTGGTTTTTTAAACTGTGAAAGAAGTCGATAAACAATAACCCTATTAAGGAAGTGCAATTACTTGTGCAATCATAATAATTATCCAGTAGATTGACTTAACTAATTCGTCCACCGCCAATTAGCCAGGCTATTAGGGAAATGAGTTGGGTTTGTACACCACCGATTTAGAATTAGTATTTATATCAAAACTTCCTATAGTTGCTTACTTCGCTTGATGTTAATAAGCCTGTCGTTAATTAATTATAACTTCTAACGGCAATTTTAACAGAACCTGTTGTATAGAATCTAATGCGCTGTATCCATTTGCAATCGTAAATTCATATAGAGCCACTTCAAGAGAAACTCATCAGAAATGTTCCTTCCCTAACAACGTAAATAAGAATGGTCTCCAAGCGCTTGATGAAAAGAAGCACAGAGAGGCTGAGGAGTTTATGTCGCAGGTCGCTACGAAACTTGTTTCAGATATAAAATACAGGATCTTATAGGTCAATCACACAAGAGCTGAATTGTGGAAGTGCGGGTTGGCGGAACATCCAAGTTACTTAGCGCAGCAGAACGAAGGCATCTGTGGTCAAGGATCAAGGCCGTAGCTAGGGGGTGTTTTTGGTGTTTAAACACCCTCCCAATTTAAATAATGTAAAAATTAAATAATGCATTTACTAACCCAAAACCCCATGGTCGGTTGACTCAGTGGCTTGTCGGCTTGCTGAAGGACGAGAAAACATCCCCCGAAACAGAAAACCCCCCCCAAAACAAAATCCTGACTACGGCCTTGTCAAGGATTGATTTGATTTTAATTTGTAGTGGTAATCTAACATTAACAAAATCACCACTCAACTATTCCTAGACACTACGACTGAAGTCAATCAATGTCTGACGAAGGAAACGAAAGAGCCTAACACTTATAACGCCTTCGGATAAGATGCACAGCCTCTCATACGAATATCCATGATCTTAGAGATCTTAACCTTAATGCATTTTTTCGTAGGTTCCCAGCGCAGTTCCTTCCACATGAAACTGGATCTCTACTCAAACCAACTCGTATGCCTCCGATCAGCCGAACTGTAACAGTTGGTACAGATTTAATCGCTCTGTATCTGGGCTATGAAGCAGTTATTAATCTATTGAGTCGTAATCATTAACAGCCTGAATGGACAAGAACTGTTTTGGCTAAGCAAAACATCACAATCGACATCGTCTGCTAACACACATACTACTCTGGCGCCATGTGGTCCGCCTGAAACCAGCAATAATGCAACTCTATGGTTATCTAGTCAAACTGAAACCATAACCTATGCTACTCTGACACCATCTGGTCCGACTGAAACCAGCAATAATGCAACTCTTTGGTTATCTAGTCAAACTGAAACCATAACCTATGCTACTCTGGCACCATCTGGTCCGACTGAAACCAGCAATAATGCAACTCTATGGTTATCTAGTCAAACTGAAACCATAACCTATGCTACTCTGGCGCCATCTGGTCCGACTGAAACCAGCAATAATGCAACTCTATGGTTATCTAGTCAAACTGAAACCATAACCTATGCTACTCTGGGCCATCTGGTCCGACTGAAACCAGAACCTTTGCCGAATCGCGACTGTAGGAGACGATTGGAGACTTAACGCAGCAAAGTTATTTAGGATCATCTCATATTTGGATGCATATTTGCCTTAGTAACAAGTTGCTTTAATTGAGCGCTATCGTTACATATGGATAACTAACAGGATGGTATATTTATAACTTATAAATGTTAGAGAAGCTGCGAAAAGCGTATTGTGCACAACATATCTGTATTAATATACATGATTTATTGACAGGATGTAAACGTTTGGAACTATTAAATATATCGGTTAATGTTATAATATTCGTTGGTTACTAGTTTAAACGTCGTGTGGCAGCCGAAGCCTGGTCTGGATTTAGCGGTCTACCACAAGGCCCCATAGTATGTAATTTATGAGCACATGTTTAGATAGCATATGGGGCGTTATATGGAATATCTGTGTATTTATTGGTAGAGAGTAAAAACGCAAAGGCTAAGCATCTTTCTGACCGGCTGAACATTAGAACTTGAGTTGTTTTAAAATGAATATTGTTCGCATCTGCTTGGTTTTGTGGGGTAAGTGACCATCTGTTAACTACAACATTAGGCCTACATGGTTTACTTATCTTCAAAAAGCATTGGCTTTGCTTAATATTTTAACAAATTGGCGTATTATTCTTGGGCATGCAGGAATATAAAAAAGATATATTTACATAGCGCCCTAAACCAATCAAACCATTGATTTGTGATAGCCATAATAGCATGTATGTGTCCTTTATAGGAGTGGTGGAACTCTCCCCATAGGGTTCCTCCGAAATATTTCTTCTTCACACATTAATCTTTGCCTCATTTCTATTTTTCTCATTGTGGCTTGTAACCACAAATCACGAAAGGCCTAAGTAGAGACTCGTTTAGGTATCTTGTTTGTTTTTAAACTAAGTGATATTTGGAAGGCAAGAACTGTTTCTGCATGCATGAGAGACCTTCAGAAAGAAATTTATTTACCTAAAGTCTGTAATATTAAATAGAAAGGATAGATCCAAAATAATTTTAAAAGTCTTATTTTTGTATGAAATACATATCACATAAAATATATAAACTTCATTCTTTTTTCTTCAGCGTATTTTGTCGCAGCCATCGTTGCCTATCATAAAAAGTGTTACGAAGGCTTTTCAGTCTGTTTGATTACAAACACGGAGAACCCATCTTCCTGGAGGAGTAACGTTAGACTATCTCAGTCATCAGCCGACGAATGGTGTAAAAATCATTCATCGTCTCTGGCCATCATAACAAATCAAACCGTTCAATCTGCCATAGCTGCGCTTATTAAAGATTCTTCTGCCGAACTGGATTCGGATGTTATTACAAGTGGTCATCGACTCAACCTGAGTACTTGGAGGTGGAACAATGGAAGACAATCAGGTAGATTTTAATAGTTAACTGATAAGCATCAACTATACGCGATTGCTTCTGGACGGAAACTCACTCATTCATTCATTCAGTCAGTCACTGATATACATTTACATACACACATGCATGCACAATTGCACACGTATACAAATATATGCATGCATAATTACATATATAAATAAATGCATACATACTCAAGTACATGTTATAAACATACATGCATACATATATATATATATTCATATATATATATATATATACCATAAGATACATATTATGACGCCATATTAGGCTATACATGCCAAAAAACACATCTACATGCATGCAAGCATACACAAATGTACGTAAATGCATACATACAAACTATAGACCTATATATACTCTCGTACTAATACTCGGAAATTTTCAATTAGAAGTGCCGGACCGCGTGCCTGGAACAATATTCCCAAAGACTTACGATGTCTAATCAATTTTAACTTATTTAAACGTAGACTGCGTGCTTATTTGATCGACTGCAGTACGACATGCTAATCCTGTGTGTACAACTGTGCATGTTAGTTAACTAGTTAAGGTTTGTCACAGATAAAAAAAGAATACAATAATATTATATTAACTTCTGCCACTTGTGCAATATAGGCCTATGATGAATGGGTGACCCTGCTAGCCGGGACTTGTTCCCTTTAGGGTTTTTCTATTCCCATTGTTTTCCTCAATTGCTGAATTTATGTTTGTTTCACACTATCTGTTCCTGCATTTGATGGAAATCAATAAAATTTATGGTTATGGTTATGGTTATAATGTACAAAACATATGTAAAGAAAGAAGTGTTGTTGTAGAGAATCACTTTAATTCGAGAATGTTTCTTTTGTTGAAGACATTTATCCGAATTCGACGGTCGACTTTTACTACTATCGCTACGCCTACTTAGTAGTCTCAACTAACAGAATTTATGTTTCCTTTGACCGTCAAGCGACAACCTACAGAAAATTCATCTGCTCCTCCTACCTCAACGACAGTAGGCCTAAATATTTCAGCGTGTCCTTTGCTTAATATTCGCTATAAAATTTCGCATTTAAACTCCATTGCATCCCTTTGGTTGTAGATTATCTCTCAGACTGCAGATGGAAGAAATGAAAGCCAAATCACTAGAAAGAAGATTGTCCGGTCAATGCTCGCTTCTTAAGTCATCGAACATCTTAGGCGATTTCTTCGTCTAATTCAGTGGCGTCACGAGAGGGTGCGGGGTTGCGGACTGCACCGGGTGACACCCTCAGAGGGGAGTGACACCCAACATGAGAAAATGGTGAAATTTTTGCAAGATGAGGAATTAAGTAAAAAAAGGTCATCAAATTTTTTGGAAGAGATGAATTCCTAAAAAATGGTCATCACTTAGGCCTATTTTGGGAGACGAATTCCTAAAAAAGGTAATCAGATTTTTTTAGGGTGACACCTTGATTTACCGCACCGGGTGACACCAGCCCTAGTGATGCCACTGGTCTAATTTCCTATATCGTCAGTTTACGTTTTCTATAATATGCTGTGACATTACGATAAGGCGCTGCAGAAGTCATTAGATTTGCTAATGATTAGCGATTACTTCAGAATTACCTATGCAAATATAAAAATAATCTCTCGATCTCGTTTGTTTTCAAACAGTCCTGTTAAAAATCAGTTGCATCATGCACCCAGCATACGAGAATTATCAAACAAATTTCGCAACAGACGATGAAATTGCAAAATGACGGAACGACAACCAATATGGCCGCAGACATGCGCAGTCCAGTTCTTCGTAGCCCCATAGGTTAAACAACCATAACAGACAATAAATCAGGATGAAAATAGACAATAAGGCCTGGATCTTGGCACTATAAGCAACAGTAATTGTTCTTATTCGGCGAAAGATGTATTTACATTTTCAGATTCCAGATGTTCTGTCGGATATCAACAGCTGGGAACGACATGCTACAAAAGGCGTAATGAAGCAGCCACTTGGTTTGACGCGGGAAATCTTTGCCTCCAAGAAGAAAGAAGTGAACTCGCAACGTTCCAAAATGGCATTCCTTCGCCTACTTCAGAATGGCGACGCAATGGGGAATATTGGATTGGACTGCGGAATGAACAATGGGGCTGGATTAATGGTCAAAGTAAGCAGACATCGAAACACACTACTCTATGTGTATTTGTATGAAGTTACTAATATACAGGGTGGGACATTAAAAATGAGAACATCGCGTAGAATCGTGTTCAATACAATATAAAATTGTGTTTTGAGTAAATTGTAAACACCTGAAATATTCTGCGATGTACTTACTAACTATACGTAAGTTATTTCGTCAACTTCCGGTCGCCATATTTATTCTGAAGCAAGATTTACAACTTAAAGTGTAGAAACGCGTGATGGGACAGGTTATAATAGATGGCTTCAAATTAAAACATTTGCAAAGAAGTCAACAGCTACTTGAAGTGTTTCCTAACGAGAGAAATGTACGAAGCATTTGGTTCAAAGATGAAAATACATTTAGGGTTCTACAATTGTCGCACCAGTTAATTCTCAAAATGATCGTGTATATTCTGATGCAAAAGAAAAAGCAAATTCCAGCAACAAGACTCGTACGCGAACGTGAACATTTCAATCAAGTGCATATTTTAACGGATCTGAACTTTTGGGACGAAGTCGGCCATGACTAAGGGGTCCACTAATGGGCGGAGCCCCAGCCGACAACGCAGTTTAAAGTATTTGCTGCCAAATGGAGCCCGTTTTAGCCACTTTATTTTACCAAATTTGCTTTCAATTATTATACATATCCCTATTTAAGTCATGCATAGATGTTTGTAAATATGACATAAGTAGTCCAACCATACCACTAAATAATTGATATAAATAAGTCAGTGGCAGGCTGAGTGACTGTGACCCAGTGGAGGAGCTGCAGCTACAACAAACAATGATAGCTTGAACTTCAGCAAACACAACCAACTGTATTTCCAAATTAGTTCTGCAAAGAAAACAAGTAACGTTCCATAAATGTTTGTTTGGTGGGTGGACCCATATGACACTCATATGGGTCCACCCACTAAGCAAACATTACAGTATCAGTCAGCTATTATGTTTCTGTTTTAATCAAGACAGAGATGGGCAGTGATGGGCAATAGTTAACTAAAAAGTTGCTAACTTTTAGTTTAACTAAAAAATTTAGTTAAGGAAGAAGTTTAACTAAAAAAATAGTTTTTTAGTTAAAACCATTAACTAAAAAATTTTAATTGCTAACGACGACGACGACGACGACGGCGGCGGCGGCGGTGGTGGTGGTGGTGGTGGTGATGATGATGATGATGATGATGATGATGATGATGATGATGATGATGATGATGATGATGATGATGATGATGATGATGATGATGATGATGATGATGATGATGATAAAAGCCCTAACTTTCTTCAACAGCTGTGTCCTTTATCGCATAGCCCAGATAGGCCTATCTGTAGACATCAGGGAACCATATTTCTCCACCAAAGCTTATCTATGCCCATCCAGCTCTTCAATACAATCACTTCACAGCCAGTGTTTAATCTAAACGTCTTTTGGGGGGGAAATTTCCCCCCCCAGGATTGAAGTTTCCCCCCAGAACTCAGCAATATAGTAAGGCAGAGACCTTTTTGGGGGGAAATTCCCCCCGAGAAACCTTGTTTCCCCCCCCCCGAACAGAGGGACTAGATTACACACTGCTTCACAGCATTTTGCCGCCAGACACAACATTAACGAAGAACAGCTATCCAGAAAAATGCTATCCATATTTTTCGTTTCTGGTAAAACAAAATAATAAAAGTAATTCGGTAATTATTGCGGATATTATTCACACTTTTTAAGACAGTATGATGTTGTCATAGCACATAAAGAGATGAAATATTCCAACTGGGAAGACGGAAAGCCAAATGCTATAGGAGGCAACTGTCTATGTCTACGAGTAATAACTGGCAAGTGGACAAACTGCGATTGCTATCAGAAGTATCGCTATATCTGCATTCAAGGTTATTCAACCACTGAATATTCATGAGTCTAATCAGACAGCTCATATATAACAGTGCAGTTTGTTGTACATTGAATATACATGTACACCTCTTAAATTGCCCAAATGCATGTTTTGAATGTTTTTAATATTTTCGTACTGTCAATTACCAACAGGTATAGATTATAATGACACAGACCGTATGTCCGTATAGGTATGTATTTCCTGTTTGTCTGGTGTGTGTAACTCAGTCAGTCATCAATCAATCAGACTAACTTACTGATGAAGAGATCCAAATATTTAGCCTATAGTGAGAAGAAAGTGTCTGTCGAATTCCAGTGATACATTTAGGTGTGTATATTGCGCAGACGACACTTTCTTATTGCCCTTTGCTGATTGAAGGAGTTGTGGTAAGCTATCTCTTGTCGCTCATAACTTATGGTTGAGGCCTTTCAAATCGTTATGCGAGATCTATGATTATTTTGTGTGCCACATAATAATCAACGTCACTCAAGTCTATTGATCAAAAATGTAACTTATCCTAATTTGCGTGTTCTTCCATTTTTTTATACTAATTCGGCTCATATGGCTCATTTACGAAGTGGAGGAATGGAAGAACATGAGGAAGGGAAGGAAACGGAAGGTTAGAAAAGAAGGAATGGGTGGAAAAATTAGGATATAACAGGAACAACACGAGGAAAGGCCGAAAGGGATGAGACAGAAGATTACAAAAAGGAAAACCGGGAGTGAAACTGTAGTAAGAAATCCAAATCCGTTGAAGTCAAGTTTAAGAGAAACCAGAAGTCAAGTTACGGTGGTTGTAAGCAAGACGATATAGACGAGTCTTAGGTTTAACCGGCATGTCATTAAAGTAGTGGTAAAAGCTGCATCGATTTCAACCAACGGTAGCCTAACAATGTAATAATACTTTGTACAGTACAATAGTTGTGCCATGTTCGGTACGAATTAATTCCGATTTACCTGTACTGTATCTGACAAATGAAACTTTTAGATTATGCTTCGGGTTCGGCACCAACTTTGAAAACATCGACGACGAAAAAGACCACAACAGCGACAAAAAAAACCACAACAACAAAGGTAACCACAGCAACGACAAAAATGGTCACAACAACCAGAAAACTGACTACAACAACCAGAAAAATGACCACAACAACCACAAAAATGACAACAGCATCGACAAAACAGTCCAAACCTGCGCCAAAACTAAAGATCATTCAATCCACGATGACTACCATCCCTAAAGTTGGTGATTCATATCCTCATTTTCACTCAACTCAGACTCATACACTGGACGACAATTACAGAAGCAAGATGTCACCGATTACTTTAGAATCCGGGCAAAGTGCAGGTATAGCATTACGATAATTAATTCTGTCATCGTCAGTTAGGCCAATCAATAAAAAAACGTGTACGCGACACTACACATTTGGACAGTCATGCCACGGGATTCGCCTCTCTTGATCTAGTGGTTAGCGCGCTGGATTGTCTCTTCTTGTTCTTCTTCTTCGTCGTCGTCTTGTTCTTTGTCTTCTTCATCTCCTCCTTCTATTTTCTCTTGTCATTCTTCCTGTCCCTGTCATAATGTGTACCTTAAACTACTTGGTTTCCGTAAATGGGAATCAGTACGAGAATTTATTGTAGGTCTAGGAGTTTGGACTTTAAATCTATGAGAGTTATTGCTATGATTAAACTACTTTAAAAAATGCTTTGTAATGGGAATAGTACACTCAACATGTTGACGTTGACATTCAGTTATGGAAACGAATTCAATTATCTAGTTAAAGGTCTTGGTGTATCACTAAAGGACTTATGTCTTATGCTAGCTCGCAGGTTTAGAATGCTTATGCCTTAGGGGGAGTTGCAGCTTGAGTTGTTTGTGTATTCTTGGTGTTTTCTGTGGTTTCGTATTATTTCTTCTTGTCGTTTTGCATTGTTCTAATCTCCTTGTTTCTGCTTTGAGCGAAATAAAGTATACATCTATATATATATATAGGTCATTATCTATCCTAAATGACCTAACGGCATATATAATGACGCTTCAAGTGAAATACAATAGGTAGTCGAGCAAATGCAACTACCTGCAAATAAGGTCGTCTATTTCCCGGTCATTACGTGGATAAATCCACCATAAATCAAGATGCAAATGGCGGGCGCATGACTATTAGATAACTCATAATGGGCGTCAACTCACTGGTTGAATGTGGCTGAGTCAATTTTCAAAGAATGTATGTACGAATGCATGTACAACATTGTACAATGTACATATTTATGTATCAATCAATCAATTTGCGCTTTATTGAACCACACGCAAACAACATAAGAGAGAACATAATTAAATAGCCATTTTGGTAATGAAAAGGTTTAAAATATTACAGAATTAACGAGAATTAGAAGGCTATATAATGCTAAATGTGGGTCAATGGGAAGTCCTAAAGGGACCAAGGTCCCGCTAAGAAAGGTCCCCCATTTACTTAATTAAATTCATCGATGGCCGTGTAGGGGTGTACACCTAAGTCATTGAATGCTCCTAGCATTGACAATGTTTTATGCAATGCATGGATGACTGGATGTATGTAAAGACGTACGAATGTACGTACGTAAGTATGCATGTATGTATGTATGGATGTATGCGTGTAATGTAATGCAATATAAATATTTGTAAACGCTCCTCGCAGCAGAGCTATTCAGAAGAGCTCTCAACGTGATACGCTCTTGCAGAAAGAAAGGAAAAGAAAGTGTATGTATGTAGCCTATGTAATAATAATATTATATTCGTGTTTTTTCGTCTTTTTCACTATTTGTTTGTGTGCACTTGTGTCATGTCTAATGCACTTAATAATTTAATAATGTTAACCGTTTGCTGCAATTGCACTAATTTTGTTTGGGATTCCACATATACCATTTAATTAAGTTTTAATTTAGATTTATCTTGTTCACTTCTTTTTTCTTGATCGAAGCAATTGATTAGAATATTGATTGAAAGACTTTTATAATGACATTTATTGTGATAGTACTGAACCTTAGGTGGCTCTACCTATATCGGGATTTTTATCCCTTCTGGGTTTCCTTTTGTTGCAAATGCCGATACTGTTCTGTAATACTGTTTTGTTTTCAAACTGCTTCAATAAATGATTTGATTGATTGATTGATTGATTGATTGATTGATTGATTGATTGATTGATTGATTGATTGATTGATTGATTGATTGATTGATTGATTGATTGATTGATTGATTGATTGATTGATTGATTGATTGATTGATTGATTGATTGATTGATTGATTGATTGATTGATTGATTGATTGATTGATTGATTGATTGATTGTATGTATGCCTTTATGATTAGCCATATTTTACGTGTGTGCATGTGTGTATGCATAGCATTGCATATATATATCTAAGCACTCAATGTAGCGCATTTTCTGTCTGATGGATATATTTATTCAAGATTGTCCATCAGCAGGGTCCACAGAAACTATGTCCGAATCCTGTTCAGTCCGTTTGCTTTGATTAATCATGAATGGCATTGGCCAAAATAAATTCACGATGCTATATATAGGCGTGGCTTTCTGATACTGAATATGACACGGCTGACGTCTATAGTTTCATCCGCTAAACAAGCTCGGATTAAACATTCATCACAAAATACTGCCCGATACGGTGGTGGACTATCCGGTAGCGTAATGCTGTTTTCTTTTTTACATTTCAGGCAATCAACGCCTCATCATCTGGGTACCACTTGCTCTCCTAATTGTTTTCATCGCAGTGATTGCTGTTGTATCTTGTATCGTCATCAAGAAATTTCGCAAACGGTTTGTATCACCTGACATAAGAAAATGTGACAGTTTAATCCCTAATGACCCAGGAAGTCACGATCATTCGATCCATAGTTGGCATTCACTTTGTCAATCAGTTGACACAACTGATTGTCAGCTATGGGCTCAATGTAGTCCCAACAAGCATGACTCTCAGAGGAAATCCTGTTTTGCACTGTTTTAGCCTTTGGCCTATTCTGTTGTCTACGCAGAAAGACTCAGAACGTGTCAGGATTGAACAGCTTATCTCAGTCCAAGATTTAAATATTTTGCAGCGAAACACCTGAATGTAGATTAGTACAGCGGTTCCCAAACTTTTCTGGGTCGCGACCCACTTGTGAATATCTTGGCAGTCTCAATACCCACTGTGTAAAATAAAGCATTGTGTACTGACATTTGCTTCGTAAATTGGTATCGAAATATGCTGATTTACGTACAGCGCTAAGAAATTTAAAGCATTAACAGGAAATTTAGGTAAAAACATTTTACAATTTATTGCAATCCAGCTAGTTATAGTCCAATCATAGCCAAAACTTGTTGCTGCAAAAAAATAAATGTTTCTCTATTGCGACCCACTTGCCAGAGCTTCGCGACCCACTTTTGGGTCGCGACCCACAGTTTGGGAAACTCTGGATTAGTAGACTTGCCTGATTCTATCTGCATGCCGAGTTCATAGATTCTGTTAGTTCATAGTTCTTTTCAAGCGTCTACTTAACTCTATGGTTTCCATCATACAGTTCTAGAGCGCTACTTCAAAATTAAACGCAGGATATCAGCTTATTTGCAATTACTGCTTCAAGTCAGAAGGGTTTTCCAGAGTTAGCGCATGAAGATCAAGATTCGTTTACGAGAGACCAGCGGTAGATAGAAAAGCTGTTACGATGGCTTGAGAGAATTTGTAGAATTATGGTAAGATTTCGGAATATCGGGAAAACAGTTTTGGTTCATTGAAATATAGTTTTATTGTTTAATACATAGGAGCAGACTGGCCAAACAAGGAGTGTCGTCTACGGGCAACACTTGCCAACCATCGTCGTCCGTTGACGCATATGGAACGCTGAAGCCAGAAGCCTCGACTGAAGACAGAACTTACGCTGAACTAATCCTGTATGAAACAATTGAAGACGAGGTTGAGCAGAACCCTAAGTAGAAGAAAAACTATAGGCACGAGTGCAGTTATTTGCAATTCATTGTTCGTTGCGTAGTTCATCATTATCTAGCGGAGGCTACAATTAAAATATAGTTAAAGTTTCTGTAAAACGGTGTTAAAACTTTAGCCAGATTGTGTTTCAAATGTTTTATATTCGAATCAGTAAAAGAAAACGAGAACAATGAACTACAATGGGTGTCCTTGAACAATTCCGTGAAAGTAGTACACCGAGAACATTGAACAATGTCAGCAAAAAAACATTTTAACACTGCGTGGTTTTAGCATTAACAGCCTCTGTTTTCAAATTCATACACTACTTACAGTACACATGTTACTCTATGCCAGAACAGTACACATTGCATAGTTTGAAGGTGAAATTGTCATTGACGCTTTGCATTATTACAGTTCACTTAACGTCTTTTATTGTGAAAATGTTTGTCGTAAAAAGTTGGAAAAAAGTTGGAAAAAGTTTAACTACTTTTTTTTAGTTTAGTTAACTAATTTCCAAAATCAGTTGCCAACTTTAGTTAAACTATTTTTTTTAGTTGGAAAATAGTTTTAGTTTAACTTTAAAAAATAGTTTAGTGCCCATCACTGGATGTCATCGACGCTTTCCCTTTAGTGTATACATATGTTACAGACAAGTTGTAAAATCATGGATTTTGTAAAATGCCTGTGTAAGGTTTAACACATTGACGAATCACTGCCTAATTGAGTTAAAGGAAAGTGAGTGAACGAGCACAGTAATGTAATGTAAGACTCTGTTCTCCGCTGCCCCTATGCCTTAGAGCCGGTGTCACGAAATAGAGTATCCCCCATACATGCGCATCCCCCTTAGCGAAATGGAGTATTCGGTTTAGTTTGCATTTTTGGCGGTTTCTAAGTGTATTCAGTCGTACTGTTTGGATTTATTGCACACATAAAATTTTTGAATTGCGTATCTTTAGTTTGTACGTCGACCTGAAATCAATTACTTTGTTTTTGGTGATTTTGACTTGAATTTCGTCGAGGCTATCGTGATGCGTATGACGAGGGGGGATAGAATGGTTCATCCCACCGGATACTCTAAACCGGTTTTTTCCATCCGGGGGGATACGCTTTAGGGGGGATAGAATATCTCGGGACACCTGTCGTGGACGAGTCCCAGGAACCTGGACACAATATGTTCAGCGCATCGCAGGACTTGCCTTTTCTTTCGGACCTTATACCATGTATAGGCCTGTGGCTGGATGTAGAGACAAGTCAGCAAGAAAATACTTCTTCAGGGTCGTTAAGCCTGTGCTTAGTAAGTAAGTATGTTCTGTAATGTAACATAGTCAGTTACGCGTATAAGTTAATAAATAAGGTTATTCGGTGCGGTTGGGTCACTCTCGGTGACTCAACAAATCACAGTGAATCAAGACGGTTTTACTACCGAGTGGCGCAATACAGAATGGTTTGAAACCACCAAGACGGAAGCTGACCGGTTTTTAACTATTAAACAAGTCGAAAAAACAATTACGGAAGTGCAATTAGGCCTACTTGTGCAATCATAATAATTATCCAGTCGATTGACTGAACTAATTTGTCCACCGCCAATAAGGTTGTTAAGGAAACGAGTTGGGTTTTTACACTACGGCTTTAGAATTAGTTGTTGTATCAAAACCTCCTATTTACTTGCTTCGTTTGATGTTAATAAATCTGTCGTGAATTAATTATAACTTTTAATCGCAATTTAAACAGCAGCTGTTTTATAGAATGTTGTACGTTGCATCGATTTGTGATCATAAATTTATATAACGCCACTCCAAGAGAAACTCGTCAGAACTGTTCCCTGCCTAAAACATGAATAAGAATGGTCTTCAAGCGCTTGCGGAAAAGAAGAAGCACTCAGAGGCTGAGGAATTTATGTCGCAGGTTACTATGAAACAAATCCAGAAAGATGGGCCATCCACACTGAGGTTGGACTGTGAAACTGCGAGTTTGAGGGACAACCATGTTAACCTGGGCAGCAGAGTGAAGAAACCTGCGGCCAGGGATGGATTGGATTGTAATCTGTAGGGCCTAATTGTAATCGAACATTTAGAAAAGCACCAGTCAACGATTCAGAAGCGTTAACGAGACCCAAGTCAGTCAATCACTAGCAAATAAAATTCGTGAGCCTAAGACGCATAACGCCTTCAAAAACGATGCACAGCTTCGCCAAGCATAACTTCTCACTCGACGTCATCTGCTAACACATATGCAACTCTGGCCCCATCTGCTCCGACTTAAGCCAGAACCTATTTAACTCTGGCGCCATCTGCTCTGACTTAAACCAGAACCTATTCAACTCTGGCTCCATCTAATCCGACTGAAACCTGAACCTATATGCTACTCTGGAGCCATCTGTTTCGACTGAAACCAGAACCTTTGCTGAACCATTACTGTACGAGACGATTGTAGACTTGACGCAACGCAGTTATTTAGGGTAATCTGATGTTTACGTACATTAGCTTTAGTTATAAGTTGCTTTAAGTAAGCACTATCGTTAGCTGACAGGATGACTATTTACAACTTTTTAATTTTAGGGAAACTTCGAATAACGTATTCTGCACACCAAATATCCGTAAGAAATTGAGAATATACATAAATTTGGGAGCCGTGGTGTAGTGGTATTTTCGGTGCCTTGTAACCAGAGGGTCGCAGGTTCGAATCCACCTCCAGCCGCTGCATAGCGACCCAGCGCCATCGATGTTCTGTCGTATGGTCGTGTGCACTTCTGAACTCTGTAAGGAGGGCATTATCAAAATACAGTTGTATTGTATTGTATTGTAAATGGACAGGATGTAAACTTCAGAACTAAGAAGTTTATCGCTTAATATTATGATATTCGTTGGTTAGTAGTTTAAACGATCTGTTAGTTCTGTTGGTAGCAGTCGACGCCATCATCTTTTCTCTTAGCAAACAAACTACCAGGATGTAAATCATGAGCAGACGTTTAGATAGCGTATGACGTTATGTGGAATATCTGTGTATTTATTGGCAGTGAGTGAAACGCAAGGGTTGAGCATCCTTTTCAACGGCTGAATATTAGAACAACTGGAGTTGTTTTAAAATGAATATTTTTCGCATTTACTTGTTTCTGTGTGGTAAGTGAACGTATGTTGAATGCATAATTACATGCTTTACTTATCTCCTAAAAGTAGTAGTCCTGTTTTATAAAAAAAAAGAACATAGGCGTATTGTTCATATGCGTATTGGACATGCAGGATTACAGAGGAGACATTTATATAGCACCCTTCAACATTAATCAAATGATTCCTTGATTTGTGATAGCCATAATAGCCTGTACAATATGTGTTCTTTATAGGAGTGATGGAACTCGCCTCCGTGGATCCTCTAAAATATTTTTTCTACACACAATTATTTTTGCCTTGCTCCAATTTTTTTCTTACTGGTGCTTATATCAACAAATCACAAAAACCTAGGTGGAAACTCGTTTAGGTCATGTTAAATCTTGTTTGTTTTAAAAATAAATGAGATTTCGAAGGTAAGAACTGTTACTGCATGCATGAAAGACACGTTTACATAAAGGAATTATTTTGCTAAAGTCTGGTGTATGAAATAAAGTAGATGGACACAAAATAATTTTAGAAGTGTTATTTTTATGTAAAATATATTTAACACGTTACATATAATTTATATATTTATAAATATTTCCTTTTCTTCAGCGACTTTTGTCGCAACCATCATGGCCTATTACAGAAAGTGTTACGAAGAGTTTTCACTTTGTTTGATTACAAACACCGAGAACATATCTTCCTGGGAGAGTAACGTTAGACTAACTCGGTCATCAGCCGAAGAATGGTGCAAAAAGAAATCATCGTCTTTGGCCATCATAACAAATGAAACCGTTCAATCCGCCATAGCAGCGTTTGTTAAAGATTCCTCTGCAAAACTGGATTCGGATGTTATCACAGATGGCTACCGATTCACCCTACCTACTTGGAGGTGGAACCATGAAAGACAATCAGGTGAATTTTTAATAGTTTAATAACATGCATCAAATAATACACTCTTGCTTCTGGTCAACCACTCAGTCGTTCATTCATTCGTTTATTCATTCATTCATTCATTCATTCATTCAGTCAGTCAGTCAGTTATATACAAATGCATACAGACATGTATGCACACACAAAATATGTATGCATGCATATGTAAATACATACATACATACACAAGTACGCATATACAACATACACAAGAACGTGCATACTGTACCGCGCGGAAACTTTGTGTTGGACCCGCTGCTTGTACACCGCAAAAACTACTAAGTCAGGATTAACTTATTTCTTGACGTATTAGTACGTTCTATATGTCCTGTGTCTTCTACGAATGGCATCCACAAACCCTATCTATATAGGTTCTTCCTTGTGACGCTGGTTTTAGATGCCGGTTATGAATGAATTAATTTAATCAAAACACGTACCTATACAGCCTATGCATCTTACCGTTAACACTATAACTACACACATTCAACACGCTTTTAAATAAGACGACATGCGTAGACGACATGCGTCACGAATACATACATACATTCAAACATAATTGCGTACATACATACATAAACACATAAATACATTCATACAGACATACATATATTCATACATGCGTACAAACATACATATATACATCCATAGAGACATACATATATTCATACATTCGTGCATATATACATACATACATAGATACCTACATGGAAACATATTTAGATTTAAATATATGCAGCATACATCTGAATCGCAATTGCACATTTTTATAACGCTTCACATATGTAATAATAATAATAATAATAATAATAATAATAATAATAATAATAATAATAATAATAATAATAATAATAATAATAATAATAATAATAATAATAATAATAATAATAATAATAATAATAATAATAATAATAATAATAATATGTAATAATAATAATAATAATAAATGGGGGAGGATGAGGCACAGTAAACCAATTTATCCACGCACCTTCTTAATCTCTAAGAGCCTGAGGGTCACACCTCGGGCGGCAAAAAAAATATAATCTTTCTTTATTTTCCCGTACTGGCTACACTGTCATAGTCAACCTTAGAAAAGAGAGAAGAAGAACAGTTCCTTCAGCTAGCCCTTAGGTAGGCTAGTGCATGAAGTGTTAGCGACTTCATTTACTTAGCCTCGGCATATGAGGGCGAGTGACCAGTGCTCTCTCTCGCCGTCTTATCTTCCCACCGACAGTGTAAGTCAGTGTACGCATTATAGCTGAGTTGGCTAGGGTGTGCAGGTGGAGCAGACATCTCGAAACAAATTTCTGCCCTTGCTGGGATTTGAACCCCCCGACCTCAAACAACATTTATACACATCTCTGTACATATATATAGCAAAATATGCAATTATAACGCCATACTATAACATACAATACACACCAAAATATAACATACATGCATGCATGCACATGTATATACAAACGTACATACATGCACACACATATAGGTCTAAATATATACAAAACATACCTAAATAAAGGAGTGTTGTTGTAGAGAATAATTATTGTTTTGATTCAAGAATGTTTCTGTTGTTGAAGACGATTATCCGAATTCCACCGTCGACTCTAACTACTATCGCTACGCCTACTTAGTAGTCTCAACAAACGGAACTAATGCTGTACTCGACCGTCAAGCGACTTCCAAAAGAAAATTCATCTGCTCCTACTTCCTCGACGACAGTAAATATTTCAGCGTGGCCCTTGTTCAAAACTATTCTCTATAAAATAACGCATTCGAACTGCATCCCATTCGTTGTAGGTTACCTCTCAGACTATGGACGGAAGAAATAAAAGCCAAGTCACTAAAAAGAACATTTTCCGGTCTTATGCTCGGTCCATAAGCCTTCGAACACCTTAGGGGTCGAAATTCCTATTTCGCCAGGTTACGTTTTCTATAATCTGCTGTGATAATGCGAGAAGGCGTTGTAGAAATCATTATATTACATAGTGATTAGATGTTTTTTTATTATTAAGTATCAGTCGAACGATTTAGGAAGCAAATTTCGCAAAAGATGACGATATTTCGCAAAAGATAACGAAGCTGGAAAATTAAAGAATTTGACAGATATGGCCTCAGACGTTTTTTTAAGCAACCATAACAGACAATAAATCACGATGCAAGTGGGCAAGAAGGCCTAGATCTCTTTAGTAAGCAGATGATGATTGTTTTTATTCGGCGAAAGATGTATTGACATTTTCAGATTCCAGATGTTCAGATGGGTATCGGCAGCTGGAAACGATATGCTACAGAATGCGCATTGAAGCAGCCACTTGGTTTGACGCTGGGAATCTTTGCCGCCAAGAAGGAGGAAATGATCTTGCAATATTCGAATATGGCATTCCTTCGCTTACTTCAGGTGGACGGAGCCGTGAGGAATATTGGATTGGACTAAGGAAAGAAAGTTGGGAATGGAGAAATGGTCAGAGTAAGCAGACATAAAATATATATATATATATATATATACATACAAAAGATATATATAACATTTTTATTGACCTTATGCCGCACTTATTTAGATCACTCAGGGTCTAAGGCAGTTGCTATAGCCATGAAAGCAGCGCCTTTAGGACGGGCTGGAAGGCGCTGTACGAATGTTTTGTTGTATTACAATAAAATATATCGATGTATATATACACATAAATATTTAAGCTTATCCTGTGAAAGTGGTCCGAAATCTCTACTCTTCGCATTCCTTATTTCTTCGTCTTCTTCTAATTGTTATTATTATTATTATTATTATTATTATTATTTATTATTATTATTATTATTATTATTATTACTATTATTAGTATTATTATTATTAATAGTAGTAGTAGTAGTAGTAGTAGTAGTAGTAGTAGTAGTAGTAGTAGTAGTAGTAGTAGTAGTAGTAGTAGTAGTAGTAGTAGTAGTAGTCGTAGTCGTAGTAGTAGTAGTAGTAGTAGTAGTAGTAGTAGTAGTCGTAGTCGTAGTAGTAGTAGTAGTAGTAGTAGTAGTAGTAGTAGTAGTAGTAGTAGTAGTAGTAGTAGTAGTAGTAGTAGTAGTAGTAGTAGTAGTAGTAGTAGTAGTAGTAGTAGTAGTAGCAGTAGCAGTAGCATTAGCAGTAGCAGTAGCAGTAGCAGTAGCAGTAGCAGTAGTAGTAACAAACTTTCACTCTTTCTCCGCCTCCTTCTTTCTCCTCTTCGTCTTCTTGTTTTTCTTCGTCTTCTTCCTCATCTTCTTTGTCAAAATATTGAAAATAATTCGGATCTTATTCACACTTATTAGGATAGTACGGTGTTGTTCTAGCATACGAAGATGTTAAATATTCCAACTGGGACGATGGAAAACCAACCTCTGAAGGAGGCAACTGCCCATGTGTACGAGTAACGACCGGGAAGTGGATAAACTGCAATTGCTCATTGACGTATCGATATATCTGCATTCAAGGTATTCAACAACTGAAAATACATGAGTCTAATCGCAATAGCTTACAACATAACAGTGCAATTAGTTGTGCATTGAATCGACACCTCATAAATTGACGCCATGTATGGTATGTCATGAATGTTCTCAACATTTACATCCTCTCAATAACCAACATCAGAATCTATAGATTCTATAGATTATAGCGTAATTATAATGACACAGTGTTCCTGTTCTACCATAATTTTGTATGTAAGTATATCTATCATGTATATCTGCCTCGGTGTAACTCACTCAGTCAATCAGAACAACTTGCTGACGAAGAGATCCAACTAAGTGAGAAGCAAGTGTCACCTCAAAGTCCTGTCATATGTTTAGGTATGTTTCCAATATCCATGTGCATAGACGACACTTTCGTAATGCTCTATGACTGATTGAAGGATTGTAGGAGGTTCTCTATTGTCGTTCAAAACTTATAGCTGAGACTTTTCAATTCGTAATGCGCGATCCCTGATTATTCGCTTTGTATGCCACATTATTATAAAAGTCAATCAAGTCAATTGATGAAAATAGCAACTTTTGCTAATTTACTTGTTCAACTCTTGTTTCCTTATTCTCATTCGGCCCTCACAACTCCGTTACGGAGTGGGGGAGGAATGAGAACATGAGGAAACGGAAGGTTAGAAGAGAAGGAATGGGGTAGCAAATTAGGGTAGAACAGCAACACTTGAGAGGCCAAGGCCTACCCTATCCATGATTTTGTTATCTTAAGGAACAAGCTACTAATTAATGGTTGATGCAATGAAACCGTAGTAGAAATCCTAATCCGTGGGGGAAGTCCAGTCGAAGAGAAACCGGCAGTCAAGTTACGGTGATGAAACAGAAGAGTCTTAAGTTTAAACCTGATGTCATTAAAGTACTGGTAAAAGCTGGATCGTTTTCAATCAACGGTGGCCCAAAAATTTAGTTGTGCTTAGTTCGGAACGAATTCATTCCGATTTACCTGGACTGTGTCTGACAAATGCAATGTTTAGACTACGCTTCGAGTTCAGCATCAACTGTAAAAACATCAGAGACAAGAAAGACCACAGAAACGACAAAATTGAGCACAACAACGACAAAAATGACCAAAGCCACGACAAAAATGGCCACAACAACGACTAAAAAGTCCACTTTTTCGCCAAAACCGAAGACCACTCAATATACGACAACTGCTATCCCCACAGTTGGTGATTCATCTTCTCGGTTTCATTCAGTTGCAATTCATACACTGGACGACAATACCAGAAGCACGGTGTCACCCAATACTTCAGAATCAGGGCAAAGTTCAGGTATAACATAACGATAATTAATTCTGTCACCGACATTTAGGCCAATCATTAAAAAATTGTGTACGCGACACTACGCGTAATTCTTCGGGAACTCATGCCATGAGTTCATCACCTATTTTCTTTTGTCATAATGGACGTCAACTCCGTGAGTCTGGCGTTGACGTGGCTGTATGACTGAGTCAATGTTCAAAGAATCTGTTAAGTTTCCTACCTCCATCTGACGTGGTTAAAAATGCAGCTTTCTCGGAATTAGGCATGCATGTATGTGTGTTTGCACGTACTGATGTACGAATGTATGTACGTATGTATGTATGTATGCTTGTATGTATGCTTGTATGTATGTATGTATGTATGTATGTATGTATGTATGTATGTATGTATGTATGCTTGTATGTATGCTTGTATGTATGTATGTATGCATGCATGATAGTACGTAAGATAACAGGTTCTTAAATGGTTCCGAAACATTTATTCAATGTTAGAAGCACTGTTTGTTAGGCTATATGATTAGGTATGTGTTACGTGTGCGTGTGTGTATGTATTATATCTGACCACTTAGAGCAGCGCGTTTTCAGTGTCTCTCCATTCTAACGGATCTATTTATTTCAGATCGCAAGTGATTAGAATCCACAGTAAACTGTTTCCGAATATGGGGGGAGGGTCCATAGAGTAGGGGTAACATCACTGGCGTGAAGTGCAGTAGGTAGCGGGATCGCCTCCCGTAGCCCTCCCAAGGTCCACTCAGCCTATCATTCGCGAGATGACGCGTTTGTGAAAAGGAGATGTAGGACGTGATGGGCGCCTTGCATGGCTGCCGTGTACAGTTAAATTCGACTCCTGTAATAACTTGTGATCATCCGTTCATACTGATTTGTAATCATACTGCGTAATTGTCAGTTTGAAGATATTAAACGAAGCTTATTATTTATTATTATTTGAATCCTGTTTAGTTCCTTTACTTTAAATATGGAAAGCGTTGGACAAAATAGATTCAGGATACTAGACGTGACTTTCTGATACTGAATAAAATTCGGCTGACATCATAGATACTGCCAGATACGGCGACGGGCTAACCGGTAGAGTAGGCCTAATGCTCTTTTGTTTTTACATTGCAGACAGTCAGCGCCTTATCATCTGGATACCACTTGGTCTTCTAATTGCTTTAATCGCTCTTGTTGTATCTCGTATCGTGATCAAAAAACTCCGCAAACGGTTTGTATACCCTGACATCAAAACACATGACCTTTTAATTTCTAATGACCCAGATAACCACGTTTATTGGAACTTTTACTGACATAAACTTCGCCACTGGTGTCAACTGATTATCAGCTATGGGCTCAATGACGGCCCAAACAAGCTTGACTGTCAGAGGAAATCCTGTTTTGCAGTTATTCGGCCTTTGGTCTATTTTGTTGTTTATACAGCATGACTCAGAATGTGTCATGGTTGAACAACTTATCTCAGTCGAAGATTTAAGTATTTTGCAGCGAAACACCTGAATGTAGATGAGTAGGCCTACCTGATTTTTTTCTGTCATGTTCAGAGGTTCTGCAACTTCGTAGTTCTTTTCCAGCGTCTATGTAACTCTGGTTTTCGTTGTAGGCCTATGTTTAACGGCAACTCTCCCATTTTGGTGCGCTACTTTAAGTTAAACGCAGGATATCGGCTTATTAGCAAGCTCTGCGTCAAGTCAAAAGAGTTTCCAGAAATAACGTATGATGAACAAGATTTGTTTAACGAGAGACCAGAGATCGAGGTAGATAGAAAAGCTGTTACGGAGATTATGTTTAGATTGAGAGTATTTGTACAATTGTGGTAAGATTTCAGAATGTCGGGATTACAATTCACTGGTTTATTGCAATATTTGTACTTTTATTGTGATACTTTATTGATTAATACACAGGAGCAGGCTGGCCATGCAAGGAGTGTCTTCTACGGGCAACACTTGCCAACCATCGTCGTCCGTTGACGCGTATGCAACGCTGAAGACAGAAGCCTCGACTGAAGACAGAACTTACGCTGAACTAGTTGTATACGAAACAATTGGAGACGAAGTTGAGCAGAATCCTAAGTAGAAGGAAAACTATAATCACGAATACAATTATTTGCAATTCGTTGTTCTTTGGTAGCCCACCACACTGTAGTTCATCATTATCTATTGCGGAAGCTACAATTGAAATATAGTTAGCCACGAGTGTTGTATCTAGAAATTTTGTATCTAGAAATTTATAAAGCGCCTCTCGCAGAATAACTATTCAGAGGCGTTCTCAGCACAGAAGCCCCGGGGAAACAAAAATACGCGAGACCGATGAGGAAAAGCCAGTCATTAGTTTGGCCCTGAGCAAAGGGGGAAGATCATTCCACATCGTGGGACCCACTACAGCAAACGCCCGGTGCTGGGCCAAGACAGTTTTAGCCCTGGGAACAAAAAGATCAAGCCGATTTACAGAGCGCAATGAGCGAGAAGAAGATGCAGATGGTTTTCGCAGATAGTTCAAGAGATATTTCGGGGCAGTAGGCTGCTGAGATTTAGAGACAAGGAAGAGGATCTTATAACGGATGCGCGCAGCAATAGAGAGTGTTACCACTACTCTATCCCCCCCCTTCTACTCGTACAAGTTATTGAATAAGGGTTTTAGGTGCGGTTGGATCGCGTTTTGGCCCAACAAATCAGTGAATCGCAGTGATACAAAATGGTTTAAAACCATGCAACCACTGACGCATTAAAAAATACCAAAACGGAAGTTGACTGGTTTTTTAAACTGTGTAACAAGTCGATAGCAATGACCCTATTACGGAAATGCAATTTCTTGTGCAATCTAGTTAATAATTATCCACTCGATTGTTTTAATTAAGTCGTCCACCGCCAGTTAGGCTATTAGGGAAATGAGTTGGGTTTTTACATCACCGATTTAGAATTAATATTTATATCAAAACTTCCTAGTTACTTACTTCGCTTGATGTTAATAAATCCGTCGTGAATGAATGATAACTTTGAACCGCAATTTTAACATAATCTGTTTTATAGAATCTAAGACAATGTGGAAGTGAGGGTTGACGGGACACCCAAGTTATCTTGTGCAGCAGAGCGAAGAAATCTGTGGCCACGGATGGATTGGATTTGTTGTGTTCTGTCATTGTAATTGTAATCGAACATGTATCAAAGCACCACTCAACGATTCGGAGGCGCTCCCGACCCAAATCAGTCAATCACTAACAAATAAAATGGATGAGCCTATGACGCATAACCCCTTTGAATAAGATGCATGGCCTCTAACACGACAACGTATGATCATAAAGCTCTTAAGCTCAGTGCGTTTTGGCGTAGGTAACCAGCGCAGTTCCTCCCATTTAAATTAGACCTATACTTAAACGTAGGCGTATACCTTCGATCAGCCGATCTGTAGCAGTTGAGACAGATACAGCCGCTCTTTATTGGGCCATGAAACAGTTATTAATCAATTAAGTTATTAATCATTAACAGCCTGATTGGACAAGAACTGTTGTCGCCAAGCATAACTTCTCAATCGTCTGCTAACACATAATAATGCTCAATCAATCAATCAATCAATCAATCTATCTATCTATCTATCTATCAATCAAATTCGTTCATTCATACATTAAGTTGAAACAGACGCAACTTAGACAAGTGTCAAGTGCCATCTGGTTCGACTGAAACAGAACCTTTGCTGAACTGAGGCTGTACGTATCGTACAGCCTCAGTTCAGCAAAGACTGACACGGAAAAGTTATTTAGACGTCACCGAGGATCAAACTGATGCCCTGTAATCAACACGAAATCAAACTATGCTGATGAATTGCTGTCTCCTCCCACTTCTACCGGACTCTTCTGCGATGGAGTTTCCGACTGTGGATTAGTTTCAGTTTCACTTTCAACTCTTCATCCACTGATACTCTCTCCATCCGTCGTTGCAGTCGTTGGATTGTATTGGTTTTGGACTGGACTGGACTAGATTAGATAAGATTGAATTAGATTGGGTTAGATTTGATTAGACTGGACTTAATTGAATTAGACTTGACTAGTTTAAATTATATTTTATAGTTTGGATTTGATTATATCACATTTGACTTAATTTGATTATAATGGAGTGTCGCGGATAAGATTTAATTTGATTGCACTAGAATGGATTCGATGAGATATGATTGGATTGTTTTTGATTTGATTATATTTTGTTTTATTTTATTATTATGTCAAGAAGATCAGCTGATGAGAGCAGGGTTCGAATACCATGCGAACAACTATGAAGCGAACAACATCGTTGTAATCCTTCAGGCAAAACTAAAACCGCGTCGTAAGTCTCGTAACCGTGTCTTAACGAACCGATTCTTAACGAAAAGACACTGATAATATTACGATGTCACAAAAGTTAGGATGACTGATACGCACCTGCTTCTCCAATTTAGTGCTTGACCGATAAGCTGCTTCCCACAACCTAAATCGAAAGTCATAAACTCAAATAATATGCTACTTGTTAGCTATCAGAGCCGGGCTTCTTGAACGCTTAAAAATCCGAGAATTATACGATTACGATTACATGTGAGATTCGTAATATACGAACACCCTACAGATCCAGCTGCGCAAAGAAAAATTCGTGGTTTTTATATTGTTAAACTGATGAACACTGGGTTTAAAAGTTCCACAATCGATATTAACACGGGGATATGACGCAATGATGACGACAAGCGAACAGAGGAATGACGTCGGAAAACGAGGAATTGATGACGTCAGCGGATGTGACGTAGGTGCATAGCTGTGGCCGCCTACAGAAGGCAGGACATTTCGTCCGACGTGTCAGCTAGTCTCGCATGGTCGTCCTCAGATCCGCTTTCGTCTCCTTCATCGCTCCAGTCTGTAAAAGAAACAGTGAGCCAGTCTCATATATACATACATACCCATTATACATGTATACATACACGCATACTTACATACATACATACATGCATGCAAACATACAAACATGCATACATACAGACACGCATACATGCATGCATATACAGTGATGGGCAAAAATTTTAGTTAAGGATGACGTTCATCTAAAATAATAGTTTAGTTAAAACCATAGTTTAACTAAAAAAATTTAGTTGGAAACTAAAAAATTAATTAAAAAATGAGCAATATCCAACTATTTTTCCGCAATGAACACTGAACACTGTCAACAACTCAACGCGACGTTTGCTTAGCATTAACAGCTTGTGCTTTCAAATTCATACACTACTTACAGTACGCCTGTAACTGTATGCTGGAACAGTACACATTGCATAGTTTGAAGGTGAAATGTCATTGACGCTCAGCATTATTACAGTTCACTTAACGTCTGTCATTGTGAAAATGTTTGTCGTAAAACATTGGAAAAAGTTAACTAAGTTTCCAAATCAGTTGCCAACTTTAGTTAAACTATTATTTTTTAAAGTTGGAAAATAGTTTTAGTTTAACTAAAAAATAGTTTAGTGCCCATCACTGCGCATAATTATATGCATACACGCATATGCGTAACTTGTGGTGGGTATGAGGGATACCCGTACCCCCAATTTTTGGACTGGAGAGTACCGTACCCTAACTTTGTAAACAATGCCAATCAATATTTTATTAGTGAGCCTACCCAGCGATCGCAGGCTCCGCCTTGCTTCGTGTATATAAGAAATTGATACCCCAACTTTTTAGACCAAAGTTACGGCTCTGCATACACATACATACACACACGCGCGCGCACGCACACACACACACACACACCTACACACACACACACACACACACACACACACACACACACACACACACGGACACACACCAACACCTTGGAGTGGGGTGCAGAGGTCCAATTCATCCAGGTTGTCTAATAAAACTTCCTATTCCTCGTCTGCTGTTCGGTCAACCGTATGACGTAATGTTGACGCAATTCCTCCTTCGTCGTAATCGTCAGATGGCGCTCGTGTCAGTGGCGCCAATTATCGTCCAAGCAGACGATCGCTTGTTTTCGCGCCAATGATACTCAACGCCCACGGTCGTTTCACTCTGTCTGTCTGTGTGTCTGTTTTGTTTCTTTTGTTTGTTTGTATGTCTCTGTGTGCATGTATCTGTGTGTCTGTTTGTATTTGTGCGTTTGTCTGTCTGTGTGCCTGTTCCTGTGCCTGTACCTTCGTGTCTGTATGCTTGTCTGCGTGTCTGTGTGTCTGCATCTGTGTGTTTGTGTGTCTGTACGTTTGTCTCTGTTTGTCTGTCTCTTTGTCTGTTTCGCACTTTCTGTCTCACACATTCCATATCTCCCTCTGCCTCTCCCTTTCTGTCGCTCTCTCTATTTTCTGTCTATCTGTATATATGTCTCTATCGGTTTCTCCATGTCTTCTCTATCTCAGTCTCTCTTTGCCTGTCTCTCTCGCTCTGTCTCTGTCTCTGTTTCTCTCTCGCGCGCTATTTCTTTTTCTATCTTTCACTCTCTCTGTCTCTGTCGTTTTCTGTCTGTCTGTCTGTCTGTCTCTGTCTCTCGCTCTATGTCGTTCTCTTTGTCTTTGTCTTTGTCTGTCTGTCTGTCTGTCTGTCTGTCTGTCTGTCTGTCTGTCTGTCTGTCTGTCTGTCTGTCTGTCTGTCTGTCTGTCTGTCTGTCTGTCTGTCTGTCTGTCTATTTATATTCTGTAACTCTAATGCCCCTTCCGACCTTTGTCTGAACCTCTGTCTGCTGATTGTGTCCCAGATTGCGCCAATAACAACAGACGAACAAAAGGAGATTGAAAGCCTGTAGTTGTTGAACTGTAGGCTACTTTGTGTCTCTGCTTCCTCCCACAATTATTGCATTTTTATAGCGCCCTAACAATGACAGTCTAAGAATCCCTGACGCCATGAAGTTGCCTCTTAATGACTTGGTCGCCCTTTCCGGCAACAATGACCGACTCGGCGAAGATGTCACTCGACGATACACAGCGAGGAAAAGAAGATATGGAATTGGGGAGGAAGAGGAGGAGGAGAAGGAGGACGAGGAGGACGAGGACGAGGAGGACGAGGACGAGGAGGACGAGGACGAGGAGGAGGACGAGGAGGACGAGGACGAGGAGGACGAGGACGAGGAGGACGAGGAAGGGAAGGAGAAGGAGGAGGAGAAGAAGGAGAAGGAGGAGAAAGAGGAAGGAGGAGGAAGATGGACACAGGTGGAGGAGGAAGCGGAGGCTGAAGCATGACAGACGGAAGTGAAGAGGAGGATAAAGATTGACAGAAGGAGGGGAAAGGAGGATGAGGAAGGACAGAAGGAGGAAGAGAAATAGGAGGAGTACA
>OY744617.1:37671178-37685609 GCA_963556255.1 Allolobophora icterica | reverse complement strand
CTGAAGGAGGAAGGAGGAACAAGAACTGAAGGAGGAAGGATGGAGGAGGAATATGAAGGAGAAAGGAAACGGCGACGACGACGATGATAATGATGATAATGATGATGATGACGGTGATAACGATGATGATGGAGATAACGATGACAATGACGATGACGATAATAATGACGATAACGATAATAATGACGATAACGATGACGATGTTAGACATACCGCACTCGCTGTCGGAACTGTCCTCATCATCACTCGACTCATCCGTTGCCTCTCGGATCGTCTGACCTTGATGAACTTCACCGTTGCTCTGTTTCTGCATCAAGAGGTCGTCGTCACGGTCCACTGGTCCTGCCTGACTAAGCACCTTCGTCGTCATCGTCGGGCGGTCAAGCGGATCCGTCTGGTCGAGCATCCGGTAGCCCTTGCCTCCGCCGCCAACGACGTTCGTTCCACCTTGAACTTCAAGTACCTCTGAAAAGGTCAAACACGAAGGTCAGTCGCTCGGAAGGTCGCTCCTGATTGTGATAATGATTTTGGATGATGATCATAATGATGATGATTTTGGATGATGATGATTTTGGATGATGATTTTGGATGATGATGATTTTGGATGATGATGATTTTGGATGATGATGATTTTGGATGATGATGATTTTGGATGGTGATGATTTTGGATGATGATGATTTTGGATGATGATTTTGGATGATGATGATGATGATGTTGATGATGATGATGATGATGATGATGATGATGATGATGATGATGATGATGATGATGATGATGATGATGATGATGATGATGATCGTCATAATGACGTTGCAATGATGACGTCCTTTAATCCGTTGATATGCGACTGTGGTCTTTTGATTCGTCCCTGGGGTATGGGTCGGTTGCTGCAGCTGGTTCTAAGGGACGCAGGAGCGGCAGATGCTGTTGCCCGTAGCGACGATTTATGGTAAGTGCTTCGAATTTATAGACGGTGGATGAAGGGAAGATACGCGATCGGTTGGGACCATCGAAGGAAATGCAGGTTTAATTGAACCACTCAACGCAAACACAGAGAAATTAATTGAAACACACAACGAAACAGAAGGTGGATGGTTCATGGATGGATGTATGTATGGATGGATGGATGGATGGATGGATGGATGGATGGATGGATGGATGGATGGATGGATGGATGGATGGATGGATGGATGGATGGATGGATGGATGGATGGATGGATGGATGGATGGATGGATGGATGGATGGATGGATGGATGGATGGATGGATGGATGGATGGATGGATGGATGGATGGATGGATGGATGGATGGATGGATGGATGGATGGATGGATGGATGGATGGATGGATGGATGGATGGATGGATGGATGGATGGATGGATGGATGGATGGATGGATGGATGGATGGATGGATGGATGGATGGATGGATGGATGGATAGTCGGCAGGTGGGCAGACAGACTGATGGACGGATGAATATATAGTTGGATAGACGGATGGGCGAACGAACGAACGAGAGCATATATAGATGGGTAGATGGAGAAGTGAAGAGATGGGTAGATATATATATGGATAAATATATAGATGGATAGATGGAATGCTGGATAGATGGGTGGGTAAATAGATGGTTAGATACAAAGATGGATAGATAGATGGACAGATGGATGCGTAGAATGATAGATAGATAGATAGATAGATGGATGGATGGATGGATGGATGGATGGATGGATGGATGGATGGATGGATGGATGGATGGATGGATGGATGGATGGATGGATGGATGGATGGATGGATGGATGGATGGATGGATGGATGGATGGATGGATTGGTGGGTGGGTGGGTGGGTGGGTGGGTGGGTGGGTGGGTGGGTTTTGGGTGGGTGGGTGGATGGATGGATGGATGGATGGATGGATGGATGGATGGATGGATGGATGGATGGATGGATGGATGGATGGATGGATGGATGGATGGACAGATGGATTGATAAACAGATAAATAGATAGGGACGGACAGACAAACAGCCAGAGCAGACGTTGGCCTTAATTAGTTGCTATCTTTGTTCCGAGAGACGGTCTCATACGAAGACCCTGATGTACGAGATAGGATAATCTTCGGAGTTCGGACAGCGACCAGTACAACTCGATCTTCTTTGGTTCCATTCCATTCTGCTGTGTGTCTGTCAGCTCTGTCTGTCTTACTGTCTGTGTGGATGTCTATGTGTCTGTTTACTGTATATTTGTGTCTGTGTGTTTATGTCTGTCTGTCTGTCTGTGTGTCTGTGTGACTGTGTGTGTATCTGTGTGTGTCTGTCTGTCAGTGTGTCTGTGTGTGTGTGTGTGTCTGTCTGTCTGTCTGTCTGTCTGTCTGTCTGTCTGTCTGTCTGTCTGTCTGTCTGTCCTCGTCCTAACATCTTCCTCAGCTGCATCAGATATCTGTCTATCATTGTACTCTGGTGCTGGAAACTGAAGGGACGCGATAGGATCAAATGAGGGGCGATCCGGAAGGGTCACGGGACGGACGGACGGACGGATAGACGACCGGGGACATCATCCCTCTGCCCGCCCCCCATCGGCCTATGTATCTTAGCCTTCTAGTCTGTACTGTCCTTATTTCGTCTGTCTTTGACGAAGGATCTGCCTCTATGTCTTACCCCCACCCGCCAAGGATTTGCGCAACTTACCCACCTCCGCCACAAAGTGGTTGTGACCAATCCATTTCCTCCCATTTCCCTTCCCTTCTCCCTTCTCTCCTGCTCCTCCAGACATTCTGTACACACTCGACCTGACACTATATATCAGCTACAACAAGATGGATGATGTCACAATTTATGCAACACAAAACAGTAAGTAAGTAAGCTAACGAGAAGGCACCTATACGTAAAATTGCGATAGTTAAGTATGCAAGAACACGCCCCTGTAACTGTAGTTGCTTGAACGTGTATCAAACCAAAATAATGCTGTCATGTCGCAACAAAATATCTTTAAAAAATGGTGGTGATTGAACACGACAATCACGATACAAAGTGACGAATATGACTTATGGCATTCTGTCCCTGTAATTTATCTGTGATCCAGGCACTGAACCCGTTCCAAGGCACTGGTCTCTTCCAGGGGACTTAGCCTATCTGGGGTGTTTAAACGATGTCCTAGGAAATCGGCCCCGCGCGCGGACTGCCATACGGCGGCGTCGTGTCTTCTCTGTGGCCGGCCCCAAGACCTGGAATGGACTCCCTACTACACTCCGCCAAATACCGACTGGTCATATCATTTTATTTCTTACTGTCCTCAAAAGTACTGCGTTGTTCGACCGTGTTTGGGCTAGGAGTGCTCCTGAGTAGGCATCTTGAAGGGGCGCTATGTAACACTGCTTTAATAATTGTATCTAGCATAGTGCATTTTACCCAACAACAGGGGCAGATGCAGTCTCAATCCGGTCCCCGATCTATAATGGCCCTGTACCGGTCTTTGGTCTCGTTGAAGGCATTAACCTAGTCCAGGGTATTAACCCCCTTTCGAGTAATTCACCCCGTCAAGGTCATTCACCGGTCAAGGTAAATTGCTCTAGCTGCTGAAAACAACCTGCTATTTAGCAGTAGCGCTGAAACCTTCCAGCGCACTTGAATGCACAGCTGGCACCAACTCATTTACATATTTGCCACCACCACGACCACCACCACATTGGCCACCATGACCCCCACCCACCCACCTACCCACCCCGTTGGCCAGGCGTTGTTGGTGTGTTGTTCACCGTGCATGATTCATGACAGAATATGGGATGATAGAACTAGGCCGAGAGGGACGGACGGACGGGACAAAGGCAAGAAGAGAGGGAAGGGAAGGGAAGGGAAGGGAAGGGAAGGGAAGGGAAGGGAAGGGAAGGGAAGGGAAGGGAAGGGAAGGGAAGGGAAGGAAAGGGAAGGGAAGGGAAGGGAAGGGAAGGGAAGGGAAGGGAATGGAAGGGAAGGGAAGGGAAGGGAAGGGAAGGGAAGGGAAGGGAAGGGAAGGGAAGGGAAGGGAAGGGAAGGGAAGGGAAGGGAAGGGAAGGGAAGGGAAGGGAAGGGAAGGGAAGGGAAGGGAAGGGAAGGGAAGGGCCAGCTGGATTATGAAGAAAGAAGAGAAGGAAATGAGGAAGAGGAGGATGAGGAGTTAAGAGGATGAGAAGGATGATGAGAAGACTAAGCATGAAAGAGGAATAAGTAATGAGGAATAAGAGGACAGCATAGGGAACGAGAATTAAAAGGAAGAGTGGTTAATGGTGGTGGAGCAGGTGATGATGGTGAAGGCGGCTGCGGTGGTGGTTGTGGATATGGTGGTAATGGATGGTGGTGGTGTTATAGGTAGTGAATTTAGGATGAGTAGGAGTATAGAGGAATAACAAATGAGGAACAGAGAGAATGAGGAGTGTAGGAGGAAGAGAAGAGAGGAATTGGCAATGAGGAGTAGATGACCCGAAGGAAGTGAGGATCATGAGAAATGAGGAATGGGAGGAGGAGGAGGAGGGAGGAGATGAATTGGATGGGAGGGGGTCTTATACGTCGCCGTGTCTCGGGGCACAACCGAGCGCAGCTGTTGCAAGTCCAAGTGCTGTTTATAAGCGGACGGAAGCCAAGGCTTAATTGTGTTCGTTAAGCTCAGCCTCTAATTCTTCTCTCTCTGTCTCTGTCTCTCGTTCTCTCTCTCTCTCTCTCTCTCTCTCTCTCTCTCTCTCTCTCTCTCTCTCTCTCTCTCTCTCTCTCTCTGTGTCTGTCTGTCTGTCTATCTGTCTCTGTCTCTCTATTTCTCTCTCTCTATTTCTCTCTCTCTATTTCTCTATTTCTCTCTCTCTTTGTCTGTCTGTCTGTCTGTCTGTATGTCTGTGTGTCTCTCTCTCACCCATCCATATTGTCTTCTGCTTCCGTCTCTTTCTCCTTCTCCGTATGTGTCTGTCTGTTATCTATCTGGTTGTCTGTCAGTCCGTCCGTCTGTCTGTCTGCTGTCTAGCAATACTGCCAATCTGCCAATTCCAGGTAGCAATTTTAACTGTCTGTTTGTCTATCTATCAATTCTGTCAATCAATTTTAAAGGTCCGTCTGTCAGACTCTGTCTGTTTATAACGTTCCTTTCATCTGCATCGTAGTAATCCACCTCCTGCGGGTCTTTCTATTCTTCCTCTATTCCTCCTCTTTCCTCCAAACCCCGCTCAGTGGAATTGATCTTTTCCAAAATCTCATTTCCTCCTCCTCTCCTTCAACTGTACTCCTTCATGCACCAATTCTTTCTCATTTCCTAAAAATCATTTCCTAACCGTCCTCCCCTCTTCTTTGTTTTCCCTCTTCTTCGACTTCTTTCACTCTTTCTTGTTCCTCCACGCTTCCTCAATTCTCCCTCGGTCTATTCCTCCTTTCTTTCTCTCTCTCTCTCTAAGTCCTCGTTATTCCCACAGATCTTCCTCATCCTCTTTTTCTCCCTGCGACATCTACTCTCGTTCCTCCACCCGTCCATCCTGCTCCTCTTCATCCTCTTCCACCCTCTATTCCTTCTCCACTTCACCCTCCTCTCTTTCCCATCTCCCGCTCAGTAGTCGACGTCACGGAACGGCGTGGGCGATTCCATCTTTCCAGGCGCCCATTTCCCGCGCACTTTCCATTAAACCCCTCCATCCACCACATGACCCCTCTCCCGTTTTCGTTCACCCTCCCTCTCCTATCCTTTCCGCCCCTCCACGCCCCGCCGAAGCCTTCGGACCGTCGAACCTACGTCAATGGCACACGCTTCGCTGACGCCCTAAAGCGCCCTCACCCCGGATGCCGGCAGCCGATGATTGACGTGACCTCCTGACCCTAGCATCTTGCCCGCCTCTCGTCGATCCATCAGTCAAATCCGGACGCGGTGCATGACGGATGTAACGCCACCTCGCGTTGACCCTGGGCTACCGTTGCCTGATTGACCCTGTCAGTCACACGCACCCTACCCTTCGAAAGGGTCCCGCACCATTCGGGCACATGGCACTTTCTCTTGCACTGGGTCTGCCCTTCTGAAACTGTTTTCTACGCAGGGCGCAGGGTCAGAAATTTACCATCGTCTGCAGCCAAGGGAACGCTTGGACAGTTATCTCAAGGCGCACATCTTGAGATCTGTCAGATAGGGTGTATCTGAGAGGATCTTAAAAGGATCTAGATAAATGATTATCGATACATGCATGCCTACACACGAATGCATATGCAGATACATACACACATACATACATACATAAATACATGCATGCATATATACATTCATAAATACGTACATACATACTTACTGACATATACATACTTGCATACATACAACACATACTTACAAAAATACCAAACTATATACATAAATACTTTCATACATACATGCATGCATACATACATTATATACATTTATAGATACATAGATAAACACGTATATACATACATACATACATACAATCATACATATATACATGTATACATATATATATATACATACACACATACAAAAACACGTACATAGATACAAACATACATGCATACATACATACATATATACATTTATACATACATACATGAACACGTACAGAAATACATACGGCTTTGCGGATTTGATTTGATATAGCGCCGGTGAATAAGCTAGTCTCCCTGACGTGGCTTTTGTGTGGCGCTGACAAATTTCGGAGATTTACATTACATTACATTACATTACATTACATACATAACTTACATGAGGAAGAAGAACAGTCATGGTGTATAATTAGTATTTGTTTTTTGTAGATTATATCGCGTCCGTGTCTAATGCACAAGGCATCAACCGATGGAACACAAAAGCCATAATATTGCTAACACTTCATGCGTGTAATTTTTTGGCGACTTCACTTTCTTAGCCTCGGCTCATGATAGCGCGTAGCCAGCCCTTTCCCTCGACGCCCGACCGTATTCTCAAAGTAAATATCTTCTCCGCAGGCGGGGATTTGAACCGCCGACCTCTCGACTGACAGTCCAGCACTCTTACCACTAGACCATCGCGCTGCCCGACATTAAATTACATCGACCGTTCTCCTCGGTCTTCATCAGAACTAACGAGATTAGAGACCCATAAACGAGATTTCCTCTTCACAGACAAACTCACAAATCATGGCCAACTTAACAGCCCTCTAGCCAGGGCGCTATATAAATGAAGAGGAGAAGGAGAAGGTGAAGGAGGAGGACGAAGACGACGAGGAGGAGGAGGAGGAAGTAGAGGAAAAAGAGGAAGAGGAGGAGACAACGGAGAAGGAGGAAGTAGAAAAGGAAAAGGAGGAGGAGACAACGGAGAAGGAGGAAGTACAGAAGGAAAAGGAGGAGGAGGAAGAAGAGAAGGAGAAGGAAGAGGAGAAGAGAAGAAGAGGAGGAGGAAGAGAAGGAAGAGGACAGGAGGAGGAAGAAGAGGAGAAGAGCAGGAAGAGAAGGAAGAGAAGGAAGAGAAGGAGAAGGACGAGGAGAAGGAGGAGGGAACAAAAATATGAATAGAAGGATGGATAAAGAAAAAGAAGAGTAAAAAGGAAGAGGGGAGAGAAAGCATATGAGGAGGAAAAGGAGAGAGGAGGAGAAGGAGAATGAGGAGGAATTATTAGATGAGGAGGAGCAGGTAGAAGTTAGACGGAGGAAAGATGATGATAATGATGATAATGATGATGTTGTCCAAGCTATCCCTGTGTCTGTTTGTTATGCTCAGTCGCTTCTGTCATTTCATTAGATGGCGCACCAAAAAACCCGTAAATTAAGTCAGGTCAACATCCAGAGGATCAATCCGCCAAAACAGAACCGGACTAATCCTCTGGATTCTTTGTATATTTACAGCATTGCTCTTTCCAACAGCGATGCTGTCCTAACAGGCACGCCTTCCAACTGCCTTCTTTCTTTTTCCTCAGGCCCTGCCTTCAAATAAATCACTGCTCCAAATAAATCTGCTCCGTTTGCGCAGTGAGCTACGATACGGTCGCCATGACAACGCATTATTCCGCTCATTTACCGATCCTTGCGTCGAGCCATTCCACATCGTTTGTCACTGACCGCTATATAAATGACACGAACCCGTTTTTCCTCCGTCGCGAATTTTATTTATCTCGCTTTTTAAATCATTTTCCGAATCTATTTCGCTGGTTTTGTTCGCGGAAAACGACAAAACTCGTCAGTATCGACCGTTGTCTCGTCCGCGCAAAATTCGCGCCAAACAGCCGCGGCAGACGACACTAAGGCTCGCTCTCCCAATATACGGGGCGTGTTCCACCGCAGCTCAGAGCGTGGTCGGAATTTATTTCTGTAATGCAATATAATACCGTGCAATGTTTTATACAGTAGGTTATTCAATACAATTGCAATATGTGGAACAGTGAAGTATAGGCGCCATCTCTGGACGCTTTCAAGTCACGGCTCAAAACATGTCGTTGATTTATGATCTTGTGTACAGCGCTCTTTTGACGCGATGTAAATCGTCTTATCATTATTACTGTTAGTATTATTATTATCATCATCATCATCATCATCATCATCATCATCATCATCATCATCATCATCATCATCACCATCATCATTATTATTATTATTTTCCCCGAGGTACATGTGATCCGTCGGGATTGGAAAAATTAGGGGGGTATTGTTGTGGAATGGCAAGTCTTCACATATGGTTTATCGGTGCGAAAGGTGCTACCAAATATTTTTATTATAATTATTAATTATTATTATTATTATTATTAGAACAAACACTTAATTTAAAAATCCTCCCGTCCTCTATTTCCCTCTGCTGGCTGTGCTAGCTTTTGTTCCACATCGACACGAAGAAAACTGCGTGTACACTCGGAGCAGTACTGTAGTTCAACTGCGGTAATGGGCAATATCTATGTAATCATCAGCTGGCCACGCCCCTACGCATAGACTAGTATTCGCATAGATTTACCCAGACGTCTGTCTGTCTGTGCGCCTTAGATGAAAGGTCATTGGTCGACATAATTACTACCAAAGCGAATCGGAGAAAAGCAGAACCGCGGCCATTTTGTCCCTTAAGCTTTCATTTATAATGGAAGATTATGACTGATCCACCAGTTACAGGACCGTACATAAAAGTCCCAAAACAGATCTAAAAATACCGTATGAAGGAATATAAACGAGTATACATGTGTGCGTCTATGCAAGTAAGTATGTATGTATACTATTTATGTCTATTACTGGACTGTGTATGCGAGTGTCTTCCAATGGGGCAATAAGCCGTTGCAACGGTGCACTCGTGAATAATGCATTATCTCATGAATAATATATTATACCATGAATAATGTATAGTCTTTTGATATTGGTTGCCTGACAAAACTTTATGTGCGGTGACAGCGAAGAAGATTTCATGGAAAAACAATGAATAAAAAGTCATGCAAATTGTAAAAAGACAAGGAAATTGTATCAAAGCCACGTAAATTGATAAAAAAAAGTCATAGGAATTGTTTGAAAGGTCATGGAAATTTTTTATAAAAGTCATGTAAATTGCATAAAAGTCATGGAAATTGTTCAACAATGGCGCAGATGAAATCTTCCATTATAGTACAGAGTCCTTTCGTGAGGCAGTTAGAGCAATACGATTTGTTTAATATAGAACTCCTTTGTGGCTTCAAAGATAGACAGATAGATAAACAAGGAGACAGACACAGGAAGTGACAGAGGCAGAGACAGCCAGAGGCAAAGACAGGTCCAGAGAGACTCAGAAAGGTAGAGACAGAGATCGATAAAAGCAGCAAGAGATGCAGACAGAGACAGACAGACAGAGGCAGAGGTGAGACAGAGACAGGGAACAGATGCATAGACACGGACACAGAGACAGGGAGGCAGAGACAGACACAAATGCACACAGAAGGAGAATGAGGGAGAGAGACAAAGCATGCATCGACGGCAACAGACCCGGGGACAGTCAGAGAACGACAGAAATAAATACAGCCAAAAACACAAACAGAGAGATAGAAATGGACAGACAGACAGAAGGACAGACAGAAGCACCAAGAGCCACATACGCAAACAGAGAAGGAGAGAGACAGACCCGACCAGAGACAATGACGCCAAATAAACAACAACGACAGAAATCAATCTGTTTTCTCGCCATCTGTCGGCCAATTTGAACACTAATCAGGGTAAAAGGTCCGACCAATCCCGTCCATGCAGTTCCACCCTTCGTCTGTCATCACGAATGCTTCTGATCAAAGAAAACACGCAGAGGCAGGAGGGTGTTAACAAGGGCATCGACAGGGTTTTGAGATGGGGCTATATATACTATATATAGTATATAGGATGATTGGCGCACCTTGAAGTTGAAGAGGGACAGCCAAGTCAAGGTTCGATTCAAGAGCTACGAGGTTGCGGGTAAGGTAGGGACTGGATGACTTCCAGTGGGGTGCAGGACTAGTACCCTTGATGGGAGACTGGGCCTTCGCTCCCGGAAGCTGGAGATTTTTTGCATTGCAGTATATTTCCTGTCCTTTGGTGATAAACCAAGACTAATGAAAGCTTCAAACCAGATATTGGGGTGGGAGTACCACCGGACACTCCCCGGATGTGCAGGAATCTCACGACCCAGATCTAACAGGGGTGGCAGATGGCTAACGCCTTTGCCCCGTGTCGATGGTAACGTCTGGGTGAATTAAATGAGGTACCACCCGGTACTTACCGGATTTACACGAATCTCACGACCCAGCCTGAGCAGGGCTGCAGAGGCAGCTGCCCCTGTGACGAGGCTAATGACTCAAAACTCTCCATTTGGACGATGCGCGATTGTTGGCACTTCGCCGGAAAACACCAAAGTGCTTTGACTTCCACGTCTGAGCCAGGCTGGACGTCGACCATTACGTTCTGCTGTCCGTTGGGGAATTAACACGTTAACGACGAGCTGCATTGGTTTCCCAGTCGCTTTTAGTACAATCTCGTCGTGAAAGTGCTAATGGGTTCTGGTCAGGTATATAACATACGCTATAAAAGCCTTTTGTTGGATGTAACACATGTAATGTAACAAGTATTACATGTATTACATGTATTACATCCAACGACGCTGCAGAGAACAAATGACAGATAGTTACGGTTTAACGACGCTGCGTCACAACAAAGATGATTATCGCCGCCCTCCTCCTTTATCCAGGCTTGGGTCTAGCACCACTCGACGTTACTTACCTATATATATATTATATATATGTATATGTATATGTATATATATGTATATATATATATATATATATATATATTTGTGCGGCGAATTCACGATTGTGAGCTGGGAGCTTCTGGGTCGATGGCTTATGAAGGAACTTAACTGCACAGACAACTGCTTTGAATGCGAGTCTTGTAACGGTGGGGCATCTTTAGGAGTGGCTGTGGGCAGCTGGATGATGTTGTATATCGGCTTAACGACACTTTTTCATATCGAAGATGATCAGTGTCGGAGGCAGAGTACAACCTCGTACTCCACGTTTATATTGCGACCGAGCCACCCGCAGTAAAGATCCGAGAAATTAATCTCTGAGAAACCGACCGACCGGGAATCGAACCCGGGCCGCCGGCGTGGCTAGCGGGCTACAAACCCACTCGGCCACTCAGGATCTCTCTTGGCAGCTGGATGAGACAAATCAATCACCTTATATTGTTCTCGCCAGATGGACAATGAATCAGGATTAAGCTCAGTAGTATTAATCGCACCGATCCAAGCAAGACCAGCAATTGCGTATAATTATTATGGACGTCGCGCAGGATTAGAATGGCGGACCCTGCGCATTCGAGACAGCAATATGCTAATATGGACTTTTCCATGGCCGACCGTGTGACCCCGACCCTGGTCATTTGTTATTGAATTGATCGGGTGAGATCCTTCTCCACCGCTGCCCCTTTGAATGGGTGCCACGTCATTAAGGTCCCTGTGTACAGACCGTTCTAGAGCGACCGTACGGTCTCGACACTACTCATTTTTCAATGATTTCATCGGGGGAGATTCTTCACCACCGCTGCACGTTTGAATGGGTGCCATGCCATTTAAGAACCCGTGTATTGCATTGTATTGCATTGTATTTTGGCATTTATAAAGCGCCTCTCGCTGTATAGACCATTCAGAGGCGCTCCCAGTGCGCGAGACCCCGAGAGAAAAAAGCAGGATTTAAGGTGAGAGAAAAAAGAAGCAACGCTACCAGAGAGAATGGTGATGGGGATAGAAGGAGGAAGTCGGTTCCAAAGTGAGGGACCTATGCAGTCAAAGGACCTGGATTGAGCCATAGTAGTCCTGACACGAGGAACTAAGAGGTCAAGACGATCAGAAGATCGGAGAGGACGCAGCGAAGCAGCAGAATGAGGCCGTTGAATTAGATCGAGATTCATATATCTTAAATAAGGCCCCATCGCGAACCGGCAACCTCACGCACATAGGTGAGTGGGACGTACGCTGTAACCAGTGTATAGCTAATCGGACCAGAGTAAATGTACTTCACAGCTGTTGCTTTCTCTTGCGGCTCAATCTTCTCACCATGGTACCAAGTCGGACAGCGTCTCCGCGTTGTATCGTTAGTGTATTTTTCTTATTAAGAAAGCAAGGTCCAGGTGATCCCTCGGGACTTAAAAAACTCCGATGAAATGACATATTCGGGTTGGCTTGGCGTCGTCAAGCTCCGACAGGGAGGTAATAGGATGTGAAATGAAACAAAAAGAAAGCTCTGCATTGCAACTGATAGGAGCTGGACAGGATGTCAGGTTTCTCTTGCGTCTCAGACACACAGACACACACACAGAAACACACACAAATACACATCTACACACACACACACACACACACACACATCTACACACACACACACACACACACACACACACACACACACACACACACACATCTACACACACAGTTAGACACACACACACACACACACACACATACATCTACACACACAAGCAAAGCACACACAAACACACAAATACACATATGTACGATATATACATACATGCATATACGTATAAATACATACATATGCACCTACACACACGCACACACAATGTCATGTACATTATATAAATACATTTATGCACATGTGTGTGTATTTGTAGGCAAGCATGCATATAATTATGCTTACACAAATACATTCACACATACATAAACGCAAACTACATACAGACCATGTACACCCTGAAATCTTGCGAACTGGTACATCTGCACAAATACATGACACCCTTTTCTATCTGTCAAGAAAAACAGTTGCATCATTATTATATATACAGGGTGGGCCAGTAGGAATGCACCAACTTTGACGCCTTATAACTTGAATACTTTTTATCTGAGCGTCTTGTCCGATATATCAGATTGAAGATAATTATCCATTTTATCACTCTGCAAAATATCTACGAGATATCATTACGACGTTTTGAGATAATCATATTAATGTTCGATGTGCCATTTTCTTGCCATAAAACTGCAAGAAAAAACAAAAGTCTGAAACTGAAGATGTCAATACTAAACAATCACTTAGTACAAACAATTAATATCTTGAGTACTTCATCGCAGTAATAAACACTGTTCACCTTAGCCTTTGGAGTAACAAAGAATGGCGCCGTCTTCCAAGCTTTGAAACAGCCAACAGAAACAGAAACATCACACTTTGCGGGAAGTGCTTCCTGCCCTTCAGAAGCCGAGCAGGCGCAACCTCACGTTTAAAGCTAACGTTTGCATGCACACGGTCGTTCTGAGTGTTTGTTGGCGTCTGAACCGTAAAGATCTTCTCGTCTGTGAACCATGTTCTGTCGATCTTTTCATCTGTCATTCGCTTCTTGAGTCGTTTGCAGCCGGCTAGACGTTTCATCGAATCGGCATCAGACAATTTCGGAACCTCACGTCGACGATTGACTTTGAGGTTGAGGTCATGTTTAGCAATGCGCCTAACAGTACTGCGTGAAATTCCGGTCGCACGCTCAATTTCTCTCGGACTCTTACTCGTCCCTGGATTGTTGTCTTGGCTGCAAATTAACTCTCGGACTTGTGCAATGTTCGCTGCTGTGCGCGCAGAGCGTTTGCGACCACAGTTGCGGCTGTTAGACGTTCCCGTAGCATCAATTTGTTTAATCAATCGATTTAGAGCATATTTATTCCATTTTCTAGAAGGGAATTCTATCATCATCTTATGTGCATTGTATCCTTTTTCTGCTCTTAAAATTCGGATTAAAATTCTATCCACTTCCGTGAGCGGCGCCATGATGTTCAATATTTACATTCAAAATTGAGAGGTGTGCGCCGCACCGAAATTTTATAACAACGGTGCCGTATGTCAGTGCAAGATTTGACACGGTAGTAGAGTGGATGATTACTTTCAATTTAGTATATTGGGCACGATGTTCGGATAACAATTGTTCAAGTTATATCCAATCAAAGTTGGTGCATTCCTACTGGCCCACCCTGTAGCTGTGAATAACATACGATATCT
>OY744617.1:37666178-37668678 GCA_963556255.1 Allolobophora icterica | reverse complement strand
GCTTGATTAAGTGACTGTTCTTTTCTGCGTAATTCCTCATAGGCCGAGGCTGAGAAATTTTAGTCGCTAACACTTCATACGCGTCACTGCCTCTCGTAATGTGCTTAAGTGGCAGGACTCTGTTCTTGTGTCGTTATAATCCTTGCCTCGTGGAAAGCCATTACCTCAATGACTGTTGAGCAATTTTTCCACTCTCTCCCTTTCCTCCCCTATTCCCCTCTTAAGAGGAAATTTTTTAAAATTAAATGACGAAATTATTAAGAAATAAAGTGAATCAATGTCGACATCAAAGATCTGGCGGCTAAGCCAAGTAGTTTAACTACTAAAATACAATACAAATATCGATTTTAGACACCTTTAATAAGTAACTTAAATACAATAATCTATATTCATGCGCCCCTTTGAATCGCCAGATGGCGCACCCTGTTCATGTCTTAGGCCGGCTGGAGTGCTCATCAACAGCTATGGCAGCGCATTAACACGCGATAGTAGGCTATGAGATTAAATCAGGGTTTTGAATTGTCGGGGGGTTTGAGGGCTTGACCCGTAAATAATTTTCCCTCCCAGTTCAAATTTGACAATTCAAACCCTGGGTGAAATGCAAACTCTATATAAACACCTTCAAAAAGCTTCCATACTGAGTTATACATAATATGTATTCGCGATTAGCTTTACATTATTAAGAATGCTTATCGAGAATTGGACAATCAAAAAGAGGGAGAAGGATAGAATAAAGGCATTTGAAATTAAATGCATACGAAAAATCCTTGGAATATCATGGACGGAGAAGAAAACAAATGATTGGGTACTGGAGACGGCGGGGGTGGAAAGGAACCTATTGGAATCAATCAAAAGAAGAAAGATGTCATACTTTGGGTACATAATGAGGAAACAGAGGGATTGCCTATAGAGAAAGAAATTATGCAGGGAACGGTACCGGGAACAAGAGCAAGAGGAAGACCAAGGAAGAAGTGGATGGACAACATTGGCGAATGGTTGGGATTATCAACAGAGAGGTTGCTGCGAGTAGCCGAAGACAGGAAAGGATGGAGAAGAATCGTCTACAATGCGACCAACCCTCGTATCGAGGACGGTTAGAGAGAGAGAGAGAGAGAGAGAGAGAGAGAGAGAGAGAGAGAGAGAGAGAGAGAGAGAGAGAGAGAGAGAGAGAGAGAGAGAGAGAGAGAGAGAGAGAGAAGAGAGAGAGAGAGAGAGAGGAGAAAACTGCATTTAACAATGCTATATAAAAGGCAACCAGCGTTTAATTTCTGGTCACTGCAAGTTCTGCCTTTTCTTTTCTTTCATTATCAAGACTTCATGATATGATAAACAAATGAATACTAATGACAATGGAGTCCTGCGGTCGCTGTGAATTCGTATATGGAAAGAAACAGTGCTGCACTATGCCAAAATGATTTCTGTCGACGTCAACAGCCTCTGTTGGCATAAGATGTCGTTAAACCCTGCAATATATAATAAGATAGGGTCGACGTCAAGGAACCTGGTAGCCATAAGATGTCGTTAAATCCTGGAAATTACTTCATTTCTCTTATCGACGTCAACGGCCCTTCGACGTCATATATGATGTCGTCACACGCTTGATAATAATATGCTGGTAAACAGACACCTTTAAAAACGTTCTCGACTCATGCTATATATAATAGGGCGGCAGCGGTTGAACCCGGGTGCATTAGACTATGATGGTGCATATTGTATTGTATTGTATTTAAACATTTATAAAGCGCCTCTAGTAGGGTGAACCGTTCAGAGGCGCTCCCAGTGCGCAAGGCCAAGAGAAAAGAAATAAGTCTTGAGGAAAGCAAAAGAAGATGAGGGGTTACTTATTAAAATTTGAGAGCGAGTAGAAGGAGACAGTGTATTCCAGAGAGAGGGACCAATTGAGGCAAAAGATCGGGACTGAGCCATAGCTGTTCTAGTATGAGGAACTGAGAGATCAAATCTGTTTGAGGAGCGAAGTGGACGATGCGAAGAGACAGAAAGAGGCCGGTGAATTACATCAATTAAATATTTGGGGGCGAGACCCCGCTGTGTCTTTGACACCAGAATAAGGATTTTGAACTTAATACGTGCAGAGAGAGGAAGCTAGTGCAGGTTCTCAAACATGAAGGATGAAATGCGTGAGTAGCGTGGCAGACGGGCAATTAATCTCGCAGCTGCATTTAGGACTGACTGCAGAGGCATGAGACGGACCTTAGGAAGACCGATTAGAAGCGAATTGCAGTAGTCAATTCTGGAGCAAATGAAAGCATGGACCAGCGTTGTGAAAACAGAGGAAGAGACAGATCGTCGAACAGCCCTAAGACGCCTTAAGTGGAAGTAGGAAACACGTGTGAGGCTAGAGATGTGATCTTTGAAGGAGAGAGAGCTATCAAGCGTAACACCTAGATCACGTACACTTGATGAAAAGGAGTAGTGAGGGAAGATTTCCAAGAGGAGGGCGAAATCAATCTTAAGCAACTGTTGACGGGAGCCAAACCAA
>OY744617.1:37658678-37661178 GCA_963556255.1 Allolobophora icterica | reverse complement strand
CCTACTACTACTACTACTACTACTACTCGTCGTGATTTTCTTCTTCATCGTAGCATTTCATTTTTCTCATTTTGCTCCCTTCCACATCTTCATCCTCTCCTCCTCCGCCTCCTCCTGCTCACCCTCCTAATACTTCACCCCATCCTACTATTCATCTTCTCCACCCTTACTTCCTTTCTCTTCCTTTTCCTCATGCTCTTCCTTCTCCTCATTCTATTTCTCCTCGTCTTCCTCCTCCTCCTCCTCCTCATTTTCTGCCTTCTCCTCATCGTCCTCACCATCCTCCTCGACCTCCTCACTCTCCTCAGCTGCAGCGGCAGCAGGGCATGTTTTGCCCGACGCCCAATAAAGTCACAAACCACTCATCAGCATCACACCGTCGTTGCCGCAAAGAACCGGAATTGCGTTCCATCGGCGAATATTAAGAGCATCCGATATCAACATCAGCAGCCACACACTACAGGCAAGGCCAGAATCAGAAGCAGCAATAAATAAGATGGCGCAAAAACAACAGCCACAGCAAAGCAGAAGCTGGAGTGAAAAGCTGCAGCAAAAGCAGAAACGAAGAAGCTGTAGCTTTATCAAAAGCGTCAGACGAAAAGCTTAAGCTTTCTCAAGAGTCATAAGAGAAAACGCTGAAGCTTTCTCAAACGTTATGAAAACCAAACCGAAGCTCGTCAAAACCAGAAAAAAAACAAATCTTCGTCATCGGTAAAAGTGAAGAAGCTGAAGCTGCATCGACTGCAGAATGAAAACATCTTAAACTTCATCATGTTATGTTAGATCGGTTGTTTTGACATGTTAATTTCTATGACAGAGGTATTGGCAATTGCATGCTTGAATGGGTCGGCTGGTCGATGAATAACTTCGATTGCAAGGGAGGAATCGAAGAATCAGATGAATGAATTTGGCTGAGGACTGGCGATGCGTTGAGACTAGCTCAACTGGCTACCAATCCACTTAGGCTGGGCCTACGGTGCGGCACATGCAACCAGTTAATGCAACTAGACCGGGAGGGGCCTGCAGACAGCGTATGTGAGGCTAGCCATTATACGGGGAGTGCGGGCAGTATAAGGGTAGACTGTAAGGCTAAAGACTCAGTAATTTGCCCCAGGTGCGATAGCCCTCTTCCGTATTCAGCGGAAGATAGTGACGAGAGCATGAATGAAACTAACACAACTGACAAAGTTAAAATAAACTTAGAAGAGATTGAAATTGAGGAAGAACTAGAGGTATTCCCGAACGAGGATGAGGAAAAATTTTTGGATGGTTTGAATACGGACCCCGACGTTAACTACTTTAGGAACATAAACTGGTCAAGCAATTATATATCCCCAGCCTCATTGGCTGATCAGAGAAAAGAAGAGAATGACCGGGGAGAAACTAGCTTGACAGTCCTACACATAAACTGTAGAAGTGTAATGCACAAGTTAAATGCGATCAATGAATTAGTAGAAACACTTCAAACATCAATCATTGCACTATCTGAAACGTGGTTGGATGCCGACCTCGATGAGTCTATTCAAATCCCTGGCTACAATTTCATAGGAAGAGCCAGACCTGGCGAAAGGGGAGGCGGAGTGGGTATACTGATAAAAAAGAACTTAAAATTTCAACACTCGAACTTAAAGAAGATACAAAAAACCATAAAACCTATGAAAGTCTTTTCATTAAACTGATATTAAAAAACACGACCCCTATTATAGGGGTAATCTATAGAGCTCCAGGCCAGCAGCTGAAGGACTTCAACATGGAATTTGACCAGCTCGTTTCGGGGATCCAAAATAATTCTAAGGATATAATATTGTTGGGAGATTTTAATATAGATCTACTGAAATTGAGCGAACATAAGGAATCTAACATATTTTATAACTCTTTAATAGCCTACCACTGTTTACCTGTTATAACTAAACCAACTAGAATTACCTCTACCTCACGAACTTTAATAGATAATATTTACTGCAGTTCATGGTCAAAATTATTGTGCTCCTATATAGTTATATCCGATTTGTCCGATCATCTCCCAATATATGCAAAATTTTCCCTAGAAAGTGTCCCCAAAAGAAACAGAGTAAATGAACCACAAAGAATAATAACCGAGGCTGGCAAAACTCAATTCAATACAGCATTAGCAAAGATGAACTGGGATACGGTCAGAAACTTGTGCGAGCAAGGGAAAGCTAATGAAGCCTATGAATCATTTATTAATGGTTATAGTCAGGCCTACAATGAAGCTTTTCCATATAGCGAAACAGTAAAAAAACAAAAGGTTAAATTCAAGCAACCCTGGATGACTAGAGGGTTACTCAAATCCTGCAAGAGGAAAAACCTCCTATATATAAAATATTTGAAAACCCCTAGCCAACTCAATAAATCAAAATTTGTTGAGTTTAGGAATAAATTTAAAATCATTCGGAATATTGCTGAAAAGAACTACTACACAGCAGAATTTTTTAAATACCATAATGACTTAAAGATGACATGGAAGACCATTAGAACA
>OY744617.1:37638678-37653678 GCA_963556255.1 Allolobophora icterica | reverse complement strand
TATATATGACATTGTGTGCATTGTATTGTTAGACACCTTTTAAACGGCGTCACCCGACGCCATATGTAATAAGCGGCCACGTTTAAACACTGGATAGAACCATAGCTACGGCGATACATTTTCTTTCACAACTGTTAATGTGTTGACTAAAATGAAACCATGATGGAGCTAAGCAGTAGTCACTTTACTTGAACTTGCTTCAAACCAAAATAACGCTGTCATGTCGCAAAAAATTCAGCATAGTGGGGCCAAAAAGTGGTGACGAACGCTTACCGTTACCACCACTTTTAAGGAATTACCCTGGATTGACCTCAAGAAGTTTCTGCGGTGGTTTCCAACTTTTTTCAGAGGAAAGCACCTCTTCTAAAAAGTCATTCAGTCAACGACACTGGCATTTATTTAATTTATTTTTCTTCCCGTTGGTTCTTTATTTTAATGGCGAGCATCGTTCCTTGTATTCAATCACGGTGTTGCAACTGCACTTCTTTAAATTTAAAAATGCTATAGACCTATGTCAGTATTGATAAAACAGTAGTTTGTAACATTTGTTTTGATAGAACAAAGCTGCACAAATATTATCCAGCCTCAGCTCCCCTCTAGAACAGGTTCTCGGCATCTTTGAGTGCCGCTGCACCCAGATTGGGAAACACTAGTTTAGCAATATTTTACAGCATTTTTAATGCCGTTGACGTCAATTGGTACAATTTTCACCGTTAGTCAGCAAGTTTGGCCACATAAGGGATTGGCCACGTAATGAGAGAGGATTCTCTGCTGAGAAATATCATCGAGGATAGAATGGAGGGGGAAAAGACAAGAGGAAGGCCAAGAACGATGTTCCTAGACTGGATAATAAAGAGGGACGGCTACAGACAGATGAAAGCGGAAGCTCAACATCGAGAGGAATGGCGCCGTTGGACATATGAACCTGCCTGAGGGCAGAGAACCAAAGAAATCAGCAAGTCGGTGTATTGAGAAAGTTACGCAGCTGCTGAATATATAGAAATGGTGAAAACGTTTAAAAGGTGTCTAACGAGATCATTACGTTATCCAATAAAATGTTAACTATATAATAGGGAGGGATCTGTCATGCATTCTCGGGCGTAAGGTATATGATTGCGGCATCGTAGGTGGTAGCAACCATGGATGCAGCACGTGACCCGGGTCACTTAGGATCGTCAAAGAAAGTTTGATGTCTGTCTCCCGGCTTAGCCGCCCAAAAGTTGGATTTTCGTCTGGGAGGTATACCAGTGGCGGATCACCCTATTCATTGAATTCGGCAATAAAGGCCGTAGACGTCGACAGAAATCATTTTGAACAGTTCTTACTGATCGAGTGCACACTTAGCAGTTCGCCAAACCATTCGACTATCGTGCCCCATTCTTATATAGCACCAATCTCCTCCGCGTTAAAGGTGTCCAAATGGAGCGCTCTAAGCATCGGCTTTGTGCCCCATGTTTATAGCATCAAATACCAACGCTGTAAAGGTGTCTAAGGGCGCGGGCTAACCAATAGGCGAGGAGGATCGAGAGTTTAACAACCTGGTATATTTATATATATATACATATATATATATTGTACCAATATATATAATATGGTATATATATATTGTATATATATTGTACCAATATATATAACACATTAAAAGTAGTTAGTAAAAGAAAATGACTGCGGGCGATGTGGATGCATCCAGCATTTCAACGCGGTATATATATATATGTGTATATGCATGAGATGTGTATATATATATGTATATATAGGTATATATATGTATATATATGTATATATGTATAGCATATATATATATACATATACCAGGATGCTATACAAATAGTTTTTTGTTATCTTTTGTAACCTTTATGTTTACATTATAATAACTTTTCTCTTAACTGGTTACAGTGATTGCTATATGTAATACGAAGTCATATGCTGTAATATCTTTTTTTGTACAGCACTGTGCGTTTGCTAGCGCTTCCCAATAAATAATATACTTACTTACTTACTTACTTACCTCTTATGGCACCTAAGGCCGTTGACGTACACAGAAATTATTTTCAACAGTTCTTGCGTTCATATGCCATACTACTGCGTCTTCGAGTGGTGTAAATCATTGTGCTGCGGCATGGAGTAATATTTTAACAACAGCGTGTCGACGAACATATAGATACAGTTTTATCTTAATAAAGGTGCTTAAAGATATCATTGTCTAGAATAATTGTGTTTACCGATATCTTTTTGAAGAACATATAACTTATATTTGATATTTAATAAAGGTGTCTAATTGGAGCCTTCTATTTTATTTTTATTTATTTATTTTATTTATTTATATATTCTGGATATTTCTATAGCGCCTCTCGAAGTCAACTACTACTCAGAGGCGCTCCCGACTACAATTTTTAGCGGTTAGTTGCTGTTTAACGACACTGGGTCACAACAAAGATGATTAGCGTCGCCTCCTCATTTATCCGGGCTTGGGTCTGGCATCATCTGAGTATAAACGTCAGTGGAGCAATTAACGTTACTACTGGATTGAAAGGGCATAACTTAGCCCCATATATCCTCCCTCGTCTTCCCTTCTCCCTCCATTCTCCCTCTTCTTTGAATTTAGTATGCTTTGTCCTCCGGTATTTTAAGGTCGCTCGCAGGTGGTAAGGTACATGTTTACATTCTCTTTCACAACTGTTAATGTGTTGACGACACTGAGTCCACGATAGAGCTAAACAACGTTGTCATGTCTCAAAAACTATTTCAGCACATGGCCAAAAAGTGCTGGTGATTACCACCACGGTCACAATGCAAACCCACGTCTATGCTGGACTGATTTCGGCAGTTCCAAACAAAGTGGTTCCAAACTTTTTTCCGAGCAAGACACCTTATTAAAAGTCAATGGCACCTGGCCTTAATTTCATTTATTTCCCTCCAGTTAGTTCTCAATTTTAGTTACGAGCAACGTTTCTTGTATTCAACCGGAGTATTGCAACTATTTCTACACTTCTTTAAGTTTAAAAAAATAGCTATAGTTTAATAAACAGTGGTTTGTGATATTTTTTACAAAAAAGCTGTGCAACTCTAAAACAGGTTCAGTGGTGCACGGCATCTTTAGGTGCCGCTGCAACCAGGTTGGGAAACACTCGTTCAACAATATTTTACAGCATCAATGCCGTTGACGTCGATAGAAACTAATTGGTACAATTCTCAGTGTGGATCGCAGTGTCCGAGTACAAATGACTCAGCGCAGCAGATTAATTTAGAGTTAGTGAAAACGTTTTAAAGGTGTCTAATGATGTCAATACTTTATCCAATGTTTCAACTAAATCTTATGGCCTATGACGTCAGAGGACGTTGACGTCGATAGGAAAACCTTTTACAGTTCTTACTTTTACACTAGAACTTTATTTTACCTGATTACAAATGACCGCGATTAGAATAGCATTACGACTGGTGATTTTCAGAAGTAGTTAGTGGTTTTCAGTGTTTAGCGACATCCTATGGCTGCAAGGGCCTCCTCCTTTATACAGGCTTGGGACTAGCACCATTAGTGTAGGGGCAGTTGGCGGAGTTCTCAAATCCCTCCCTTCTCTCTCTTATTAACATCTCAAACATCTCCCTCTTATTAACATCTTAAATACGTAAGTAAGTATATTCTGTATTGAACAATTGCTAATCGCACTTTGGTGTACATGCATTCTAATAAACACAGTGAAAATGTAAAATAACAATTGAATGATAAATGTTAAGAGCAGCTACCATAGAAACTAAAACATTCTAGTTACAAACGTTTTTTGCTTTAGATTGTCTGCAAGAGGTAGGGATCGATCATGTGTTCTCGGGCGTAAGGTGTATGATTACGTCCTCTTAGGTCGTAGTAACCCATGCAGCACGTGACCTGGGTCCCTTAGGATCGCCGAGGAAAGTTTGCTGTCTGCCTCCCGGCTAAGCCACTCAAAAGTTTGATTTTCTTCTGGGAGGTACTGGTGGCGGATCACCCTATCCTTTGAATTCGGCAACAAAGGCCGTAGACGTTGCAAATCTTCTAACCAAACGGGTATCGGGCCCCATGCTTATATAGCATCGATCTCCTGCGCGTTAAAGGTGTCTAAATGAAGCGCTCTAAGCAATCGGCTATAGTGTCCCATTCTTATATAGTATCAAGTACCAACGCTTTAAAGTGTCTACGAGCGCCGGCTAACCGATAGGCGAGGAGGATCAAGAGTTCAAAGACTTGGTATATATAAATATAAATAACTATATATATATATATATGCACAAATATATAAATATATATGCACAAATATTATCCAGCCGATAGCATGTTACCGGCATCTCTGGGTGCCGCTGCACCCACATTGGGAAACACTAGTTTAACAATATTTTACAGCATTATTAATGCCGTTGACGTCATTAGGAATGAAATTCGTACAATTCTCAGTACAGCGTAGTCAACGAAAGCCATGGTGTATTGGTACATTTACGCAACTGTTGAATATTATAGAATTCGTGACGACGTTTTAAAGGTGTCTGACGAGATCATTACGTTGCAACTACATTTCTTTAAGTTTGAAAAAGTTTAAGACCTATGTCAGTATTGATAATCAGTAGTTTGAAACATTTTTTGACAAAGCAAAACTACACAAATATTATCCAACCGCGGCTCCCCTATAGAGCAGGTTGCCGGTGTCACGAAATAGAGTATCCCCCATACATGCGTATCCCCCTTAGCGAAATGGAGTATTCGGTTTAGTTTGCATTTTTGTCGGTTTCTAAGTGTATTCAGTCGTACTGTTTAGATTTATTGCACACATAAAATTTTTGAATTGCGTATCTTTAGTTTGTACGTCGACCTGAAATCAATTTACTTTGTTTTTGGTGATTTTGACTGGAATTTCGTCGAGGCTATCGTGATGCGTATGACGAGGGGGGATAGAATGGTTCATCCCACCGGATACTCTAAACCGGTTTATTCCATCCGGGGGGATACGCTTTAGGGGGGATAGAATATCTCGGGACACCGGCATCTTGGAGTTCCGCTGCACCCAGATTGGGAAACACTGGTTAAGAAATATTTTGCAGCATAAATGCCGTTGTCGTCAACAGGAATGAAATTGGCACAGCTCTCACAGTTTCTCAACAAGAGACCTTGGCGCATTGGCAACTTTACGCAGGTGATAATTATGTAGAAATGGTGAAAACGTTTAAAAGGTGTCTAATGAGATCATTGCGATATCGCTTCCCGCAACCTCCTCAAATTTAGGTCACCTCAGCCTTTCATTCGCGAGATGGCGCGTTGTTAAAATGAGATGTAGGACGTGATGGGCGCCTTGCATGGCTGCCGTGTACAGTTAAATTCGACTCCTGTAATAACTTGTGATCATCCGTTCATACTGATTTGTAATCATACTGCGCTATTGTCAGTTTGAAGATATTAAACGAAGATTATTATTATTATTTATTACTTTATCCAATGTTTTAACTAAATCTTACGGCTTATGACGCTAAGAGACGTTGACTTCGATAGGAGAAAGCGTTAACAGTTTTCACTGTTAAACTAAAACATTAACTTACCTGGCAACAAATGACCGCGATAAGAATAGCATTACGACTGGCAATTTTCATAAATAGTGGTTATCAGAGTTTAGCGACATCTTGTGGCTGCCAGGGCCTGTGATGTCGCCCTGCTCTTCTGTACAGGCTTGGGATTTGCATTACCAGAGTACGGGCAGTTTGTGGAGTTCTCAAACATGGGCGTCCGGAGGGGGTAAGGGGCATTTGCCTTCTGAATTTTTCACATATTTTACACACACAAAATCTTTTGAATAATAATTATGCTCCCCGCTGCAAAAATTTGCCCCCTCACCGCAAAAAAAATATGGCCCCTACAAAATTCCTGCGGACGCCGATGTTCTCAAATACATGGATGGATGGAGAGTTTAACATCTTAAGGTTTAAATAAGTATATTCTTTATTGACCAATTGCTAATCGCACCTTGGTGTACAGGAATTCTAATAAACACAGTGAAAAAATAAACTAACATCCTAATGATAAATGATCCTGAATAACTAGCATTGAGAGGATAACTTTCTAGTTATAAACTTTTTTGCCTTACTGCAACAGTAAGTAAGGGATCCATCATGCATTCTCGATCGTAAAAGGTGTAAGGTTGCAGCCTCTTATGTCGTTATAATTTATGCAGCACTTGACCCGGGTCCCTTAGGATCGAAGAGAAAAGGTTAATGTTTGCTTCCCGGCTGAGAAGCTCAAAGGTTGGATTTTCATCTGGGAGATACCGTTAGCGGATCAGCCTATTCATTACTTATTGAATTCGGCAGCAAAAGCCGTTGACGTCGACATAAATTAGTTTGAACAGTTCTCACCGTTCCTGTGGCATAACACAGCGACTTTAAGTGGGTAAAACATTCTATACCATGGTCAATCAATGGTAAGTGCTTTGTGTCGACGAAACATATAACTTAGACTGTAACCTTAATACAGGTGTTTAAAGGGTTTTGCGGAATGGTGTTTAGCGACATCTTTTCGACGAACATTTAACTTAGATCTAAAAATTTAATGAAGATGTCTAAATGGAGCCTTCTCTTTTATATGAATCAGTGTTTACCGGTTATATGTTAGTTGCTGTTTAACGACACTGTGTCATAACAAAGATGATTAGCGTCGCCTCCTCATTAATCTGGGCTTGGGACTGGCATCATCTGAGTATATACACGTTAGTGGAGCAGTTACTTGTGAATCATTCGAATACAGCTAACGTTTAGGCATCTATCAGTATCGCGATAGTGGCATATACGCAAGAATACACACGGTCGCTAACTGTCGTTTCTTCAACTTGCTTCAAATAAAAATAACGTTGTCATGTCGCAAAAAATATTTCAGCACATGGCGAAAAAGTGATACTGACTATCACCACTGTCACAATGCAAAGTTACGTCTGTGCTGGACTGACAAAGTGGTTCCAAACTTTTTCCCGAGCAAGATACCTTATCTAAAGTCAATGGCGCCTGGCCTTAGCTTCATTTAATTTTCTTCCAGTTAGTTCTCAATCGACGAGCAACGTTCCTTGTATTCAACCGCAGAGTCCATAGAGTAGTGGTAACATCACTGGCGTGAAGTGCAGCAGGTAGCGGGATCGCCTCCCGCAACCCTCTCAAGGTCCACTCAGCCTATCATTCGCGAGATGGTGCGTTTGTGAAAATGAGATGTAGGACGTGATGGGCGCCTTGCATGGCTGCCGTATACAGTTAACATTCGACTCCTGTAATAACTTGTGACCATCCGTTCATACTGATTTGTAATCATACTGCGTAATTGTCAGTTTGAAAGTATTAAACGAAGATTATAATTATTATCTATTTCTACACTTCTTTAGGTATAAAAAATAGTTATAGGTCAGTGTTAATAAACAGTGGTTTGTGATATTTTTACAAAAAAACTGCGCAACTCTAAAGCATCTTTAGGTGCCACTGCTTCCAGGTTGGGAAACTCGTTCAACAATGTTATACAGCAAAATGCCGTTGACGTCGGTAGGAATGAATTGGTACAAATCTACAGGGACCGAATTATGCACGACTCACCGCAGCGGATTAATATAGACTTGAAAACGTTTTAAAGGTGTCTAATGAGATAATTACTTTATCTAATGTTTTAACTAAATCTCAAAGGACGTTGACGTCGATAGGAAAACCGTTTACAGTTCTTACTGCTAAACTAGAACTTTACCTGATTACAAATGTCCGCGATTAGAATTGCATTATGACTGGTAATTTTTCAGAAGTAATTTTCAGAAGTTGTTAGTGGTTTCAGTGCTTAGCGACATCTTATGGCTGCCAGGATCTGTGAGGCTGTGATGTTGCTCGCCTCCTTTATCCAGGCTTGGGACTGGCAGTGCCAGAGTACGGGCAGTTGACGGAGTTCTGCAATACATGGATGGATCCAGAGTTTAACGACATCCATGACAACAAAGGCCGCTGACGTCGACATAAATTATTTTTTGAACAGTTCTGACCGTTCCTGTGGCCTAGTTCAGCCTCTTCTATCACGTAAACATCTTTGCATACCATGGATCAGCGTTTAGCAACATTCGATGCACATATATATAGCTTACAAATATAACCTTATTAAAGGTGTTGACAGCAACTATATTTTAGACGAACATATAACTTAGATCTGAAATGTGATAAAGGTGTCTAAATAGAGCCTTCCTTTAATGCAGCGTTTCCCAAAGTGGGTTCCGCGGAACCCAGGGGTTCCGCGGGGTGATCCCAAGGGTTCCGCAAAAAGTTGTAATTTAACAGAATTTTCATTGAGAAATTTCATTGAAATAAAACATTCCAAGCAGTTTTAAAAAAATACACAAAAGTTTTATAAAAGTTTAAAACTGCCGTCAGTTGTCTCTTTTGTATGTTAACCCCATTGAGCGAAAATCCGGACTTTCAATGCCCTTTAGCTATCCAGTAATTATATAGAATAATATATTGTAGAGGTCACTGCAGGGAGCTATGTACATAGGTTAGAGCTGTAAACTTGAGTGAATAGGGACGTAGCCATCTTTGTTATCGTTACCTCGACGAAACGAATCCGAAAATGATTTTAAAAAGTACAACTGAGTGATAATCGTACGATAGTATTAGCAATTAATTGTTTTTATTTGCTGGTATGAAAATCTGACATAGAGCGTTGTCTCAAGGAGGGAAATTTAAGGGTTCTGAGCTTAGGCTTATGTTCAAACTAGCAATGTGGACTGTTTTCCAACCTTGTATGAGTTTTTAGTTGAAATGGACTGTGTTCTCGACCAAAATATTCGTTGAAAAATTGTAGGTCATATTCACGACCTGGAAGCAAACTTGGTTAAATACTTTCCTCCCACGAAGGGTGATATTAATTGGATTCGAAACCCATTTAAAGTAGCCGAAAACCAGCAAACTTTTGTAATAAAGGTTGTGAACTTCTTATTGAGATAACGACTCGCAAGAATTTTCCGTGGCCAATTAAAGAATACCCCACTGCCGCGAAATGTACAGTTAGTGTGGTTCTGCCATTTGCCATAACGCATTTGTGCGAAACTGAATTCTCATAGTAGGCTATACTGCAAGAAAAACCAAATATAGAAATTGACTAAATGCTGCACCTGTCATAAGAATCCAGCTTTCTAGCATTAAGCCAAATATAAAAAATTGGCACGAGAAAAAACAAAATCACTGTAGGCCTACACATATTAAAACTTCATGTAGGCTACTCCCAATATTGTGCTCCATAAGTCTTGGTCTTAAAAACTGTACACTTTAACATTTGACATAAGAGAAAATAAATTGTTTTTACAAACTCCTTATATGGGTGTGTGTTTAGTTAGGCTTATATTAGTATGCTTCTCATGCGCTACGTATGCCTCAATACGCTTAGTTCAGGTTGGGGTTCCGCCGTGATTTTAAAAGATGACAAGGGTTCCGTGGCCAAAAAAGTTTGGGAAACGCTGCTTTAATGAATCAGTGTTTAGTGGTTAGGTTAGTTGTCATAACAAAGACGATTGTCGTCGCCCTCTTCCTTCCTCCAATCTTGAGACTGGCACTACCATAGTACAGGCAGTAACAGAGTTCTTGAAACGCATTACAGTGTTTACACCTTCGAATTGTCTTTGCTTCAAGAGTATCAATTGGAATACGTTATCCAGAGTGCGATTAATAAAGTTTTGACGAGAACAATTTTGAAGGTGTCTAAATTAGCAGACCTTTTAAATTTCATGCAGTAGTGTCTCGATTCAGCTACATCTTACGGTTGCCAGGGTCGTTGCCATCGACAACACTTTTATTTACATTACCTACAGTAACGGGTGATGCCCGTCCTAAGCGTTAATAAAAGAGGAGGGCGATGTCAACAGCCGTAAAAGATGTCGTTAAACGCTGGAAACTACTGCGAGTGGTGTTGCATAAGGGCCAGTATCTGGGTGTTATTGATCGCGGACAGTGTGTATATACGGCGGTCCGGTGTGCGTGGCCTATGCATGACCGCAGTCCTTTGGCTGTCCCACTGCCTCTCTTCGTTCATCGGTCCTATAGCCAGCCGTCCATGAAATTTTATTGCGACGTTTGTTCAAGTCCATTGCGATCCGCCGCACGACAAACACGGTGCGACGCTGGCGCCCCTAGCGGCCGCGAGGGCGAACGAGAGTCAATTGGATTAACATGGAAATAGTGCATGTAAACTCTGAATTTTATTTCGGTGTTATTGCGCATTTATTAAACTCCGCTGCACGATGACCAAGCATCAGTCGATGGCGCTGAGCAGTGAGCAGTTGTGAGTGAAGGACTTGCTCAAGGTTCCTAAACAGAAACCGTGCAGAAGAGGGGGCTCGAACCCGTACGCTCGCGTTACAAGGCAATCGCTCTTACCAATGGGCTACCGATTATTACCTGACCCATGTTATGAGCTCAACCGACTCTTCCTTTACGGGCTAGCACGGTCTGTACACGGCAGGGTGAGAATTGTCGGGGTGGTGGGTTCAACCCTCTAGTTTTTCATAGGTCCCCAGTTAAGACTTCATTGCACACCCCAGGGGTTCGTTTCCAACACCTTCAGTTGTGCTAATGTATTGTATTGTACATATATTTTAGCATTTTCTTTCACAATTTATTTTGTGGGTTATTAATAATAAAGTAAAGCTCTGGTTTATTGTACGATTTGTGTCCATGTGAATTGTATACTAATAAATTTGGTGATGTCATTAATTTAAGGAGTTTAAGTATTGCAACGCGTTTTTTAATTTTCTTAGGTTGCAAAACACGGATAAGATATTCAACTCCACACGGATCAAACTCATCAAAGTCTGACAGCCAGTCTTTTTTCCACAATTCTCACACTGTACACGGGAACGTTAAATGTCGTGGCACCCATTCAAACGGGCAGCAATGGCCAAGGATATCACCCGATCAATTCATTGAAAAATGAGCAGGGTCGAGGATATACGGTCGCTATAGAAACACGCGTACATTTACATTTATAAAGACCGTCTGAGATGGGCGTTCCGCACTCGACCCACACACTACCCTATAATACCATTGATCGAATTTGATCTTTTCGGACGCAGGCTTCGATCCCAGGACGTCTGGTCGGTGTAGGCATTCCGTCGATAGGGCTTTGAAAGTTTAATCAGGAGCGGAAGGCGATGTCTTGAGGCCAATCGTTCATGGCGGATATATTATATCGAACGCTTGCGTTTCGAACCTTCGGAGAGTAATAAACGTTCGTGATAATATTTACAAATGCCGGTCAGTTAAAAGGTCGGTAAGTGGCCACCTGGCGACGCCCTCTTAGACCGCAGATCCATTTTGGTCTCTGTCTGTCTGTCTGTCTGTCTGTCTGTCTGTCTGTCTGTCTGTCTGTCTGTCTGTCTGTCTGTCTGTCTGTCTGTCTGTCTGTCTGTCTGTCTGTCTGTCTGTCTGTCTGTGTCTCTGTCTCTGTCTCTGTCTGTCTCTGTCTCTTAGCCTCGGCATATGAGGGCGGGTGACCAGTTATCTCCCTCGCCGTCTCATCTTCCCACCGACAGTGTACGGTCAGTGTACTCATCATAGCTGAGTTGGCTAGTGGGCGCAGATGAAGCAGAAATCCCGAACAAAATTTCTGCCCTGGCGGGGATTTGAACCCCGATCTCTCGTCTGACAATCCAGCAAACTAACCTCTACATTATTTGTAGAGGCGCTATATATATATATATGATCTGTTAATCGATTGTTTTTCCTTTGTTTACAGTTTAACGTAAACATGCACTTACACACTTCTTACCTGCGATTACTCTCTGCTAATGTAACGTATTGTGATTGTAATTGTAAACTGACATAAGGGAAGTTATATGGCCAAACCTGGGGACGCTTCCAGTAAGTAATGTAGTGTGTTTAATGTGATGTAGTACAGTGTAGTCAATGTGGTGTAATTATACACTCGTGTAGCGCATTCATGAGTACCTCTCAACAGCGCTAGGAGCATAATGTGTTCGTTAAGTTCGCTCAAGTGGTAATTGGGTGATTGGAAAGAGGTCTTAATTGGCACGTACAGTAACTGCGATGACAATTATTGCTTCTGGGGCTGCTGAAGCTGTTGCTAACGACGTTGATGTTGCTAATGCTGGTGCATGTAAATACGCTTTGCTATGGAGACCGTATTGCCTCGACCCTGTTCATTTTGCAATGAAATAATCGGGTGAGATCCTTCACCAACGCTGCCCGTTTGGATGGGTGGCAGGTTATTTAAGGTGGTGGTGGCGGTGGTGGTGGCGGTGGTGGTGGCGGTGGTGGTGGTGGTGGTGGTGGTGGCGGTGGCGGTGGCGGCGGCGGCGGCGGCGGCGGTGGTGGCGATGGCGGCGGCGGCGGCGGCGGCGGCGGCGGCGGTGGCGGTGGCGGTGGCGGTGGCGGTGGTGGTGGTGGTGGAGAATGTTGTGGTGGTGGTGGTGGCGGCGGCGGTGACCGTGGCGGTGGTGGTGGCGGTGGCGGTGGTGGTGGAGGTGGTTGTGGCTCTTTGCAATTCCTGACGACGCACTTCCTGTTGCTGAGTTCGGTGTCGTTCGGTCTCCATTTTCATTTGGTTTTATTCGAAGGGGGAGTGGGGGACTGGGAGGGGCTGCAGCTGTTCGGTCCATCGTCGGCCGCCTTAACGATCGTCGGCCTCGGAAATTTATTTGGTTCAGGTCAACGTTTCTCTGGCACTTTGGCCGGGCAGTCGGTGAGGTTCGCATAGGTCGAAGCGGTGAATGGAAAGTTATGTGAAAGGGAAATCATGAGAAAGGAAATTTATGCGAAAGGAAAGTTATGTGAAAGGAAAGCTAAGTGAAAGGAAAATTATGTGAAAGGAAAGTTATCTGAAGGGAAAGTTATGTGAAAGGCAAGCTATGTGAAAGAAAAATTATGTGAGAGAAAAATCAAGCGAAATGGAGTATTATGTGAAAGCAAAGTTATGTGAAAAGGAAATCATGAGAAAGGAAAGTTATGTGAAAGGAAAGTTATGTGAAAAGAAATCATAAAATGGAAAGTTATGTGAAAGGAAAGTTATGTGAAAGGAAAGTTATGTGAAAGGAAAGCTATGTGAAAGGAAAGTTATGTGAAGGGAAAGCTATGTGAAAGGAAAGTTATGTGAAAGGAAAATTATGTGAGAGAAAAATCAGGCGAAAGGGAATGTTATGTGAATGGAAAGTTATGTGAAAAGGAAATCATGAGAAAGGACAGTTATGTGAAAGGAAAGTTATGTGAAAGGAAAGCCATGTAAAAGGAAAGTTAAGTGAAAGGAAAGTTATGTGAAGGGAAAGCTATGTGAAAGGAAAGTTATGTGAAAGGAAAATTATGTGAGAGAAAAATCAGGCGAAAGGGAGTGTTATGTGAAAGGAAAGTTATGTGAAAGGAAAGTTATGTGAAAGGAAAGTTACGTGAAAGGAGAGTTATGTTAACGGTAATGCGATATGTTGCGATCAGATTGAAGTCATCTGTTGCAGGAACCTCAAGACTGCAGAAAAAAATAGAAATGCTTGAATAGAATAGTCCATTGAGGACAAAGACATCTGTGCAGGACAAATTCGTTCGCGGATTAATCTGTGGTTTTTAATCGCGTGGACAGAATGCCAGCTGACCAAATCCCACGTTATGTACGAGAGATTGGAAGGAGAGAGTAACAAAAAGCAAACTGCGCTGGATAGACAAGATAAATGAGAACATAACAAGACTTCGACTATCATTAAGAGGAACACTGGACTTGACAAATGACCGAGGACAAGGGAGATCCTTTATTCGTACCCATCGCGGCGAAGTGGCTGGTTTCAGAAAGTAATGATGATTACGATTATGGTGGTGGTGGGGGTGGTGGTGTGGTGGTGGTGGTGGTGGTGGTGATGATGATGATGATGATGATGATGATGATGATGATGATGATGATGATGATGATGATGTGATGATGATGATGATGATGATGATGATGATGATGATGATGATGATGATGATGATGATGATGTATGATGATGATGATGATGATGGTGATGATGGTGATGATGTTGACGATGACGATGACGATGACGATGACGATGATGATGTTAACGATGACCAGAGGCCACGATCTAGTTTGACAGTTGGGGAGACACGGACACTTTTCAACTGATCTGGTCAACAAAGAACAAAAATTACTTACCTTTTTCTCCTGTTTCTTCAAAATATGGGGGACAACTGTATACTGTGTCCCCAATGTTAAAGGTGTGGTCTTGTCCCCCTCGATCCCTCTGATCGCCGCCCATGACGATAATGATGATGATTGGTAAGATATGTTTGTTCAGAATAGGATTAGTTACGATAGGATATGCTATGGTAGGATATGTTATGTAGGTTAGGTTTGAGTAGGGTAGCGTAGGTAGGATAGGGAAGGTTAGAATATGATATGGTGAGGCTGGATAGCGTAGGGTAGAATAGGGTAAGATTAGAATGGAACTAATTTAACTAAACTTAGAAATTGTCACTTACTTAGCGTCACTTCCACTCGCTATAGCAGCCGTATATGCAGAAACAGATGTCACGTGATCACTATTCGTATTCGGTCGACCGCTACTATTCGGCCGAATACCGAATAGCTATTTGGCGCACTATTCGGCCCCGAAGCGAATACGAAGCGAATATTCGGTACAGCCCTAATAAATAATATAAATTTTTATATTTACGAGATCTGGGCAGGTAAAAATAATGTTTCTATAGCCTACAATCTTTCAAAAAATGGAGGATATGGAGGAAATTTGTGTTAGAAATGTTGCGATTGTAAATCCCGTTTTATCGTCACCGCGCACTATGTTCGCTGTGGGTCGCGTTTTCTGTGAATACATGAGCGACTGGAGACTTCGTTTTGTGATTGCTACCATTCTTCGTGGCCTCTTTCTTTGTTATGCTTTGCTTCTGTCCCCTCGGCGTCTATTTGTGTGTCGTCGTGTTTTCTATTGGGGTTTCTTCAGACAAATAATCCATGCCATCTGAGTCCGT
>OY744617.1:37501478-37638478 GCA_963556255.1 Allolobophora icterica | reverse complement strand
TGCGCATTTTATAGCATGTCATTCTCAGCTGTTGATATCCAGCTGAACATCTGGAATCTGAAAAGTTAATACATCTTTCGCCAAATAAGAACAACTATCGGCTACTAACTGCCAAGATCTAGGCCTCATTGTCCACTTGCCTGATGATTCATTGTTTTTTATGCGTTGTTTAACTTATGCAGCTACGAAGAACTGGACGGCGCATGTCTGCGGCCATATCTGTCAAATGCGAAATTTTATAGCGCATATTGGAAAGGACATGCTGAAATATTTACTGTGGTCGAGGTAGTAGGAGCAGATGAATTTTCTTTTAGAAGTCGCTTGACGGTCGAGTACAGCAATAGTTCCGCCTGGTGAGACTACTAAGTAGGCGTAGCGATAATCGGCGATCGAACTCGGTTGAACATCTTCAGCACCAGAAACATTCTTGAATTAAAATAATTCTCTGCAACAACAGTCCTTTATGCATGCATGTTTTGGATATATTTATATATACAAAACCTATATTGATATATATATATATATGCCTACACATATGCACGTACGTACGTTTGTAATTACATGTGCATGTATTGCTGCATGTTGATATGTATGTTATTTTTGGGTATGTATTGTATGTCATGGCGTTATATGTATATTTTGGTATACATATACAGAGAAGTGTATAAATGTTGTTTGTTGTGCATGTCTTGATGTGGTATGGCATTTCGTATTGTATAACATAGCATGCATAATTATGTGCATGCATATGTGCGTATGTAAGTATGTATGGTATTGTATGGTGTAGCGTATGTTATGTTATGACAACTAATTAATTACCAGCATCTTAAACCGGCCTCATGAGGGAAAAATATATAGATATGGTTTGGGTATGGGCTTCATAGAATTACTCAGGGCATATAGAACGCACTAATACGTTGAGAAGTACGTTAATACTGACGTAATAGTTTTTGTGTTATACAAGTAGCGGGTGTAAGATCAAAGTTTACGTGTTACAGTGTGTACGTACTTGTACACAAGTATATATGTACGTGTGTATGTATGTATGTATTTACGTATTTACACACATATATTTGTGTGTATGTACATGTATACTGACCGCCTGAATGACTGACTGACTGACTGAATTAATGAATTAATGAATTAATTAATTAGTGACTGAGTGTTTGGCCAGAAGCAACAGCATATATTTGATGCATATCTGTTAAATCTTAAAATCCACCTGATCTTCTGCCATTGATCCATATCCAAGTTCTTTCTGTGTTTCGATAGCCAAGTGTAATAACATCCGAAACCAGTTTGGCAGAGGAATCTTTAAAAAACACTTCTATTGCGGATTGAACGGTTTCATTTGGTATGATGGCCAGAGACGATTAATGATTTTTACACCAGTCTTCGGCTGATGACCGAGTTAGGGTAGATTTACTCTCCCGAGAAGATGGGTCGTCGGTGTTTGTAATCAAGCAAAGTGAAGACGCCTCGTAACACTTTCTGTAATGGGCCACGATGGCTGCGTCAAGATTCGCTGAAGAAAAGGAAATAAGTATATCATGTTAATTATATGTAGCAACTTTTACATATTTTGTATATATATATATATATATATATATATATATATATATATATCGTGCAGAAAATAAGAGTTCTAAAAATATTTTTGGTCTATCTACTTTATGTCAAATATCAGACTTTATCAAAATAAATTCCTTTCTGTAAGTAAGTCTGCAAAAACAGTTCTTACCATCCAAATATCATTGATTTTAAAAACAAACAAGATACCTAAACGAGTTTAAGTAATTACCTAAAAGAGTTTCCACATAGACTTTTTGTGATTTGTGGTTATAAGCCACAATGAGACAAATAGGAGCGGGGTAAAAATTCATGCGTGAAGAAGAAATATTTTGGAGGTACCAGAGGGGGCGAGTTCCACCATTCCTATAAAGAACACATATTGTACAGGCTTTTTTGGCTATCACAAATCAAGGAATAATTTGATTGTGGAAGGGCGCTATGTAAATGTCTCCTTTGTATTCCTGCATGCCCAAGAACACGCATGCTCTGTTTTCATAAAACAGGGCTGATGCTTTTAGAAGATAAGTAAAGCATGTAATTATGCATTTAACAGTCGTTCACTTACCACACAGAAACAAGTAAATGCGCAAAATATTCATTTTAAAACAAGTTGTTTTGATGTGCAACTTGTCAAAAAGGTGGCCAACCTTAGCGATTTACTCACTGCCAATAAACATTATTATAGATATTCCATCAACGCCATACGTTATCTAAACATCCGCTCATTAATTACATCCTGGTATGTTTCCTCTGAGAGGAGATGATGGCATTGATTGCCACATACAGGGTTAATAGAGAGTTTAAACCACTAACCAAAGAATGTCATAACATTAACCGTTACTCTTTTTGAAGCTTCACTAAAATCTAAAAGTTATAATATGTTATCCTGTCAGCTTTCTATATGTAACGATAGTGCTAATTTAAACCAAATTGTAACTAAGGCTAACATATGTAAATGTGAGATAAACCTAAATAACCGTGTTGCGTCAAGTCTTCGATCTTCTCGCACAGTCTCGTTTCAGCAAGGGTTCTGGTTTTAGTTGGACCAGATTTATTTATTCCGGATTCCGGATATTTCTATAGCGCCTCTCGAAGTCAACTACTACTCAGAGGCGCTCCCGACTACAGCATTTGATACTGTGCCGGAATTTTCACGCCGAAGCGCCACGAGCAATTGCGAGTGAAGGACTTGCCCAAGGTCCGTACGCAGCGGCTAGAATGGGATTCGAACCTGCAACCCTCCGGTCACAAGGCGCCGAACTTACCACTGAGCCACCACGCCCCACGCTCTACAGTAGCATAGGTTCTGGTTTTAGTTGGACCAGATGGCTCTAGAGTAGCATAGGTTCTGGTTTCAGTCGGACCAGATGGCGCCAGAGTTGCATATGTGTTAGACCTCGTCGATTGAGAGGTTATGCTTGGCGACAGAAGTTCTTGTCCATTCAGGCTGCTAATGATTACGACTCAATTGATTAATAACTGCTCCATAGCCCTATAACCGGCGTCTAAACCTGTCTCAACTGCTGATCGAAGGAAGATGCCTAGGTTTAAGTACAGATCCAGTTTCATGTGGCAGGAACTGCGCTGGGTACCTACACAAAAATGCAGTGAGTTTAAGATCTTTATGATCATACGTAGCCGTGTCAAAGGCTGTGCATCTTTTTCGAAGGGGTTGTGTGTCTGTGGCTCATCCATTTTATTTGTTAGACATTGATTGACTTGGATCGGGAGCGCCTCTGAATCGTTGGGCGATGCTGTCTAAAAGTTCGATTACAATTACAAAATAAAATTCAATTCATCCCTGGCCTCGGATTTCTTCGCTCTGCTGCGCAAGGCAACTGGGTTGTCTCGCCAACTGACACTTCCACAGTCCAGCACAGAAGCTTCAGTGTCACTGGCCCATCTTTCCGGAATGTGTTTCGTAGCAACCTGCGACATAACTCCTCAGCCTCTCTGTGCTTCTTTTCGGTAGGCGCTTGAAGACCAATCTTATTCACGTTGTTAAGTAGGGAGCAGTTCTGCTGGTGTTTCTGTTAAAGTGGCGCTATATGAATTTACGTTTACAAATCGATACAACGTACTAGATTCCATAAAAGAGATTCTGTTAAAATTGCCGCTAAAGGTTATAATTAATCAATGACAGGCTTAGGCTACTGACATCAAGCGAAGTAAGTAGGCCTAAGTAACAAGGAAATTTGATAAAATAACGAATTCTAAGTGGGTGGTCTAAACAATTCTGGGCCTACTCATTTCCCTAATTGGCGGTGGTCGACTTAGTTCAATCAAGCGACCGGATAATTAAATCCAGCATTCTTCTAATTATTATAATTGCATAAGTAATTGCACTTCCATAATGGGGTTAGGTCTATTGTTTATCGACTCGTTCCAGAGTTAAATAAAACAGTCAGTTTCCGTTATGGGATCCTATGCTGTGGAACTCGGTGGTAAAACTATTTTGTATCACAGAGATCCAACCGCTTCGAATAACCTTATTCACGAACTTACGCAAGTAATTGACAGCGTTACAGTTCAGTAGACCTACATACTCACTTACTTACAACACACAGGCTCAACGACTCTGGACAAGTATAGTTTTCTCGAGTACTTGTTTCTACATCCAAGCCTAGATCTATAAATGGAAGACTTTAGTAACAACCATAGGACATACGTTAATGGATGGTTAAACTCTTATTGCCTCGCAAAGTATGATTATCATAGGCGTAGACTCGGGGGGGGGGGGGGTAGGGAGCAGCCGGGGCACGTCCCCCAAAAATTGAGATGGACTGTACATCCAATGCAACAAGTGTAGAATGAATAACCAAATGCCCTCTCTCCAGTATTTTGGACACGTTTACGCCAGTGATGATTATCGTTACATTTACCTTAACAGATAACTTTCCGAGCACCTTAAAAGGATTTTCAGATCACTGCGAGAGGTATGATTTCATATTTACGGATTAATCTGATTTAAAAAGGCAGTAGTTATTCAGCTGTTGAAATTTTATTGGTGAATTGTCAGAGATTTCGTATTATATCTCAACGTACTACTTCACGGAATTGTTCAAGGTTATCGACATGCATTTCATGTTTCTCGTCCTCATTTACTTATTCGAATATAAAAGTTTGACACACAATCTGGCTAAAATTTCAACCACCGGTTAACAGAACGGATCACCGTGGATCAGAAACTTAACAGTTTGACTGTAGATTCCAGTATAAATAATGATCTGCTACAGTGTGGTGGGCTACACAACGTACAGCGAATTGCAAACAATAACATTAGTGACTATTGACTATTCTTGTGTATTTAGCAATAAACTATCACAATAAAACTATAAATATTACGTTCTATTTTCAACAAAACTTAAACACCGTTTAACAGAAACCCATTTAGCCATGGCAGTTACACTGAAAATCTACAGCTCTTAATCAAAAACTAAGGGTATAACATAAAAGACGAACAATGAATTGCAAACAATTGTGTTGGTGAAAATCGATTTGTTTCAAGTTGGCGTTCGCATGAGTCTCGTCTCCTCCGATAGTTTCGTATACAACAAGTTGAGCGTTACATTTGCAGTCAAATATTCTGGGTTCAGCGTTGCATAGGTGTCAACGGACGACGCTGGTTTCAGGTGTTGTCGGTAGACGAGACTCCTTGTTTCTTCTGTGTTTTAAGCAATACACTAGCACAATAAATTACTAAACTATAAATATTGCAATGAACCAGTGAACTATAATCTCGATATTCTGAAATCTTACCATATTTGTACAAATTACTTGCCTTTCAATTTCACTCAGCCTAAACACAATCCTCCGTAGCAGCTTTCCTATCTACCTCGCTCTAAGGTCTTTCGTAAAACGAATCTTCATGCGTTCTTCCTGGAAACCCTTCTTTTGCACTTGCAAATAAGGGGCCATCCATATATTACGTACGCAAAAATCCGGGAAAATTGGACCCCTCCCTGTTCGCACGCGTACTCCCCCCCTGCGTACGTCCAGCTGCAGAATGTGTCAGTTACACAGGTTGAGGCAGCAACTGTCTGCAGTTTAGGCCAGATTGAAGGATGAGTAATCCATGGACTCACTGTTGAGTTGTGTGATAGTTTAACAGCGCTCAGAGGTAAGGTGGCATACAAGTGACACCTCTCGAACATTCCTACTTCCTCTGGTAGTACCAGATAGCTGGAAGGACTCAGCTCTAGCTCACTTAAAGGCCAATCAATTTGCATACGTACACTATCAGTAGACTTGCAAATAAGGGGCAAGAGTACATCAAACATGCATTTCGGTTACCCCTACCCCTCCATGCGTACGTAATATATGGATGGCCCCTATACTAATATCCTACATTTAGCTTCGAAGTAGAGTTGCGGTTAAGCTGTCAAAGAAAACCACAGACTTACATCTTAGCTTGAAAACAATTATGAACTAACAGAACCTATGAACTTCCCAGATAAAATCAAGTAGGCCTAGTCATCTACATTCAGGTATTTCATTGCAAAATACTTGGACTGAGAGAAGCTCTTCAATCCTGACCCATGCTGAGTCATTTTGTATAAACAACAAAATGGGCCAGAGGGGAATAACTGCAAAGCGGCATTTCGTCTATTGGGACCACATTGAGCCCATAACTGACAATCAGTTGACACCAGTGGCAGAGGGAGAGCCAACCATGGGTCCAATTAACGTTGCTGCCTGGGTCATAAGGGATTAAATAGTCACGTTTTCTTGTCAGCTATACAAACCGTTTGCGGAGTTTTCGGATCACGATACTAGAAGCGACAACACCAACCACTGCGATGAAAACAATTAGGAGAGCCACTGGTATCCAGATGGTAAGGCGTTGACTTTCTGTAATGTAAAAACCAAAACAACATTACCCCACCCTATCGGGCAGTATCTCCGATGAATGTTTAATACGAAAGCTTGTTTATGATTCGGTCGACATCTATATCAATCAATCAATCAATCAATTAGACATTTATATAGCGCGCTCTTCAAGGCAACTATTCAGAGGCGCTCCCAGCCCAACCTCGACGAAAGAGAACAGCCTTAAGAGCAGAGAAGAAAGAGGTGGATGAGTCTCGAGGGAGAGACCGCAGTCCAACAGGAAGGCCATTCCAGATAGTGGGACCGGCAACGGAGAATGCTCGCTGTTGCATGGTTGCAGTGCGAGCGAAAGGAACATGTAAGTCACCGCGGGCGGTGGAACGGAGTGAACGGCGACCAAGAAGTGCGGACGCTGGAAAACAAAGCTCACGTAGATAGAAAGGAGCGCGGCCAAGCTGACACTGCCAGACAATAGAAGCAACCCGGTATACAATGCGTTGCGAAAAAGGAAGCCAGTGGAGGACGTCACGCATGTAGTCAGACACGTGACCAAACTTAGGGATGCGCCCAACGAGGCGCGCAGCAGAGCGTAGAACGCGTTCAAGGCAATGCAGTCGAGTGTGAGGGAGACCAATATAGAGAGAACAGCAGTAATCAAGTCGACAGGTAATGAAAGCATGAACGAGAGTAGCTGAGTGCTTGGGAGAGAGAGAGCGGGAGACCACACGGAGCTGACGTAACTGGAAATAACAACCCCGGCTCAGCTGCGAAATATGCTGGGAGAGAGTGAGTTCAGAGTCCAAGGTGACACCAAGGTCACGGACAGAAGTGGAGAAGACGACATTAGGGAATTCAGTAGCAAGGCTAGCAAGATCAATCTTACCAAGTTGCCTGCGAGTACCCAGCCATATATATTGGGTCTTGGAGGGGTTCAGACGGAGGCGGTTAGAAGACATCCAGGCTACCAATGAGTCAGTGGAGAGGCACATAAGGCGGACTGCAGTGGCGGCATCAGAGGCAGAGCAATGAGTGTAAGCCTGTACATCATCAGCATAAAGCTGGTTAGACAGAGAGCAGGAAGTAAGAAGATGGCAAAGATCCGAGGTGAAAATGATATATAAGAGGGGACCCAAAACGGAACCCTGAGGAAGGCCGATCCGGACTGGGACCCAAGGGGACCTAGTGGAACCATAAATAACAGAAGATGAGCGGTTATGTAAATAGGAGGCCAGCCATTCTAGGGGCTTTCCAGAAAGGCCAAAAGGTTTCTATAGGTTTATTCGCTAAACAATTATTTGCTAGTCAGCCATATCAATAAGTGAATGGCTATGGCTATGGTTATATGTTGTGGTAGATACGCTTTTGCTTTGACGGATAGTCACATGAAAACAGTTTCTCTGCTGTATAATAATAATAATAATAATAATAATAATAATAATAATAATAATAATAATAATAATAATAATAATAATAATAATAATAATAATAATAATAATAATAATAATAATAATAATAATAATAATAATAATAATAATAATAATATAAATCTCTTGATTTGTATTATCTATACATCAGTTCTAAACAATTTGAACAAGTCAGTATTCGATGATGATCTATTTGACATGGATAGGAAGAATGACAAGAGATGATGATGATGATGATGATGATGATGATGATGATGATGATGATGATGATGACGAAGAAGAACAAGAACAAGAGTAAGAACAATAAAAAGAAGTCCCAGTAGGCGTAATGTATTATCTATAAATTGTTAGTCACTTTTTTCTTAGCCTCGGGATCTAAGGGCGGATTCTCTACCTTACCGTCTGATCTGCCCACCAACAGTATACGCTCAGTGTTTCTTATTTTTACAAGTGGTTGTATATATACGCATACAGAAATATATAGCTTACTGAAGAGTACTTCTAACACAGATTACATGTTTCTCAACACAGTTACGAAAAAATGTGCAAGTGGAACAGACACTGTCTGCCCTATTTGGGTTTTCAGCTGCTGACCTCTCGGCAGAGAATCCAGTGCGCTAACGACTAGACCAATTGTGACGAACCTATGACACGAGTACCCGAAGTAGCACGTGTAGTGTCGGACACACATTGTTTATTGTTTGGCCTAACTGACGGTGAAAGAATTAATTATCGTAATGTTATACCTGAACTTTGCCCAGATTCTAAAGTAGGCCTAGTCGGTGACACCTTGCTTCTAGTATTGTCGTCCAGTGTACGAGTCGGATTTGATTTAAACTGAGATGATGACTCACCAAATGTAGGGATAGTTGTTGTGATCATTTTCGTTGTTGTTGTCTCCAAATCGAAAGCATTTTCTAAACATTGCAGTTGTCAGACAAAGTTAAGGTAAATCGGAATGAATTCGTAGCAAACAATGCACAGCTGTTAGGACGTCGTTGGCTGAAATCGATGCAGCTTTTATCAGTAATTTAATGACATCAGGTTTAAACTTAAGACTCGTCGTCTGGTTTATCTTGCTTTACGTACAACCATTGTAGCCTGACTTTTGGTTTCTCTTGGACTTCTCCGAGGATTAGGATTTCTTACTACGGTTTCACTTGAGGCCACCATTTATTGATGACCTCATCCGCGTTCCTGGTCTACCCATTCTTTCTTTTCTAGCATTCCGCCTCCTTTTTTTCCTCGTGTCCTCCATTCCTCCACTTCGCAACGGAGCCATGTGGGCCGAATGAGATTAGGTCTGTGTCGTTATAATTGCGCTATATTCTATACATGTTGTAATTGAGTGGATGAAAATGTTGGGAACATTAACGATTTACGATAGGGGCAATTTAAGAGTTGTAGAATCATTCACTACATACATTGGGGTAATTTAAGAGGTGTAGGTTCAATGTACACCCAACTGTACTGTTATTTTGTGAGTAAATGCGATAATACGCATGTATTTTCAGTTGTTGAGTACCTTGAATGCAGATATAGCGATATTTCTGAAAGCAATCGCAGTCAGTCCACTTCCCCGTCGCTACTCGCAGACATAGGCATTCGTCTGCTCCATAGCTTGGTTTTCCATCGTCCCAGTTGCTATATATTACATCTACATCACCTAAAACAATAACATTCGCTCTTAATCTTAATGTCGATATTACTGTTAGAGATAGCATACTTCTATAGTGCCATACTTTTATAGCATCAATCCAAGGCGCACTAAAAATAAACCGTATAATATTAATGTCATCAGCAAAAGTAATTACAGAATTACTGTGTGCATCATCTTATTCAGCCTTTTGTACATTTTCAACAGAATATTGGTAGCCAATAGCGCAGAGAACATATGAGCGTTATTATAGTTTGGCAAATGTATCTTCTGGGGTATAAATGATTTGTTGCGATTTGTTAGTAAGAGGGCCATGACACTCCGGCGTTATATGTTCGATGAGAAAAATGTCAGGCTTTTCTAGCGTGCATTAGGTAAAAAGGTTTTAAAAGATGAATATGGCGAAGAAAAATGCGAAGAAGAAGGAGGAGGATGGGAGGAGGAAGAATTGATGGAAAGAGGAGGAAGAGTCATTTAAGAAAACCCTGAGAGGCGGTCATGGGTATGCAGTATTAGCGATTAATTTCTTAGCCTCAGCAAATGAACGTGGGTCCAGCCAGCGGTTCCTCATATCCTCATCTTCCCATTTACAATGTAAAGAGTCAGTGCATTTATTATAACTGAGTTGGTCAGAGAACGCATGGTGGAAAAAAATCTCCAAACATCTATCTGCCCTGGCGGAATATTTATCGAAATATCAAATGCTAAGTATAGAATTATCAGAATAGAAACTTGGACCACATTTACAGGCTAAACGTAAATAGTATACTTCATTGTCTGCTTACTCTCTCCAGTAAACCAGATCCATCTTTCTCTCCGCAGTCCAATCCAATATTCCTCGTTGCGTGGCCATTCAATGGTAAGCGAGAGATTGCCATTTTCGAAAGTTGCAAGATCACTTCCTTCCAATTTGAGGCAAATGCTTCTAGCATCAAACCAAGTGACAACTTTGTTGTGGATTTTGTAGCAACTCATTCCCAACTTTTGATCGCCTTCTGGACAACTGGAATCTGAAACGTTTATACATCGTTCGCTGAACATGCAGAGTTATCATCTGCTATCAAGATCTAGGTCTTTAGGTCCACTTGCATCGCGACTAATTATTTTCTCATGGTTTGTTTACTTATGCAGCTACGAAGAACTGAACTGCGCATGTCTGCGGCCATATTGGTTGTCGTTCTGTCTGTCATTCTGTCATTGCTTTGGGCAAGCGGGAAATGTTGAATTCGTGTAAAGAAGAACCAATATTATTATAGTCTCAGGAGTGGCATCTGCTGGAGGTGGCGTGGAATTATCGCAACCACTTGAACCCATGCATATACTGTACATATATCCTGGCTCGAAAGTTGATCCGAAGCAGCGTCATCTGCCAACTGCTGTTAAGCAACCGTATGTATACATCTAGGATGGCAGATCGTATAATAGTTGAGGTTGAAAACAAACGACATCGGCTGATTATGTTTAATCTATGGAGCTAATCTTAAAATAACATCTAATCATAACTAATCTAATGTAGTGACTTCTGTAGCGGCCTTATCATAATGACGTAGCAGATTACAAATAAATGTAAACTGGTGGAATAAGTGAGCAGCCCAACAAACAATAACGAACTCGTTAGTTTAAGGACCTCGGATAGGATCTTCTGGCGCAAGCTACATTTTCAGTTTCAAAAATGACCTACCACCAATGGGATGCAGTTCAATGCGAAGTTTTATAGCGCATTTTCAGCATAGACACTCTGAAATACTTACTGCGGTTGAGGTAGGAGCAGATGAATTTTCTTTTTGAAATCGCTTGATCGTTGAATAAAGCAACAGTTCCGTCTGTTGAGACAACTAAGTAGGCGTAGCGATGATCTGTATTCGAATTCGGATAAATATCTTCAACAAAAGAAGCATTCTTGAATTCATATAATTCACTACAAAAGCACTTCCGTAAGCACGTCGTTATATATAGAGAGATTTATCAATATATATATATATATATAATTATATACGTAAGTATATGCATGTATGTATTTATGTATGTATGTATAATATGTATGTATGCATGTATGTATGTATGTTTATATGTATGTATGTATGTATGTATGAATGATGAATGGGCTGCATGCGCATACACATTTATATATATTGAATATATGTATATACAACAACGTACACACACACATATATATATATATATCGAATATACAATTATGCATGCATGGACGTAGGTATAATATGCATGATATTACATGTAACTTAGGACTGGACTATTACATCGTCCTCCGCCTAAACGAAAACATCCGGCTACAGACAGCGTATCCGTATAATCCAGACTCGAGCGCACATCAGAAGTATGGGCCTGAAGTGTTCACGTAGACCAAGGCGACTTGTGAAACAAAATACCTTCTGAATGTACAAAATCCGTGTTATAAACGACAAAGAAGTCCGGTACCAAAAGCTAGGGCCAGTAAACACCAATATGTTCGAAATAGTTCGTCTAAAAGACACAGAAGTCGAACAATGACCCACGTGGCCGGAGACATGCCTAGAACTTAGCAGAAGTAAGCGTGCGCGCGCGCGCACACACACACACACACACACACACACACACACACACACACACACACACACACACACATGTAGGTACATTTTTTATCGTTGTCTTGTATGTATGTACGTTTACAGCATGCATGTACGCATGTTCGTATTCATGTAAACATATGTATATGATATACGTATGTATGCATATATGCATGGATGTTTGAATGCATTTAGATGCAGTAGTGTTGACCGCGGTATTGCCGTCTAGGTAGGCCTATCTCGTTTCATTTTACCGTTCAGTGATAGGTAAATGCAGCATAACATGACCTGGATGGCCCTCCATTCCGAACTCTCAGAAGTGGAGCGTGCTAGTTTTGGCGTAGTCGGTCCATTATTCTAGAAGAGAGAGACTGTCATGCAAACTGCGACATGAACTTCTTGTTTGTTTTGCAAGCGACTGAAGACCATTCTGTTTGGTCGCTGTCTACCAGGAATTTCCCTGTGCAAGCATTATATTAATGTGCAATAACTATTGCGATTATGATGTATACATATACATTCATTCATTAATGAATATGCATGCGGATACACTTGTATACGTGTGGCTGCATGTGCATATTGATGTATGTAAGAATGTATGTGTGAATAATCGATTGACCAAGTGACTGATTGGCCAGAAGCAACAGCATATATTTTGTATACAGATCATTTAACTATTGAAACATTCACCCGATTGTCTTCCAGTGATCCACCTCCAAGTAATGTTTTGGTCTCGAAAGCCACGTGTAAAAACATCCGAATCCAGTTTGAAAGAGGAATCGTTGATAAACGCTGCTATGGCAGATTGAACCGTTTCACTTGGTATGAAGGCCAACGACGATGAATGACTTGTGCACCATTCGTCAGCTCCAACCACATTCAGTTTAAATTTGTTGTCCCCGGAATAGGAGTTTTCGTTGTTTGTAATTAAGCAAAGTGAAGACTCTTCGTAACATTGTCTGTGATAGGCATCGATGGTTGCGACCAAATTCACTAAAGAATTGGAAACACAACTAGGTTAATTATATGTGTTCACACACATTTGGTCCACCACCACAACAGCACACTCAAAATACTCATGAAAATAATAATGGGTCTGCCTACTTTATTTATATTTATTTTGTATATCAGGCTGTGGCACAGAACATTCCTTTAAGTAATGAGTATATCATACATGCAGAAATAGTTCTTGTCATTCAAAATACCATTTATTTTACCGGCATAAAAGACATAACAATTACATGCACGACTTTCCATGAAGACCTGTTGTGATTTGTGATAAACATCAATGAAGAGAAACATATGACCAGGGCGAAATTTTTACTTGTGGAGAAAATCTATCATTAGAAGAAGATAGTATGAACCAGTGGGGATGAGTTCTACCGTTCTCCCATATAACGCTGCTCCGAATGTTATGGTTAAAAGGAAAAAATGAATCGGGTGATTGAATTATGGGGCTGTTTGGATGTTTCCTTTGTGTTCCTGCACCCGCACCTCAAAACAATAAACCCTTACTTCCTTTAAAACGGAGCCAATGCTTTATGAACATTAGTAAGAAAAAAAGGAAGTAGTGTGTAGTTAAGAGATGGTCACTTACCACACAGAAACAAGGAAATGCGAGAAATGTTCATTTTAATACTCAGTTCAATGTTCAGTCAATTCTCAACTTTTGCTATTCACTGCCCAACATATAGGCATTCCATATAACGCCATATGCCAACTAAACATCTGGTCATGAATTACATCCAAAGTGTTAAACTACTGACCAACGAATATCATAGCATTAACCGATATATTTCTAAGTTCTAAACGTTTACTTCCTGTTAATCATCTATGATTATGGACGTGATGTGCCAGATTCGTTGATCGTATTGATGCATATGCCCATAAAAGCAGTTTCTCCATAATTCACGAGTTCTATTTTCACACCGTCACTTATCGATATGTAAATACATGTATATATCTAGTGCTCACATAGAGCCAACTTTTACCCAGAGCTCATGTGTGAAAATTTAAAATTATCTCATGTTTAATCGAAGAACTACAATAGCAAAGTTCAGCAGCTGACTAGCAAATGCTTTAACAGATAAAACTATAGATATCAGCCGAATCAGTATCAGAAAAGCCTCGCGTAGCATTCTGCATTTATATTCGCCAGCGCCATCCAGAGTCAAAGCAAAAAATTGAACAGGTTTCGGACAAACAGACTGTAGTTGACTATGGATTCCAATAACTGACGATCTTGAATACACACACACACACACACACACACACACACACACACACACATATATATATATATATATATATATATATATATATATATATATATATATATATATATATATATATATATATATATATATATATATATAGTCGGTCGAAATCCGGTCACTGCAAGGCGTCTGCATGTCGCACTATCCTGCTACGTCCAGGATTTATCCACGTAATGACCGGGAAATAGACGGAGAACCTTGTTTGTATGCACGAATATACGTGCTTGGCTGTTTTACGAGTAGGCTATATAATTTGAAATATGTATACATTTAGGTCCTGTCGGATGGATGTTTTGAATATGTCAGAGGATTTCTTAAGAAACATTACAAAATAAAGTACAAGGATAGCATAGTGTGGAGACTTCTCTTTCATTCTTTCTGTCCTTATTTCTGTTGTAATCTTTCTCTCGCTTTCTCTCTTTGTGTCTTTCCCTTTATTGTTCAAGAACAAAAAGAAGCAGAAGGTATGCGAAAAAGGAAAATGAAAAGAATGCGATGAAAAATGCTAAAAAGGAGAGAGAGAGAGAGAGAGAACGAGAGGCAGAGAGAGAGAGAGAGAGAGAGAGAGAGAGAGAGAGAGAGAGAGAGAGAGAGAGAGAACGAGAGGCAGAGAGAGAGAGAGAGAGAGAGAGAGAGAGAGAGAGAGAGAGAGAGAGAGAGAGAGAGAGAGAGAGAGAGAGAGAGAGAGAGAGAGAGAGAGAGAGAGAGAGAGAGAGAGAGAGGGTGAACGAGAGGCAGAGGGAGAGAGAGGAAGAAGGAGATAGGCAGAAGGAGGTGGAAACGGAGAGGCTGATGTAGAACGAGAGGCAGAGGGGGAGAGGCGAGAGGGAGACTCTTTATTTCTGTTCATTGATATAATTTTGATAACTGATGAAATTCAACAATCTCCCTTACAGCCTCCTCTTTGGAATAGATCCTATTTCACAGTTTTAGCCAATAAATGTAAAACCAACTCTGAGCTTTTGAAATTTGTCTTAGGCAAACGCTACACGACTCTTTTAATGCTTAAACAACAAAAATATTATTGTTATGTACGTTTCATGGTTAGAAATAAATTTTACTAAGTTGGAGCAGCCATTCATCTGATTACAAATTGTCTTTGATGACCTGACACAGTTTTCCTATTGTTGCGTATTACTGGACTACTTCAGTTCAAGGTGTTTCGATGTGCATTTAACTTACTTATTTTTAAATTTTCTTTTCTTTTCTGAATACAAATAATTCACATTGTGACACCTTGTGCTGTCAACTCCTGGAGCTCTAGCGATCGTCATGATAAACAGTCTCCATTGCTTCCTATTCGAAGTCAGGTCCCTTAGTTCTTCCATGCAGATTCATGCCAGTTACATCGTGAATCTCATCCATCCATTTCTTCCTTGGTCGACCCCGTCTTTTTTTCCCTCACCACAAGCCAACATAGGGTTGCCACCCGTCCCGATTTTGTCGGGACCGTCCCGATTTCGAGGTAAATGTCCCGCGTCCCTATATACTTGACCTAGTCGGGACAGCCAAATGTCCCTACTTTCAAATTTGTGGGAATTTTTTCGAAACTAACACAATGTTGTGGCTTAAAACACATTACCCGTACTATATTTTGTTCAACATCACTATAAATTTATGATGCAGGCTAAGTGAAATATCATAAATAACATTTAAACACATCCTGAAATCATTACATTGTTCAAAATCATAAATCTTAATCTCAATTATCTTGTTTAAATAGTTATTTTCCAGTCTTTCCCACAAAAATTACTCGGTTGCGCGACTTGAGCCTCTGGTCCCACATGGTGAGGTGTTTTACGATTTTGGTGCTCTAAAACTGCGTCCCGACTTCCTAGTTTAGAAAGGTGGCAACCCTAAGCCAACATTATTTCCTTTTCTAGCCCATCAGATCGCATAACATGACCAAAGAATCCTAGCTTCGATCTTGTCGTCTTTTGTTTTAATGACTCTTCATTCTCGACACCAATCTCCACTCGTATTGATTCGTTCGGCCTTTTCTCTGTCCATGATATTCTCAACATCTTTCTCCATATCCACATTTCACATGCGTTGACCTTTTTCTCCATGTTCTTTGTCATTGTCCACGACTCACAACCATACAGAACCGTTGGAAAGATTAGGGCTCTCACGAGCCTTTTTTGTATCTATGCTCACATGCTTGTCCTTCCATATCTTTTCCAGTCCAATCATTGCAGCTTTCAAATCGCAAGCCTTCGTTTTTACAAATAATTACGTGACGTAAAATCTTGTTAAAGTTTTAACACCGTTTAACAGGAAATAAACATACCAGTTACATCGAGGCATGCAGAACATAATCACAAATAAGATTATGGTATACCAGACAAACAATGATTTGCAAACAATAATTGCATTCGTGAAAATCGATTTCTTTCTAGTTAACATTCTCCTCAGTTTCGTCTCCGATTGTTTCGTATACAACTAGTTCAGCGTACGTTCTGGTTCCAGCCGAGGCTTTTGGCTTCAGCGTTGCATAGGCGTCAATGGACGACGATGGTTGGCAAGTGTTGCCCGTAGACGACACTCCTTGTTTGGCCATCCTTATCCTGTGTATTAAACAATAAACTATCATAATAAAACTATAAATATTACAACGAACCAGTGAACTGTTATCCCGATATCCTGAAATCTTACCATTATTCTGCATATTCTCTCAAACTAAACAGAATCCACCGTAACAGCTTTTCTATCTACCTCGCTCTCTGGTCTTCACGCGTTATCTATATGAAAACCCCCAACTGACTTAACGCAGTACTCGCGAAAGCTGACATCCTGCGTTTAACTTGAAGTAAAGTTACGGTTAAGTTAACGACGAAAACCAGAGAGTTACGTGTAGGCTTGAAAAGAACTATGAACTAACAAAAACCTCTGAATCTGGCAGATAAAATCAGGCAGGCCTGCTCATCTATATTCAGCTTTTTTCGCAGAAAAATACTTAAATCTGGGCTAAGATAATCTTTTCAATCCTGACACATTCTTAGTCATTCTGATGAAACAACTAAATCGCCCACAGAATAACTGTAAAACACGATCTCCTCTGTTAGGACCACATTAACCATATAGCTGACATGATATTAGTTGACACCGGTTGCAAAGTGCATGCCAGCCATGCGTCAGTGAACGTGATCGCCTGGGTCAAAACGAGTTAAACGTCTCGTTCTCTGATGTCAGAGGATACGAACCGTTGGCGGAGCTTTTGGATCACGATACGAGATACAACAACGGAAAACACTGCGATGAAAACAATTAGGAGAGCAAGTGGTACCCAGATGATAAGGCGTTGACTGTCTGAAATGTAAACACAAATCGGCATTGCCCTACCGGATAACAAAATAGCAGCCTGTTACCCTACCAGATAGCACGCTGTATTGGGATGTATCTATACCAGGGGTTCCCAACCTTTTCTATGCCTCGCACCCCTTGGAAATATTTGACTAGCGCTCGCACCCCCTACAAAAGTCATATCACATTTGAAGACGATAAAGTCACATTTCTATTTTTTGAACCACAGACTGAACCACATGCACTCATATAGTACTGTGGGTGAACAAACTGAACTAAAAATGAGCTTTTAACTCAGTGCACAAAATGCACATATAAATTCATAACGCTACAAAGAATGCATTGGGGTTTTTGCAAGTCATCATTTCCTGTTGTGCAAGTGAAACCAAAGCGCACATGGTCACATACTCATCATTCCATTTCCTTCTTTTTGACATGATGAAAAATGAAGGGTTAAAAAGCAAACCAGCAAGAGAAAAATATGAGCTAATTTAGCCTACCTGTTCATGAAGCCCGTTTTGACAAAAATTCCTGCTCATTGAAACTTTCAAAATATAATGTCAATATGACATTGCACTAAAAGCAAAAATAATGACCTACAAATGGCGGTGTCACGAAATAGAGTATCCCCCATACATGCGTATCCCCCTTAGCGAAATGGAGTATTCGGTTTAGTGTGCATTTTTGGCGGTTTCTAAGTGTATGCAGTCGTACTGTTTGGATTTATTGCACACATAAAATTTTTGAATTGCGTATCTTTAGTTTGTACGTCGACCTGAAATCAATTTACTTTGTTTTTGGTGATTTTGACTGGAATTTCGTCGAGGCTATCGTGATGCGTATGACAAGGGGATAGAATGGTTCATCCCACCGGATACTCTAAACCGGTTTATTCCATCCGGGGGGATACGCTTTAGGGGGGATAGAATATCTCGGGACACCGGCACACTGCAAGACACCGGTTGCACTACGATACAAATAGGCTTACTGTTCAGTAAGTATACACAAATGCACGCACAATTATTACATTTATTAATATCAAGTTCAGTCATAATAAAACAAATGTGACCTCACCTTCAATGCAAACAATTTTTGTAACGAGTTTATTTCGTGACATTATTTGTATAAACATGACGGATTTTCTCTCAGCCGATAAAAAAGTTTACCTACTCTTTCTCGCACCCTCTGAAATGCCATCTCGCACCCGGGCACCCCTGGTTGGGAACCTCTGATCTATACTGAATGTGTGATCCAAGCGCTTGAAAAACTCACGGAGACATGAATGTTGTGAGATTTACGAAATGTGTGCTTGTCCTGCTTAACCTTCAACAGTTCGCAAAATTGTTTATATATAATAAATATATGCCCTGGCCTTTATATGACACTTGGATCTTCATTCTCAACCGTATTTTAAGAGTTCTTATCATTCGTGCGAAAGAATCGTTTCTTTTGTGAGCTTCTCCTGTAGGTCTTTTACAGTGATATACAGTTGTAATATTACAAGTTACTTGATGGCAACCAAAATGGCGCTCGTGTAAAGAACGTGGAGTGTTGCAGCTTATATAATAATAATAATAATAATAATAATAATAATAATAATAATAATAATAATAATAATAATAATAATAATAATAATAATAATAATAATAATAATAATAATTATAATAATAATAATAATTATAATAATAATAATAATAATTACACGAGTTCACCTGGAAAGCGATTGTAGCTGGAAAAGGCGAGTATTAAGCTGTTTTCAGCGATGGTCGGATTCGCTTGTGTCACTTTTAAGAGGGATGAGAGAAAGAATGTGAAAGATGAAGATGATTGTTACGATTCCATAAACGTGATTGGAAAGCCGAATACCTTCATCTTAGACCATGAAGCGCATTCTATGCATATACGAGGGCGATAACTTTAAACTGTTCTGCTTATTCCTGCCTGTATAAGCAGAAATTTGACGGGAAATACCTGATGGATGTTTGTTAAAAATCAGTGTTGAATTGTCACCGAGCATTTGAGTTGGAGTTGACTGAAAATGAGAAGATGTATCTATGGAAGGAGGCAGGAATGACGTCCTTACTGCTGTTCTTGAATCCGGTATAACACGCTCTTGAATCCACAGAGAACGGGTAACGAACGTATAACATTTTAATACAGTAAACTGTTAATGCAGTTTTTTCTTTTATGTACACAAATAGACAACGAATCTAGGCCTATTCGAGCAGAGGAATCCGTTGGGAAACAAACACTGACAGATCGAACTACAACAGTCCTGACTTTATATAACAAGGATAAATAATTAACAGAATTTCAATTATTATTATTAGCAACACTAAGGCTCGCCAGGTATTTAATAGGCCAAATAGTAATTTTCTTCGTCGACGCTGCATGTGCACTTCAGAAGAGCAGCAGCTGAGATGCTATTACGTTTCTCTAATAAGTAAGTATATTCTTCATTAACCAATTGATAATCGCACTTTGGTGTACAGACATCTAACAAACATAACTTAAAAGTAAATAACATCCCACAATAGACGTTTTGTTCATCAGGCTGTCGGCTGGGGTAGTATGCGGTCATGAGAACAGGGGGAAGGGTCCGGAGGGAGTAGTGATTGGGTTTTGTTGGTGCAGGACATGGCCCCGAGTCCGTCGGGACAAGCCCCACAGAGGCGAGAGTCGGCGTTATCGCAGAGTTGTTAAAACGTTGGGAAGTCCTCGGGAAGGTAACGAAGGCGTATCAGTATACGTGTATCAAAGCTTGGAGTCGAGTCCTCGCTTGCTGCCCGGCGAAGCGCCACCAGATGGGGTAGACAAACCAGGCATGCAGCATACTAGCCAAGGTGGTGACACGTACGAAATCGTGGAGCTGAGGGCCAATAAGGCCACGTGCCAAAGGATACGTAGGGCATGGAAGGAATTACGCGTCTTACAGCGTGTGAGGTCGATATGATAATCAAAACTAAAAGAACCTGATAGAGTAACTTCCAATATTGTCACAGCGTTCAAATCAATTCAAAGCCGAATTTTTAGATATAGGTTTGTTAGCCCTGTTAGCCCTGTTAGCCTCACAAGAGCTCAGACTTAGGGAATATAGGAAACCAACAGCGGACAACAGCGACAGACAAGAAACAACAGTGGCGAAATTAAGCAATAACGTAGAAACGAATAACGGAATCTACGATTTTCTATACTGTCGCATCTAATCGACAGATCTAGGCCTATTTATTTCTCAAGCAGAAGATTAGAAAATTTTCTTATGTGCTCTAACTGTAGGCCTACTTTTGAATAAGTGGGTACATAGGCAGGCGAATAACTGATATAGGTCTATATACTCAGAGAGATCGCCACACACTAACATTTTGCTTCTGGATTATACAATTTCACTGTAAAATATTCTGATGATTCGACAAACGCAGAAAATGTTCAATAACCTTGAATGCATATAAAGCGATACTTCTCTGAGCAATCGCAGTCTGTCCACTTTCCCGTCGTTACTCGCAAACATAGGCATTCGCCTCCTGTAGCATTTGGTTTTCCATCGTCCCAGTTGGAATATTTTACATCTGCATAATATCCTAAAACAACATATGTGTCGCTATCCGCAAAATTACACAATTATTGCTATTATTATTATTATTATTATTATTATTATTATTATTATTATTATTATTATTATTATTATTATTATTTTTATTATTATTATTATTATTATTATTATTATTATTATTATTATTATTATTATTTTTTTTTTTTTTGCCCCGAGGTATACAGGATCCCTCAGGGACTTCAACATTATTTACAGAGTAGATTTATTATTATTATTATTATTATTATTATTATTATTATTATTATTATTATTATTATTATTATTATTATTATTATTATTATTATTATTATGAACAGAGTGCATACTTGCACTGCTCTGCCTCAGATGCTGTTATGGCTACTCAGAACACGAGCCTGATCATGGAACCCTTGGGACCTGGATCTCGTCTAATCGGCTGCGACGCAACCCTTCTAAAACCCAATTCATCTGTCTGGGTACCCGCCAGCAACTGGCTAAACTGGACACGGCTGCCCTCACTGCTGCTTTCCCTCACTTCACCTTCTCCACTGTTTTCCGTGACCTTGGTGTCACCTTAGATCAAGAGCTGACCTATGCTCCCCACATCAATGACCTCGGTCATGATTGCTTCTACAAACGGCGCCAGCTGCGTCCTGTCGCTCGCTCGCTTACTCCCTCTGCTAAATCCACACTTATCAACTCCATTGTCACATCTAGACTTGACTCTCGGTGATTCACTTTATGCTGGTCTCCCTGCTAGCCGTCTGAGGTGCCTGGATCGGGTACTACGCTCCGCAGCCTGCCTCATTGGTCGCATACCCAAATTTGGCCATGTCTCGAGCTACATGCTTGATGTTCTTCGCTGGCTCCCTCTTAAGCAGCGTATCACGTATAGGTTGGCTGCCTTAGTCTAGCGCTGCTTGCTTGACCCTGGTCCGCTCTATGTCGGGGAGCTGTGCCGCCCCGTACTCAGCACGCGGGGCTCTCGATCCCTTCGCTCGTCTGAGCAGGGCTGTTCTCTGTTCCTTTTGCCCGTACCTGCACCAGGCAGCATCGCGCTTTCTCGGTGGTGGGCCCTCTAACCTGGAATAGCATTCCCTTATCGCTCCGCCTGCTTCCCATAACCTTTTCTTCCACGTTCTTTTCTAGCCATAAGATCTCTTTATTCAGCCATGCTGGAGTCCGCAGCATCTTTGAGTAGTACTCCTTGAAGAAGAGCTATATAAATGTCCGTTGTGAACGAGTGAATGAATGAATGAATATATTATTATTATTATTATTATTATTATTATTATTTTTCGCCCGAGGTAGGTAAAATCTCTCAGGCTCTAAGATATTAACAGTTAATTGAAAGGTTAAGCTTGGAGCCTTGGAGTACGTGGTCCTCACCCCCAGAGTTATTATTATTATCATTATTATTACTACTACTACTACTACTACTACTACTACTACTACTACTACTACTACTACTACTACTACTACTACTACTACTACTACTACTACTACTACTACTACTACTACTACTACTACTACAACTACTACTACTACTACTACTACTTCTACTACTACTACTACTACTACTACTACTACTACTACTACTACTACTACTACTATTATTATTATTATTATTATTATTATTATCATCATCATCATCATCATCATCATCATTCATAATAATAATAATAATAATAATAATAATAATAATAATAATAATAATAATAATAATAATAATAATAATAATAATAATAATAATAATAATAATAATAATAATAATAATAATACCATCTTTGTTGTTACTATCGTGACTATGAGCGACCGTCCGATGAGCGATTGCCCGTACAACGAGTTGGACAGGGCGCAGGTGGTAAACAAATATCGAAACATCTATATATCTGCCCTGGCAGCATATTCACTGATACTTCTTCTTTGCCTTCAGGCTGGGATTAGACACTCGCTGGGGAGGAGTCAGCCACTCGGATCCTCTGTCTCCATCCAGATCGATCTCCGGTGTCTTCTTTTTTCAGGCTAAGAAGCCTGAGGTCCTGCTGAACCATGTCCATCCTTCTCTTCTTCTGGCGTCCCCGGATGCGATGTCCATGCAACTCCGCCTTCATGATTCTCTTGATGTTACTATCCTCCTCTGCCCGCTCCACGTGTCCATGCCATCTCAGTCTGGTTTCACGCACCTTGTCGGATATACAGGCCACAATATTCATTAATACATCAAATGCTAAGTTTAGAATAGATTATCTTGGACCACATTTACAGGTCAAGAGTATAAATAGAATTTCGTCGTCTGCTTACTATTATCCCTTATCCAAGACCATTTTTCTTTCCGCACTCCAATCCAATATTCCCCGTCGCGTTGCCATTCCGAAGTAGGGGAGGGAATGCCGTCTTCGAAAGTTGCAAGGTCACTTCCTTCCTCTTTGAGGCAAATGCTCCTAGCGTCAAACCAATTGACTGATTGGTTGTGCATTTTGTAGCATCTCATTCCAAAGTAAATATGATTGGCTGGGCAACTGGAATCTGAAAAATATTTTAGTACATAATTCTCAGAATAAGAACAATAGTCATCTGCTAACTATCGATCTAGGCCTTTAGACCCATTTGCACCGCCATTAATTTTTTATGGTTTGTTCACTTAACGAGCTATAAGTACTTACGAAGAACTCAACTGCGCATGTCTGGGGCCATATTGGTTCTGTCTGCCATTCTGTCATCGCCTTGTGGAAACTTTAATCGATAATTTGCATATTTTCGGATACATACTTCGACTGATTCCGCTTTCGAAGCTTAAGGATCTCGAATAGACCTGGCATTATTCTTTCTATTGCGCAGTCTTCATGCTAATACTTATTTCCTTTCATCTTTAGTCTCATAGGTATGCAACGAATTTCAAAAGCAAACTTTTATAGCGCATACTGAGCGAGAGACACGCTGAAACACCTACTGTGTGTGAGGTAGGAGCAGATGAATTTCCTTATTGAAGTCGCTTGATCGATGAATGGGGTAAAACTTCTGCGTTGTGAGAGTTCTAAGTAGGCGTAGCGAGAGTCTGGGTACGAATTCGGATAATCTTCAACAAGAGGAACACACTTTAATTCAACTAATTCACTACAAAGCACTTCCGTATGTATGCAGTTTGTACACGCACATATATGTATGTATTCAGTATGTGTACGTATGCAACTATGCATGTATGTATTATATGCATGTATATACGTAGGTATGTTTGTTTGCATGTATGTATGTACGTATGTGCGTATGTATGTATGTATTATGTGTATGTATGTAATTGTATGTATCTATGTATACATGTATTATGTGTATGTATGTATATGTGTATGCATGTATGTATGCATGTATGTATGTATGTATGTATATATGTACGCATGCATAATAATACTGCATATCTGAATGCATGTATATATGTGTTTATGCATGAGTGTATGACTGACCGATTGACTGATTGACCAGAAACAACAGATTATATTCTATACAGATCACTTAACTATTCAAACCTTCATATGACTCTCTTCCAGTGACCCACTTCCAAGTACTTTCTTTGTATCGATACCCATCTGTAACAACATCCGAAACCAGTTTGGCAGAGGAATCGTTAATAAACGCTTCTATGGCGAATTGATCCATTTCGTTGTATATGGTGACCAGCGTCGATGAATGTTCTGTGCACCAGTATTCGGCTGATAATCGATTTACTCGAAATTCGCTCTCATCGTTGGTGTTTGTAATCAAACAAAGTGAAAACTCTTTGTAACACTTTTCATAATGGGCAACGATGGTTGCGATAAAAATCGCTGAAGAAACAGGAAACACAATTAACTAATTTTATATATATATATATATATACATTGCATATTGTTATATATGCCTTGCATTGGCTGAACTGATATACTGGTAAAGTCAGGTGCACATGGCAGATGGATAACTAGAGAAGTTCTCCTTGACCAGTGTCGGACAAGGAGTGGTGTTAGTTGCCAGTCTATATAAACTTTAGAAATGTTAGGATAGGTGAGCTTGGCATTTTGGTTTTCGATCTGACGAGACCCTGTTGTTGATTTTCTTCCAAAGCTCATGCATTAGGTTTTTTAGGAGAACCGAAGGAGATTCTCTCCTGTCATTTAAGACGTCTATCTCGTTGTCTCATGTCCTGTGTGACCGACCGTGTTACTTTTTCGCTAAGGTTCTTCGTTAAGTGAGATCCTCGACTGTCGAAGCCGTTGATTCTTTTGGTGTCCACGGTCGTCGGGTTATGTTGTATACACTGTCGAGAAGAGCTTTTCGAAAGGTAGCAATGTTGTATAGTATTTCGTTGTAAATGAATGTATTTTATCGTAATCAAAGCGAATAGTGAAATTTTCTTTAGCGGACCTTATAACAATATATGCAAAATATTATATTATATGCAATAAATCATTCAAAATAAGACCCATTAAAATTATATTAGTCCTATAAGCAATTTGCCTGAGTCTGGTTTTCTTTCTGTTGATGAGTGTGTCTTGCATGGAGAAACATTTCTTTCCTTCCAAAAATATGATTTATTTTAACAGCAAACAGGATGAAATCATGATCCCCAGAGTTTCGATATCCGCCTGATGTGATTTTTGGTAAGCAACAACGAAGAACAACAAACGAAGAGGGCAAAATTATTGTGGGGAGAACTGTTTCCTTAGAGCATGACTGCCCGAAACGCATCGTGCAGAGATCTATCGGGACACCAGAAATAATCAGTTGATTGAAGTGAGGCGCTATATGAATCTTTCCCTTGTGTTCCTGTATTTTCTAGTTCGATACAAACATGTGTTTCTTTTTAAGCGGAACAAATGTTTCAGAAAATAAGTGAAGTAAGTAAATATACACTTGACTGAAGGTGACTTACCATTTATAAACAAGTAAATACGAAAAATCTTCATTTTAAACGATTTAAATGGTTTATTCTGTTATTGTTCAGTCGGTCAAAACATTCTCAACCCTTCCGGTTTACCCACTGCCAATATTAACAGCATAGAAATTTTATATATGGCCATAGTCTAACTAAACATCCTGGAATGGTTACTCTGAATTGAGAGCAACATCGACTGTGTTTGCCTACAACACTTATAGTGCGCTTAACTTATTAACCAATGAACATAATGATATTAATTAATATACATATTTCTAAGTTCTAAACCTTTACACCCTGTCAATTATCCATGCACGTGGATATGCTGTATCTTGTTGTGTCCAAATATTACTGTATATTGTGTTTATTGTTATTTGCCGTTTGTAAAGAGAAAAATAAACGAACGGTTATGGCTATGGTTATACGTTGTGGCAGACAAGCTTTTGCATTGACAGATAGCAATTAAAGCAGTTATTCAATTACATGATAATATTATTAATAATTTATTGATATTATTTTATTTATTCATCAATTCGAAACTTTTTCACCCAATCAGTGATGAATATGTACACTGTGTATTGCTCATCTTATATCCAGAGCTTGTGTATGCAAATTAGGGACAATCCCATGTCTAATGGAAAAGACAGCAAAGCTTCATAGCTGACTAGCAATGCTTGTGTAAAGGATAAACAGACAGATGTAAACCGAATTATATTTGGTATCAGAGTGCCACGCCTAGCATCCTGAATCTATGTTGGCCAACGCGATCTTGAACAAATAAATCTATCATAATGGAGATATAGTCTTATATACATAAAAGTGGTTGTATATATACGCATACAGAAATATTTAGGTTACTGAACAGTACTTCTAACACAGATTACATGTTTCTCAACACAGTTACGAAAAAAATGTATCCGAACCATTTAAGACTAATGTTGCCTACTATATATATACATATATATATGATATTTATGATTGATCTATTTGTATATATATATATATATATATATATATATATATATATATATATATATATATACGTTCATGCCTAATTCCGCGAACGATGTAATTTCCAACCAATTCAGATGAAGAAAAAGTAAGGTAAGGTAAGATCTATAGCAGGGTAAAATAAGGCAAGGTGAAGTAGGGTATATATTAAGGCAAAGTAAGATGCTACAAAGGCTTGGTATGATATGGTAAGGACGGATAAGGTAAAGTAAGGCAATATCGATGACTAGGTGACCCCAAAAAGTACCGGTAACACAGGTTCTGGTTTCATTCGGACCAGATGGCTATATAGTAGCATAGGTTCCTTTTTCAGTCGGACCAGATGGCGCCAGAGTGGCATCTGCGCTCGCAGACGTTGTCGATTGAGAAGTTATGCTTGGCGACAGTAGTTCCTGTTCCGACTGCTACAGTTCGGCTGATCGGAGGAGTATGCCTTGGTTTGAGTATAGAGATCCAGTTTCATGTGGGAGGAACTGCGCTGGTTACCTACACAAACGCACTGAGTTTAAGATCTTAATGATCATACGTTGTCTTGTCAGATGGTGTGCATCTTATTCAAAAGGGTTATGTGTCATAGGCTCACCCAATTTATTTGTTAGACATTGATTGACTTGGATCGGGAGCGCCTCTGAATCGTTGAGTGGGGCTTTTATAGATGTTCGATTACAATTTATTATCACAAATTACAATCCAGTTCATCCCTGGCCGCAGATTTCTTCGCTATGCTGCGCAAGGTTACTTGGCTGTCCAGCCAACTGACACTTCTACAGTCGAACATAGAAGTGTGGTTGACCCATCTTCCTGAAATGAGTTCCGTACTGAACTGTAACGCGAACTCCTCAGCCGATGTATGCTTCTTTTCCGCAAGCGTTTGAAGTTCATTGTTATTCATATTGTTGGGCAGGGAACAGTAACTGTTCTGCTCTTGTTTCTCTTGGAGTTGCGTTATATGAATTTACGATTACAAATCGAAACAACGGATCAGATTCTTTGAAACAGGTTCTGTTATAATTGCGTTCAGAAGTTATAACTAATTTACCACAGGCTTGCTAACATCAAGCGTAGTAATTCAATTCGTGCTTTATTGATCCACAACGCAATTCATATAGCATAACTTTAGTAAGTAAACAGGAACTTTAATAACTAATTCTAAAGCGGTGGTGTAAAAACCCAACTCATTTCCTTAATAACCTAATTGGTGGTGGTTGACTAAGTTTAATCGACAGACTAGATAATTAAATCCAAAAATCTTCTAATTATTGTAATTGCATAAGTAATTTCACTTTCGTATAGGGTTATTGTTTATTAACTGTGGGATCCAGTATTGCATCAGTCGGTGGTGAAAACAATTTATTTCACAGTGATTTGTTGGTCCATATAGCGATCCAATTGATTTATAACATCATAATTATATAAACTTAAGCGAGTTACATTACTTAATACATACAGGCCTAACGACCCCGGACAAGTAGTTGTCTGGCGTATTTTTCTCTACATCAAGCATAGACTTATAACTGACACAAGCATGAGCTGGGAAGGCAAGGCCAGGTCCTCCGATGCACTGACCCCATCGTGTCCAGTACTTTGAGATTTGTCCACTGCCGGGTGAAGGATTTAGAGCAGGAAATGAGCGTTTCCCCTACCTCGCAACCGGGAACAGAGTCTTTAAGTTACATTACTTTGCTTGCGAAATCACGTGCCCTCAACTGAGTTAGGCAGTCACTCGTGGATGTTTTAAACCCTTGACGTAATTGTAGTAATATTATAGGAGTGCCTTTCAATATGAGCCTCTCATTATGATTACCGATCATATTTGAATGCGTTCCTTGACAAAAGATTATTGTCGATCATTTGACTTCCCACTCGGACAGATACCAAAGTGATAGAGTTATCATTACTCCATTCAATGCAACTGGCCTCCTGAACAAAGAATATTCGAGTGTTAGTTCGCCAAAGGATCCATTTTGTTTACATTTTCACCCTCTAATCTAATCTAATCTAATCTAATCTAATCCTGTCCCACCTGATCTTGTATACTGAATGGTCCACCGGCCTGCTGCTCCGTCTAACTCTAGTGAATGGACCTTCGACTACGGATACAGTTTCTCAGCCTTTTATGCATGCACATATACATAATTACATACATATACACACACATTTTAGTTATATATACTATTTGGAAAAGGTCAGTGACATCCCTAGGACATGCATTAATGGATGGTTCAACCCGTATTGCCTCGCAAAGTATTATTATCGCTATATTCACATTAAAAGATAACTTTCCAAACACTTTTTAAAAGGTTTTTCAAATCACAACGACGTGCTGTAAGATGTACGATTTGTTATTTCCGGATTAATCTGCTTTGAAAGGGAGCACCTTTATCAGCTGTCTAGATTTCATGAGCGAGTTATCAGAGTTTTCGTATTATCTCAGCGTACCATATTCACGGAATTGTTCAAGGTCATCGACATATAGGCCTAGTTCATTTTTCTCGTTCTCTTTTACTGATTCGAATATAAAACACTTTACACGCATGCAGTCTCGCTAAGTTTTAACACCTGGGGTAAACGTATACATGTATTTACGTCCAAAATAGGCTTAAAGGATATAAATTCATCAGGCAAGGGTTTACAGAAACTTAACTATATATATTTTAATTGTACCTTCCGCTATGATGAGCCATAGCGTGGTGGGCTACACAACAAATTGTAAACAATTGCATTCGTGACTATTGTTTTTCTTCTAGTTAGGATTCAACTCAACCTCGTCACCAATTGTTTCGTATAGGATTAGTTCAGCGTAAGTTCTGTTTTCAGTCGAGGCTTCTGGCTTCAGCGTTTCATAGGCGTCAACGGAAGACGGTGGTTGGCAAGTGTTGCCCGTAGATGACACTCCTTGTTTGGCCAGCCTGCTCCTGTGTATTAAACAATAAACTGTCACAAAAACTTTAGATATTGCAATGAAGCAGTGAACTGTCATCCCGACATCCTGAAATCTTGTCATAATTCAACAAATTATCTCAGCTTAAACACAATCTATCGTAACAGCTTTTCTATCTCTCTCTCTCTCTCTCTCTCTCTCTCTCTCTCTCTCTCTCTCTCTCTCTCTCTCTCTCTCTCTCTCTCTCTCTCTCTCTCTCTCTCTCTCTCTCTCTCTCTCTCTCTCTCTCTCTCTCTCTCTCTCTCTCTGGTCTCTTGTAAAACGAATCTTGTTATTCATGCCTTATCTCCGGGAAACCCTTCTAACTAGACGCAGCATTTGCGAATAAGCTGATATCCTGCGTTAAACGTTGAAGTTGTGCTCTTGAACTGTAGAGTTGCCGTTAAACTTACAAGGAAAACCATAGAGTTACGTATACGTTTGAAAAGAACTAAGAACTAACACAGCCTCTGAACCTATAGCAGATAAAATCAGGGTCTAGGCCTACTCATGTAAATGTAAATGTTCGCGATTTTCTATAGCGACCGTATAATGGCCTCGACCGTGCTCATTTTCAATGAATTGATCGGGTAAGATCCTTCACCACCGCTTGCCAGTTTGAATTGGTGCCGCGCCATTTAAGGTCCCCGTTTTGGGACCATAGATATTTTAGCCTGAGATTAAAATCTCTGAACTAAGCCACCTTCGGGAAGCGAACCGCGGTCCGCATGCGCTCTAACACAGAGTCGCATGAGACGCGAAGCCAACGCTCTTACCGATGTAGCTAACTGGGCCAGTTATGTAGGCCTAACTAACTGGGCCAGTCATCGTCGTTCAAGTCTTTCGCTGTAAAATAGGCCTACTTAAATCTTGGACTGAGATAAGCTCTTAAGTCCTGACCCATTCTGAGTCATGCTGTATGAACAACAAACAGAACAAAGGTCGAATTACTGGAAAGCAGGATTTCCTCCGAAAGTCACATTTGTTGGGCCCACATTGAGCTCATAGCTGACAATCAGTTGACACCAGCGGTAAAGTGAATGTCAGCCATGAGTCCAATGAACGTGGGTGCATGGGTCATTATGGATTAAGCTGTCACGATTTTTAATGTCAGGCGATACAAACCGTTTGCGCAGTTTTTGGATCACGATACGAGAAGCGACAACAGCAACCACTGCGATGAAAACAATTAGGAGAGCCATTGGTACCCAGATGATAAGGCGTTGACTGTCTGAAATGTAAAAACAAAAAGAGCATTACCCTACCGGATAGTTCGCCGCCATATCGGGCAGTATCTTTGATGTGACCGAATCATGTTCAGTATAAGAAAGTCACGTCTGGTATCCTGAATCCATTTTGGCCAACGCCATCTCTAGTCAAAGCAATGGAACTGAACAGGATTCGAACACAGTAAACTGTGGATTCTATTCACTAAAGATCTGAAATTAATAGATCTATCAGAATGGACAGAAACTTGAAACTGAGCAAAATTAAGTGCTTAGATAATTATACGCAATGCTAGCATACACGCATACACACACTTAGCACATACTTAATTATATGGACTAACGAATACTGCTTCTAACATAGATTACATATTTTCGAAACCATTTAAGAATCAGTTATCTTACGTAATATTATACACACATGCATACATACACGCATACATCCATGTATACTTGATGTATGGAGGGATATCAGGGATATCAGAGGAAATAAAGTAATGGTAACACCCATGGTCAGGAGAGCGCTGCATTAGAACGCGGTTCGATACCCATAACCCCCATCGAGACCGGACGCCTTGCATGGCTGCCAAAACGTGTCTTTAAGATCTTGATTGTACTACTGTCACTTTTCAGTAAGTAAGTAAGTAAGTAAGTAAGTATATCCTTTATTAATCCAACTGCTAACCGCATTTTGGTTTACACATGTATATCACGTCCAGATTAAAGTACTAAGGCCTATATTCCGGTGAAAATCATCCTAATTATGAAAGATTTACGAGCTAGACTGTCAGCAGTCGGGAGAACCCGATTATGAACACGGGGTCGCAAAGTATAACCCGTATGCTTAACAGGAGGTAATAGCACATGAAGCACATGTGTAGGACATGTAAGGACGGTCGTGAAAAGTTTAGAATCAGCAGTACGGATCAATTGTTCGAATCTAGGGTAGTCCACAGGAAGATAACCAGCTTTAATCAGTCTCCTAAATATTGCCTGTAGTCTCTCACGTCCCCTCTGCCCCACATAACCCCACCAAGCGGACGCAGCGTACGTCATCCTCGCCACTGTGGTAGCTGTCACCACATCGTACATTGAGGGGCCAAGTAGTCCATGAGTATAGTTAGGATCCGTAATGCATACATTGATTGTCTTGCACCAGTGCATAGATTGTCAACATGCACGTCAAAGCAGAAGTCATCGGAGAGCGTGACACCCAAGATCTTCATGATTCTGACTCTGGAAAGACCAGGAATCTCCATCGGCTGGTTTTCATTCAGTTTTCTTCTCGGCTTACGGACAACCATTTCCTGGGTCTTTGCTTGGTTAAGCTTCAGATTACATCTCGCAGCCCAGATCTCGATGTGCCTGATTTCCGAGTTTATCAGGTTGCTATTGGCAGCAGGAACCAGGAGATAGGTATCGTCAGCGTACTTGAGTATCCGGTTAGTTGGATGTTTAGGTTTAAGTTTGGATAAATAATATTATTATTATTATTTTTTTTTACACCCGAGGTAGTTCTGTTCCCTCTGGCTGAGAAACTATGTCCGAAGACTGTGCGGTGGGTATCTGGAACGACTCACTCGACAAGATCATGCTGCTCTGAAAGCGACGGCATTAAAGCGCTGGATGCAAACTGATAGGCGCTGGAAAAGGTAACATGTTTCCTTCGGGTCTCCCGTGCTTTGGGTTAGATGTCGCCCCAGGTCCTTAATAAATTCTATCCCATTGTTGTTGATGGGGCCCATGGTCTCAAAGGCCAATGGAACAAAACAGTGGGTTGAGCTGAGCTGGCCGTACTTTGCATTCTTCCGGGTTGCTGCCAATTCTGCCGCTGCGCCCGCCGATGCCGATGTCGCCTGCAGGTATGACGGCGCCACGGTATCTATTACTGTGGCGTCCCAGACAAGACTGCGTCCTCTGCGCCATGGGATGAGTGTAAGTCCGTCCGGTCGCTTTCCGTCAGATCTCAAAAGACCGGGCGGCTCCTTGGCATTTGGGAATCCCGCTCGTGTAAGACTGCGACTGACTAGGTCATTCAGCGCGGCATGTCTTGCAATCCTGCCAGGGCCCAGTCCACAGGACAGCCCGTGTGACCCATCCGCTGTCACCCGTGCCCCGCACGGGCATACGTGCGGCTCGCATATTTTCGTTCCTAGGCGGAGTCCCACCGCGATCCTCACCGCCTCATCATCCAGTCGCAGGCCACATGATGTCACTGGGAGGGCGAAGAGCCAGTCTCCGGCATGTGGCGACTCGGCTGCCCTGATTCTTGCCTGATGGTATTTGTCGGTATGGGCGCGGCACAGCTCAGCTGCCGCCTTTTGCATGAGCGGCCTGTCCCAAGACGATTGCTTGTGGGTTGCTTCGGTATCCGGGTGCACCATCTGACTCTCGATGCACCATCTTAGCGCCATCGCCTCAACCTGCATGTCAGTGTCGGGACAAGCATCGCCCAGCATGACGGACTGGAGGGCGCGGGTGCTCGTAGCGGAAGCCAAAAAGGCGGGAAGCGCCAGCGAGACCACCCGGCGTATCCCCAGTCCACCCATCTTGACCGGCAGTGACGCCTGTATTCATTGGTCGTCCGACAGAGTGAGATTCAGGATTGCGCAGAGGCCCTCACGCAGGAGTGCGTCGTATTTGTCCAATAGGGCATGTCCAGCACATCGGCTGCATCTCAGGGTATACAGCAGCTTCTGGGAGCTTAGCGAGCATCTGAGGAGAATCAGAGCGTCATGTTTGGCGATGGTCCCCAGTCTGGCAATCGCCAGCTCCAGCCAAGCATCTGACCTCCAAACACACCGTCAAGGCCTCCTGGGCGGAAAGGGGGGCGCCCAGCAGGCATGCCCTCCTCGGAGCTGTGACGGTGAAGTGCTCGAGAACTCCTGAGGTGATATGCCCGTCCGGATGATGGATGATTTCGCATTTTTCCTGATTAAGCTGCAGCCCCAGCTGCCTGCACCGCCGCTCCAACATCACTACGTCCTCTGCAACCACTGAGGCCCCTCCTCCTAGGGTAAGGTCATCCAAATACCCCAGGACCAGCGGTGATGCCAAGTCTTGTAAAATTGGTTGTAGCGGGAGACAGAACAGCAACGGGCCCAACGGATCTCCCTGTTGCGGTCCGACTTGTGACGAAATGGTGTATTGGCCGAAACGGAGCCCTGAGGGTTCCGCATATGCCAGGTGACAAAAAGGAGCCAGTTCCGGCAGCACATCATCGATAGCGGACAACATTCGGTCCCTGTAGAGGCTGTTGAACGCGTTCTTAAAGTCCAACTTTACTAGGATGGATTCTGACGGCATTGTCTCCAGAAAGCGCCTCGCAGCATGGGCCGCTGCCTCTCCTCCTCCTGGAACGCCGACCCCCACCTGCCTTGGCGCCAGATAGGCAGTTGCCTTGGGGACAGCGTAGGCATTTGCGCATTTGGACGCCAGTCTACGCCAGTAATAGCCTATTACGATCGGGCGTAAACCTCCTGAATCTTTTCGGAGCGCCATGAGAGTGCCGCCAAAAAGCAATGGTCTGATCTGTTGCGGGCACACGCCTGCCAGAAGGAGGTTCACCAGGCCTGCGATCGCGGAGACAAGCTCCGATCCAACCTCGGGACAGCTCACCAGGTCCGACAAATGCTGGGGTCGAAGTCCATCGGGTCCTCCCGCAGAGCCCAGAGGGAAGGAGCGAATCCGGCCGAGCACCTGCTCCTCTGAGGTTTGGAAAGGTGCATCGACTCGTCCTTCCCTGATGGGAGGCCGGTCGGGTGGAGGCTCAGGGTGTTTTGTGCGCAATTCTTCCAAGGTTTCTGGATCAGCCGACACCGGCCTGTCGTTAGAGCACAGTATTCTGATGGCTGCTCTGATGTTGCCGTCCTCTAACTTGGATGCTACCGCCGCTGCCACCGCCCTCTCATCACCCGCTCTAGAGCAGACTCTGTTGTTGTTGCTGCTGGGCATTCTGAGAAGATTTCTTTCCTTTTGAGTTGCCAGGTAGTGGGGAAGTCTTCCACCCGCCTTTTGATGGTTGATGTCAGATTATGGCGTCTTCCTCCTCTTGCTGGTTGTTCCAGGATGGCAGCACCAAAAGTTAGCAGCATCTGCCACGGGGCTGGATTCATGGCGTCATTCAGAATTTTGTCGATGATGGTGGTCAACAGTCTTCCGGTGTGCGGTCTGGCAGCTTTTGGGATGCGCTTCAGCAGTCTTTGTGGCAATGTGGGGTGCTCTTATCCTGGTCCGAGCCACCGTTCGTCATCGGATCCTGCGCCCGCGTGTCCTGCGGCGTTAACGGGTCAGTGCTCGACTGATCGCGGTTTTCAGTCTCATGACCTCCCTGCTGGCTTAAGCCCACTCCAAGGGGCGGTTTGTTTGACCCCGGGCACGGTTGGTTTCGCGGGCCATGCCGGTGAACTTTCCCGTCCTTATTGTGCAGTTGTCTTGCGGTCCTGCACACGCTGCAAACACCGCTTGTTTTCTGCGAAGACCGAGAGGGTGTTGAGCCATCCATTCAGTTCCACAAAGAGACGAGAGAAACAACGGGCCAGGCAGACAGACAAACAGGCAAACAAGCAGACAAACCAGCCTAGCCAGCCGACCTACTCGCCCGGCCGCGTGTTTCCTTTTCCCACCGTTGTAGGAGGATGTCATTAATATTCATAAACTTCAGTCGCAAATGAGCTTGAATATGCATATATTCAGCCTATCAGGGCCAATAAAACAGGTCACGTGACGCCAGCCATATCAGGCGCAGTACTCATTAATATGCATAAGACCTTAGCAGGGAAATGGCGGCCGTGATTATTTACAGTTTGCGATATCGATTTGCAAAGCGATCCAACCATGAGATAAAATATAATAAATACGCTTTACTCGGTACTGATTTCACAGTTAAACATTACGCTAACACTCTACAATATTGGAAATTATTTAGTAGGCCCTATTGATATAAAATCTATAACACGTAGAACCCCTACAGACAATGCTTCAATTTACAGACCCATAATAAATTATATGAAATAAACATTATGACTATTGGTAGGCTATTGATTTCATAGTTGAACATTACGATAACTCCCTTAAATTTTGGAAAAATTATTGAGTATTGATATAAATCTATAATACGTAGAACCCTACAGAAAATGCTTCAATTTACAGACCCATACTATTATATGAAATATGCATTATGACTATTGGTAGGCTATTGATTTGATAGTTGAACATTACGATAACTCCCTTAAATTTTGGAAAAATTATTGAGTATTGATATAAATCTATGACACGTAGAACCCTACAGAAAATGCTTCAATTTACTTCATTGATAAAAAAACTGCATCTCTTGTACTCTAAGTCGAATACAGTGGCGGTTTTAGAGGGGCTAAGGGCTGTAGCCCCCTAGCTGGAAAGTTAGCCCTTCAGTTTTTCTTAGCCCCCATACACATTTTAACCTCAAGTTTAACGTTTAATTTAGCCATACAATACATTGCCTACAATGTTTGTTGGTAACAAAGCCTGGTTACAGCTTCTGTGTAGGCCTACCATAGTGTATGCTGTATATGCATACCGGTATGATTGTATATATAGAGAACAGTGTGGACTAGAATCCGTTTGGAGCATGCACAAGCATTGCACATACATAAATTAATATAAATGGATAAATTCATTGTGAGAAGTAAAAAAAGAGAAGCTTATAAGTTAAAATATGAACTTTTCAGCGAGAGGGGCTAAAGTAATTTTTAACCCCCCCCCAGTTCAAAAATTCTAGAACTGTCGCTGGTCAAATTAATAACTTATATAGAGGTGGTTACAGTGCGTTTTGAAGTAGCAGATTTTGTTAAATGCATGACAGTGAAATCATGTCCTATAGTTGATATGAGTTAACAGTTTAATGTTTATATCTAGGGTTAATGGGGATATTTGCCTTTTACGTTTTCATTGCACTCACTAAGCTCCTCAGATGTTTTTTAATTAGAGCTATTTGTTCACTCAGACCTCAAATTTACACGCACACACTATGGAAGAAACTAGACTGTTGTGTGTTTCGACACCTAAGAACTTAGCGTTTCATTATGTTGAGTTTTGTTTATCATATTAATGATATGAATATGACATCTGTTTCAACAGTTTTTTATTTGTATTTGCTACCATGATTCATGAATAAAGATTTATATATTTTTATTAGTGTTATTATTGGAATACTCAATTTCATGCTTGCATTTCTAGGTCTAAAGATTTACACTTGATCAGCATATCTGAATGAAAGCCCACTGTGTGCTGTGCTCGTATAATGCCTGAAGCTATTTCTTCACTTTTGGATATTTCCTCACTGTTTTGTCATTCACTGCCTTGCTGAACAACTCATCCAAGTCTTCAATTGAACAATGCATATACCACTGCCTTCACTATACTGAAAAGAAATGGTCGATCAGCCTTCTGGACACCATTTTCATTCGCACACACGTGACGTCGATAAGCTTGAGGAACGTGAAATATGCAAAGTAGCAGAATTGCATTAGGCTACACCTGTGCCATTGCAATCTGCTCAGACTTTGAGTTGTCAGTCATAAAACCATGGGGCCATTCAATCCGCATCCATAACATGAGCTGCTAACTTGATTGCCGAGGCCTTCTTGCTGGGGACAATGAGTACCCAAAGTGGTAAACCACCAGCAACGGAGTGCATTAGTAGAAGAAACAATCTATAGTTGTGGCAGTCCATGCTTCCACCAGCATCCATGAAAACCAGCTCACCACTGTGCTTAACTAAACGATGGATGCGTTTAATTAATGGAGTACAAATTGCAACAATCTCTGTCAATTAACATCCCTGCAAATATCTGTTCTGTTCCATCAGCTGTGGGCTGGTTGTATTCGTCTAAGCGATGCTGTATGTCCTCAAGATGGACATATACTGATGCTGGCCCATATTGCTTGTGGAATATGTCTTAATACAAATGATGGTGCATATGAGCACAAGAAAACTGAAGAATTCCAACGAGTACAGACGCAGAACAATTTCTATGAATAATTCAGATAAAAGATACATACAGTTGAAGAATTAGTTCTAACCATGAAACAATAGAAATGACAGGTTTAAAAATAATGACTTGCCAACAATGTTATGTGAGGTTTTTCGAAATGCAATTACTTCCTGGTGTAATGTTTTCACAGGAAAGTACAGTTGATTTTGTGGACTTTGTTGATGCTCTCTCAGAATTTGTGTCTGTTTGTCTGTTGGACACCTGTGCTTCTGCTAATGTCAATTTTATTGCCTGCATCTTATTAATTAGTGAGGGAGTAAGGAAAAGGTTACATACTAATCCAAGTTTCTGTTTACTCTAGGACAGTGCAGTTACTGTATGATGAAAACCAGATACGGGATGTTTTGTTTGTGGTAACTGGAGGTTGGAAAACTCTTTTATAGCATAAGCATCTTTTATAGGAAGCTGTATTTCAAAAGGTTTCCAGTAGACCAGTACCTCTATGTAAACATGTGAATGCGCATTTATATAACCCTGTATTAAACCTCTCAGAATGTATTATTTTTAAATGCAGTATGTTATGATAGTGTTAAAATAAGTAGCCTAGTCTAGCATAAATTTTGGTTTGTTTGTGAAAACAAGGAGGCAGATCACTTAAACAATTGAGTGCGATTTACAAGAAGCTGAGGGATGTGAATGATACTGCATGATGCATGTTAACACATACTGTTAACGAAGGCAAACGCTTTTGAACTTTGTGTCCCAAGTTGTACTACATGTACTAAACCCTGTACCAGAAGAATCAGCTCTAGTGGGAAAACCAGATTGTTCAGGGAAACGTTAACAAGCCAGAGTGCTTAAATGAATACGTTTACTGGAGGTCCTTGTGGAAGGCATGTGGAAATTCAGTAAGATTTCTTATTATTTTAAAATTTCTGTAGTGACATTGTGTAATGCACAAGACATAGCCATTTTCACAAATGTACAGGTGGATGTAATTAACACTTGAATAATGTAATTGTAAAGTAATAGAAAGTGTCTGGTGTGAAATTCAATTAAACAAATCTATGATGCTTGTGGGAGGTTGCTATAGGGTACCTGATACCACTGAAGAAGTTGACCAAGGATTATGCAAACTACTAGACATGGCCAATAAGGAAACGTCCTTGAATACGGGAGACTTCAACTATCATATTGATTGGGAAACTTAGAAGCGCACGAGAGAAAAACATAAGATTCTCATAGATTTTGTTAGTGCCATCTTTATGCAGAGCCAACCAGAGGAAACAACATTTTGAACTTGGTTCTAACAGCAGATGAATATATGGTTTAGAATGTGAGTGTGGGGGAACATTTTAGTACTAGTGATCATCAGGTTGTCAGATGGAAATTAATCATGACATGGAAGGATGCATTCATAGTGCCAAATGTTGTTTAAAAAGGGAAATAGAAGTGATACAGGTAATTACAGACCAGTCAGTTTAACCAGTGTGGTGTGCAAGGTCATGGAAAGAATTATTAAGGATAATATAGTGGAGCATTTGAATGCGCATGATATTATAAATGGCAGTGAACATGGATTTACCAGAGGCCATTCGTGTTTGACAATTCTGTTGGACTTCTTTGAGGTCTATGGAACTCCCTTCCCTTGGTAGTGTGTGGGACTCTACTTGTTAGGTTCTCTCTCTCTTGTTCATAGTTTAGTCTTTTCTGTAATGCTGACAGTGCCTCTGAATGGTTCGCACTGTGAGAGGTGCTTTATAATTCACAGATACTATACCATGCCACTGCTGTTCGTAGTTTTTATTAATGCCATGGATGATGGGATTTTATTGAAAAACAATTCTAAGTTTTGCAGATGATATTAAACTGTATACAACAGTGGATAATGAAGAACAAGTGAAGATACTGCTGGAAGATCTAAGAAGAATGTTCAGATGGTCATAAGACTGGCAAATGCTCTTTAATTTGGAAAAGTGCTCAGTTATGCATATGGGGAAGAGAAACAACATGTTTCATATGAAACGGGGGTAAGGTGTTGAAAGTGAATGATGAAGAAAGGTACTTGGGTGTGACTATGCACAAGAGTGCAAAACTTTCAAGGCAATGTGCTGAGGCATCAAAAAGGCTAACTCAACATAAACACCAGAGACAAGGATACAACAATGAGGTTAGGCCACAGTTACAATACTGCATCCAGGTATGGAATCCATACCTGAAACAGGACATGGAAAACTGGAGAAAGAGCAAATAAGAGCTACAAAAATGATTTGGGGCTACAAGGATTTGAGCTATGAAGAAATGGTGAAAAGATGTGGATTGACAACATTGGAGAGAAGGAGGAGCAGAGATCTAATCGAAGCATATAAGATTATCAATGGAAAGGAAGCACTGCAGTGCAGAGGTTCTTTGAATTAGCACAAGGCAAACAAGGCAACTTGGGGACACAGGTATAAATTGTTTAAGAAGCCAAAAGGAACATTAGGGCAGATATTCTTCAGTGCATGCAAGAGTTGTAGACCTGTGGTATGGTGGATGATGGTACTGTCTCAGTGGACAATATCACAGCTTTTAAGAAGCTAGGTAAATTGGGCTATTCAGCATTCCAGATTAATTTGCAGTAGTTCTAAAACAGACCACACGTCTTCTGAACCACTTAAAACACCTGTTATAAATGTTATGCAAATTATACTATAACCAAAATTTGATTAAACACAATAATTTATGTTCCCTTTCAGCAGGCCTTGTGTGTGAAATTAACTCAGACCAATTTCATATATCCAGAAAGTCAATTTTGTTTAAGACCTGATATAACAGCATAATTCCCTTGCACAATTCTAATCCCAATTCTCTGGCCAAAAATTTAACAATTCTAACACTACGGACCAAACCATGAAAAGCCATACAATTCCTATGCTGAATTTTAATCCACCACTCTCTGATCAAAGGTTTAAGAACTCTGCATAACGCTACGGACCGAAAACATGGAAAGCCACAAAATTTCCTTGCTGAATTCTAATCCACCACTCTCGGACCAAAGATTTAACAATTCTACATAACACAACGGACAGTGATGGGCAATAGTTAACTAAAAAGTTGCTAACTTTTAGTTTAACTAAAAAAATTTAGTTAAGGAAGAAGTTTAACTAAAAAAAAGTTTAGTTAAAACCATAGTTTAACTAAAAAAAATTTAGTTGCTAACTAAAATAGTTTAACTAAAAAAATCAGCAATATGCAACTGTTTTTCAACAGTGAACATTGAATACTGTCAGCAAAAAAACATGTTAACACTGCATGGTTTTAGCATTAGCAGCCTGTGTTTTTAAATTCATACACTACTTACAGTACACATGTAACTGTATGACAAAACAGAACACATTGCATAGTTTGAAGGTTAAATTGTCATTGACGCTTTGCATTATTACAGTTCACTTAATGTCTTTTATTGTGAAAATGTTTGTCATAAAAAGTTGGAAAAAAGTTGGAAAAAGTTTAACTACTTTTTTAAAGTTTAGTTAACTAATTTCCAAAATCAGTTGCCAACTTTAGTTAAACTTTTTTTTTGTTGGAAAATAGTTTTAGTTTAACTTAAAAAAATAGTTTAGTGCCCATCACTGACTACGGACCGAAAACATGGAAAGCCACACAATTCTTGTGCTGAATTCTAATCCACCACTCTCTGACCAAAGATTTAACAATTCTACATTCTACATAACACTACGGACCGAAAACATGGAAAACCACACAATTCTTGTGCTGAATTCTAATCCACCACTCTCTGACCAAAGATTTAACAATTCTACATTCTACATTCTACAAGGTGACATTCTACATAACACTACGGACCGAAACATGGAAAGCCACACAATTCCTATGCTGAATTCTAATCCACCACTCTCGGACCAAAGATTTTACAATTCTAACACTACGGACCGAAAACATGGAAAGGGTAAACCATATTTTATTATTTATTAATTTATTTTCACATGTATTATTATTTATTTATTCGGAAAAAAGTATCAGTACAGGTTGCAATAAAACACTATACAGAACCTACAGTTATGTAATACAAATAATTTTCAACAACCCTATCAGAATAATGTATTTTCGATTTGATGCGACAATGTTTTCGATAAGTATTTTAAGCTTGCCCACAATGCTGAGCTGAATGTCCCACAAAGTTAATGAATATGCATGAACAGCTGTGATAGGCTGAATTTTATGCATATTCAAGTTAATTTGCGAAAGAGGTTTGTGAATATTAATGACATCCTCCTACAACGGTGGGAAAAGGAAACACGCCGGCCGCACAGGTGCAATGGGGGCGTGTCTGTCGCTAATCAAAGAACGGCCAAAGTGCCTTCAAAAATAGACAAACGGTCATAAAAGACCAACCAGCAAACTGACCTTATAAAATCAAGCTTTAAGCGAAAACAAGAACGAGAAATTCCGTGCAGAAGTAGTGTAAACATCGGATTAAAATCAAACTTGAGCCTTCTCAAATGCGTAATGCCAGATCTCTGATTATCTTGTCGAGCGGCCGTTCCCTTATTATTATTATTATTATTATTATTATTATTATTATTATTATTATTATTATTATTATTATTATTATTATTATTATTATTATTATTATTATTATTATTATTATTATTATTATTATTGTTATTATTATTATTACTATTATTATTAATTCATTATTATTATTTACATAGGTGCATACATACGTACATAGCCTACATTCGTACACCCATACGTGCAAACGCCCATACATACATGCATGGGCGGCGATCATGGGGGGACGAGGGGACATGTCCCCCCACCTCTAAGCGTTGGGGGACACGCCATACATTTGTCCCCCCCCCCAAATTTTGAGGAAACACCAACAAGGCCAAGAAATGTAATTGCGTGCGAGGGTTTTGACTGTCTTTTTGAACGGATGAGGTAAAAAAGTCTATTTTCCCGCAGAAGTGCCCCCCGGAAATTTTCAGAAAGTAAGAAGAAATTCGTAAAAAGAGATCATCACATTTTTATCTCGGAGAAGAATTTTAGAAAAGTCATAAAAAGTTTTGAAAGTGGGGAAATAAAGGTAATCACATTGGAGGGAGAGGAGACTCTTAAAAAAAGAGGCGAAGGACTTAAAAAAAGGTCATCAACTTTTTTCGGAGATGAATTTTTTTAGCAGAAGATTTCCCAAAATGGTCGTCGACCAGATCACGGCCCACTTCCCCCCCCCACCTCTCAGACAAGATCGCCGCCACTGCATACATGCTTCATTCCGCGAAAGCTGCATTTTCCAATCACGTCAGGTGGAGGCTGTTTTGTTATTGCATAAAAATGATACAAGATTCGTTGAACACGCGTTGTGCCGCGTATATATTTGTCATTGATTGGCCTAACTGACGGTGACAGAATTAATTATCGTATTATAATACCTGAACTTTGCCCGGATTCAATAGTAATCGGTGAGACCTTGCTTCTGGCATTGTCGTCCAATATAAGAGTTGGAGTTGAATGAAACTGAGAAGAAGAATCACCAACTGCAGGGACGGGAGTTGTCGTGGATTGAGTGGTCTTTAGTTTTGGCAAAGAAATGGACTGTTTTGTTGTTGTTGTGGTTAATTTTGTCGTTGTTGTGGTCATTTTTGTCGTTATTGTGGTATTTTTCGTTGTTGGTGTTTTCACAGTTGATGCCGAACCGGAAGCATAATCTAAACATTGCAGTTGTCAGACACAGTTAAAGTAAATCGGAATGAATCCGTACTGAACAAAGCACAACTACATTGTCTACAACTACCGTTGTCTGAGATCGATCCAGCTTGTACCAGAATTTTGATTACATCAGGTTTAAACTTATGACTCGTCGTCTGTTTCATCTGACTTACAAACACCGTTACTTGACTTCTGGTTTCTCTTCGAATGGATTTCGCCAAAGGATTAGGATTTCTTACTAGGGTTTCAGTTAAAGTGACCATTGATTGATGCCTAGTGCCTTATGACAACAGTGCTCCTGTTCTACCCTAACTTTGCTAATCCCTATCTCTTTTGTAACCTTCCGTCTCCTCCTTTTCCTTATGTCCATTTTGTAACATAGCCATGCGTGCGCATGGGGATTAGAAATACGGAAAAAAGGGATGAACAGCCAGAAAAGATAAGTTACTATTTCGATCAATTGACTTATTATGCGGCATACAAAGCGAATAATAATCAGAGATCTGGCATTACGATTTGAAAAATCTCACCTATATGTTATGAGCGACAGAAGAGAGCCTATATTGCAACTCCTTCAATCAGTCATAGGGCATTACGAAAGTGTCGTCTAAGCATATGCATAGACACCTAAACGTATTTGGAGCTTTTCGTCAGTAAATTAGTCTGACTGACTGACTGACTGACTGACTGAGTGACTGAGTGAGTAAGTGAGTGAGTGAGTGAGTGAGTGAGTGAGTGAGTGAGTGAGTGAGTGAGTGAGTGAGTGAGTGAGTGAGTGACTGACTGACTGACTGACTGACTGACTGACTGACTGACTGACTGACTGACTGACTGACTGACTGACTGACTGACTGACTGACTTAGGTTCACGCAGACAGACAAAGAGGAAAGATCCTACGTTCGATCTGTGGCATTTTAATTACGCTATAAGGCAATACATGTTGGTACTTGAGAGGATGAAAATGTTGAGAGCATTCACGACATGCATTGGGAAATTCAAAAGTTGTAGGCTCAATGCGCAACTAACTCTTGTTTTGTAAACTATTGCGATTAGACGCGCATGCATATTCACTTGTTGACTAACGTTGAATGCAGACATAGCGATATTCCTCTGAACAATCGCAGTCAGTCCACTTGCCCGTCGGTGCTCGTAAACATAGACAGGAACCTCCTTCATAGGTTGGTTTTCCATCTTCCCAGTTGGAATATTTTAAATCTACGAAAGCTAAAACAATAACATTCACTCGTAATCTTAATGTCGATATCACTATTATTTTTATGGCTATCATACTTTTATAGTGACAGTGTATAATGCATAAGGCATCAGCCGATGGCGCACCAAAACTAAATCGTAACTTTATTGTCGATACTCGATAGCCAAAGTAGGCGTAATTAAAAAATTATTGTGTCCATTATTTAATTAGCCTTATGTACCTTTTCCACAGAATATTGATGGCCAGTATCAGGGAGAAGATCTGTGCGCTAGTTTGGCAAAATGTATCTTCTAGGGAAAATGACTCGTTGCGACTTGTTCGTTACGGGCCAAGAGTCACCGGCTTTATATGTCCGACGAGGATAGGAGGAAGAGGGTAGGAGGAAGAATGAATGAAAAGAGGAACAGTAGTCCTTTCAGATAGCCTTGAGAGGCGATCAGAGGTATTCAGTATTAGTAATTCATTTCTTAGCCTCGTCACCTCATCTTCCTACTGGCAGTGTGAGGAGTCAGTGCACTTATTATAACTGAGTTGGTTAAGGGGCATGATGGAAAAGAAATCTCGAAATATTTATCTGCTCCGGCGGCATTTTTACTGATACATCAACCACGAAGTAAACAAAAGAAATCTAGAACCACATTGACAAGCTAAGCGTATTTAGTATTTCGATGTCGGCTTACTCTGGTCAATCATCCATTCCCACATTTCGAATCGCAGTCCAATCCAATATCCCTCGCTGCCTCGCCATTCAAAGGTAAGCGAGAGATTGCCATCTTCGAACGTTGCAAGGTCACTTCCTTCTTCTTTCAGGCAAATGCTTCTAGCATCAAACCAAGTGACTACTTTGTTGTGGATTTTGTAGCAACTCGTTCCCAACTGTTGATGACCGTTTGGACAACTGGAATCTGAAACTTTCATACATCGTTCGCAGAACACGAATAGTAATTGTCTGCTAACTGCCAAGATAATAGGCATTTAGGCCTATTTCGATCGCGACTAATTATTTCTCATAGTTTGCTACGAAGAACTGAAATGCGCATGTCTGCGGCGAAATTGGTTGTCGTTCTTGCTATCAATGATTGTGTCCTTGTCCTGTCGATTATTTCTCATATTATGTTCGAAGGCATACTGCGGTTGAGTCGTGCGTCTCGATAATTTCTCGATTTTGTCATGGTTCTCAAGTGTTTTTGACGCTGTTTCGCAGCTTATAGTCGATTCCTGGCCCAGTTTAACCCATCATTGATTGACAGGTCTCAGATGGACAGGTAAACCTCGTACTTAAGCACATACGTGCCACCTGCAACCGGGAAAATGAATTCGTCGCAGGAAGAATCAAAAGAGTCTTAGGAGCGGCATGTTCCGGAGGAGGCGTAGCGTTACTGCAACCACTGGAACCCATATTCGGCACATAAGCTTACAGCCTGGCTCGAAAGCTTATCTGACTCTGCGTCGTCTGTTACCTGCGTGGAGCTGGTAGACGGTGAGGCAACCGTATGTCCAGGATGTGGGATCATATCTTGTTACTTACTCACTTTAAACCATCGGAGTGATTAGGCCCCCTAGTTTCTACTGGGTAACCGCTACATAAATTTCCAATTACAACCAACCTGCAATAATAATTGAGGTGGAAAACAAACAAGGTTGTCCGATTATGTTTTAATTTATGCAGCTATTCTTAAAATAACATCGAATCTTAACTACGGTAATCTAATATCGTGACTTCTACTGTATAGCGTCCTCATCATAATGTCATAGCAGATTACAGAAAACTTATACTGGCGGAATAAGAAAGCAGCCCAACAAACAACTTAGCGAGCTCTAAAGCTTAAGGGATCCGGATAGGACCTTCCTAGGGCAATCCTCCGCATGAGTTTTATTTCCACCATCTTCATTTTCATATAATCCCTACCACCAATGGGATGCTATACAGTTCAAATGCTAAGTTTCATAGCGCATTTTCAGCAGAGATACTCTGAAACACCTACTGTGTTTGAGGAAGGAGCAGATGAAGTTTCTTGTTGAAGTCGCCACATGGTCGTATGAAACATAATTTATGTCTCTTGAGACTACTAAGTAGGCGAAGCGATAGTAGTCCGAAATCGGATGAACGGCTTCAACAACAGAAACATTCTTGATTCAAATAATTCAATACAAACAGAGGCGTGTTTACAGAAAACGGGACCCTAGGCACAAACATTTTTGGGACCCTTCTGAACTTGTAGACCGAGAGTCTGAGACTATGGTGATGTTTAGCCTATCGTGTGCTGCTGTGCAAAACTCACGAAGTTGAACTTGAAGCCGTTTTCTGTGAGTGCAATTGACACTGTCATTGTAATTGTGATTAGTTATAAAAGCTATTTTCAAGGAATGTGAAGTTATTTGATTTAACGATTTTAGTAAAAAAACTGACATCGGGTGTTGAATCAACAATCAACGCGAAATATGTGTCCATTTTTACTTCTTGAATAAATTGAGCTCTTAAATTGTCTCCATTAGTGTGATAAATTCATCACAAATTGTATTTGATAATTCTATTATTGGAAAAAAATATTTTCCATCGTTTGGGGGCCCTCCGAGATTTGGGGGTCCTAGGCGCGCGCCTAGTGCGCCTATAGGTGTAAACACGCCTCTGAATACAGAAGCATTTCCGTATGCATGTAGTTATGTAGTTTTATATCTATAGATTTATACATATGTAGGTGTGTATGTATGTGTGTGTATGCGTGTTTGTGTGTATGTATCATATATGGATGCATGCACGTATACATTTATATATATTATATATATTTACAATTATACATGCATGGATGTAGGAAAATATGCATATGTACCTATGTAGTTTTGTTAACATGTATGTATGTATGTATGTATGTATGTATGTATGTATGTATGTATGTATGTATGTATGTATGTATGTATGTATGTATGTATGTATGTATGTATGTATGCATGCATTATGTATGCACGTATGTCTGTATGGGTGTATGTGCGTGTGTATGTATGTATGTACGTGTGTATGTGTGTATGCCAGTATGCATGCATGAACATAGGTATATGTGCATGTATATGCGTAGGCATACATGTATATATTATGTATGAATGTATATATGCATAAATGTATGTTTTTATATGCAAGTACGCAGTGGCGTACGGAGCTGAAATGCCGCCCGGGGCGAGGGCCCAAAATGCCGCCCTAGGATACTTAGGCTAATTGTCGATATGCTATTTTCTCTAACTCTTAAGATATTGCATGACGATCTATTACATATACAATTTTATTTTAAATACAGTCTATAGCCTTTCTGGATTTTTCACTTTTCACTGTATTTTGTAGCCTAATTATCCGTTTTCGCAATACATTTTCAACCTACTGAAATTTATTTTATTAGATAATAAAACATTTTATTGCATGAGTTGCGACAGTCGCTGACTTGCTGTGATTTGTACAATACAGTACATACATAGGTCTACATGTCACATTATGTCATAGTTACCATTATTATCAGTATGCTATTAACGTTATCTTTTGCAGCTTTTGCAGCTTTTGCAGCTTTTGCAGCTGCAAAATCATTGATGACATCATCAAAAACATCATGAACAGCATTGCCAAATTAATAGCGAATAACCGAGAATCGGTTGTTGCCCTGCGCTTGGCCTTCGAGTGGCGCTTTAGAAGTTTCGAGATTACGATTAGAAAATAACTGAATACTATTACTAAACTCTTACTAAACTCTGTTGAAAGGTTAAGTGCTCATTTGACAAAATGACAAAATCATGCAGTCAATTTCTGTCAAAACCAGACCAATTTTAAGATTAATTTTTAAAAGAGGACTAAACTAAGCGGTGACAGGCTGTGGTGGTGATATTGATAGTTTGTGATTAAATTTTATTCTAAGTCATTGATTCGTTTATATACCTATAGGCCTACATATTATATAGGCGTATTTATATTAGGATTATGAAAGGCGGCATAACAAGAATATGCTTTAAATTACACTATGTTGTAGACCCCTATGCAATGTGTTATTCCGTTTACACTTCAGTTTACTAGATACGATTCTGCTTCCTCTTCTGCAATTATATTTAGTGTTTAACGTAAACATCTAAGAGTGATGTTAACGATCAACTGAAGCCAAGCCGGCTTGACCAAAGTAACGGCTTCTTTTTGCCTTCTTTTCCTTACTTTCTTTTTTCTATCCTACATTTTCAGTTTTTATACAACCTTCACACTTTTTAATTTTTCTTCAACCCTATTTTGCCGCCCCTCCAAAAGTGCCGCCCGGGGCGACTCGCCCCCTCTGCCCCCCCCTTCGGTACGCCACTGCAAGTACGCGGGTATGCTTGTAAGATGGATGTAAGAATATATGTGTGACTGATCGACTGACGAATTGACTGATTGACCAGAAACAACAGAGAATTGTTCTGTTAAGATTCATTAACTATAGAAACAGTCACCTGGTCTTCCAGTGATCCACTTCCAAGTACTGTCATGGTATCGATAGCCATTTGTAATAACATCCGAATCCAGTTTGGCAGAGGAATCGTTAACAAACGCTGCTATGGCCGATTGAACGGTTTCATTTGTTATGATGGCCAAAGACGATGAACGATTTTTACACCATTCGACGGCTGATGACTGATTTAGTCTGTATTTGCTCCGAAAGTTAGGGTCGTTGGTGTTTGTAATTAAGCAAAGTGATAACTCCTCGTAACACTTTCTGTAATAGGCCACAATGGTTGTGACAAAATTCGCTGGGGAAAAAACAAATCAGTTAGGGTAATTATTATATATTATAAAAATCACTCAAAATAAGACCCATCCAAATTATATTAGTCCTATACCCAATTTGCCACAGGCTGTTTTTCTTTCTGTTAAGGAGCATGTCTTGCATGCAGAAACACTTCTTGCCTTTTAAAAATCTGATTTATTTTAACAGCAAGCAGTCTCCATATCCGCATTCATATGGATAATTTATATAGCGCCTCTTCAAGGCTATCTACTCAGAAGCAACAATGAAGAAATACACATGAGCAGGGAAAAATTAAAGTGAGGAGAAAATGTTTTCTTACAGCAAGAGAGTCTGAACTAAAGGAGGCGATTTCCCCCGATTCTCTACAAAAAGCACTTTGCAGAGATCTATAGGGCCATAAGAAATAATCAGTTGATTGAAGTGAGGCGCTGTAGGAATCTTTCCCTTGTGTTCCTGAATTGTCGAGTACAATACACGCATGTTTTTCTTATTAAGAAGAACTATATAGTCTGTTGAACCTGAGTGAAATAAGTCTTTGGCTGGGGTCTCCCTATGTTATAGCTTAGAGGTCTACCTGTGACATAAAAATTTACATTCACCGACTGATGGAAAGTAAGCTTGATGGCGTCATCGACGTAACAGAATGACCTTGACCATGACCTTTCAAGGTGAAGTTGACCCCGTATGGCGAAAACAATCTCACAAATGAATTTTACATATCGAAATCAGTAACAATCAATCAATCCTTTTATTGAATCAATCAATCAATCAATCCTGTTATTGAAGCCATTTGAAGTACAGGAAAATACAACATAAAAGTTTGAACTTTGGCAACAAGAGGAGACCCAAAAGGGATCTTGATCCCGCTTAGCAGGGCCACCTAGTCAACATTTATCATAATACAAGTAAATGGCAGCACAATCAATACTTTTAACGGTAACATCGATCAAGTTATATGATCAGCAGGTAAAAGAAACAATGATAGAACTCTTAACTAAAGAACTTAACTATCAGTACACATGGATTCCAACTAAGGTATACAGATCAATTTTCATTAGTTAAAAAGAGATTAAAAAACAAACAACAGTACCTGTGCAAATAAACACATAGGCCTAGGCCTAATGAAGTCATGTGAGTGCATCCAAGAGATAGAGTTTCAGTTTTTGTTTAAATTGACACATAGTAGGTAAACCAGTAACTTCAATAGGCAATGAATTCCAGAATATCGGGCCACAGACTTTGATGCTATGCTGCTTAACAGTAGTGTGGACACTACGTTGATGGTACATTCCAGCGTGTTACCATTCAGCCCGTTAACCAGTAAAATGTCCTCCATCCTTCCTCTCGTTATAATGGAACTGCTCCCTTAAAGCTTATCCACCGTATCAAGACTTCGCATTTCTCTTATCTATTGGAATTTGACCGCGTTCCCGCAAAGATTGGTACGCAATTAAGTGGGGACAATTATTAGACAACGAAGTCCAAAGATAATAGAAATGGCATGCGCAGCTTCTTCATCTCAACCGAAGTTTTCCAATGGATTTTGTTTGGAGCGCGTGCAATTTTACCGGTACTCGCCTTCGCCTCAACTTAAGCGCCACAAGAAGTAAAATGATTTTACTTCTGAAAATAATTCCTAATTTCGTTCATAATTTTAGTTCGGCAAATAATTCCTAATTCAATTCTTAATTTCGTTCTTTCTGCTGAAATAATTCCTAGTTTTACTTCTAGTTTTCGTTAACGAAATCATTTATTTTTACTTCTAATTTTAGTTTTCGTTAACGAAAATATCATTGGACTGCACAGCATTTTGGATACGGTTGTCCACGGCTCCACGCTGTAGGGCCTATCCGGTTTCGCTGATAGGTACTAGAATTCTTCGTTTCATATTAATGATAACCACACGACTCAAAATTCAAATTACCGGCACTGTTAGACTAAACTACTAAAGCTTCACCCCTTGTTTTACTTCAAACAGTTTTTTCTTTCTCGAGACAGGTTTGGTATGCTTCTCTCTGCATATGTACTTTTACAGCACGGAAATTAATAATTATTTGGAAAACTAAAATAAGAAGTAAAATTATTTAAGAACTAAAATAGGAATTAGAAGCAAAATTATTTGTGAAGTAAAATTAGAATTAGAAGTAAAATTCAAGAGCTCAGAACTGAATTAGAACTGAATTAGGAATTATTTTTAGAAGTAAAATATCACTGTTCCTATACGAAAAGCACTATGCTTAGACCTTCAGGGCTATCAGAAATAGATAATCAGTTGATTGAAGTGAGGCGCTATATGAATTTTTCCCTTGAGTTCCATAATTGCGGAGTGCAATACACGCATGTTTTTCTTGTTAATTGGAACCATTGTTTTTAGAACATAAGTGAAGTAAGTAAGTAAGTATGCAGCTGACAGAAGGCCACTTACCGCTTATAAACAAGTAAATGTAAAAAACCTTCATTTTAGACGACTGAACTGGTTCTACTGTTCAGTCGATCAAAAAACATTCTCAACCCTTTCGCATTACTCACTGCCAAGTATAACAATAGGCCTACAGGAGTTTCATAATACACCATAGGCTAATTAAATATCTGGTCATAAATATACAATCCTGGAATGGTTACTCTGAAATGAGAAGAGCGTCGACTGTTTTTTTTCATACAGGATTTATAGAGTACTTAACTTGTTAACCAATTAATATACTGATATTAATTAATATATATTTCTAAGTTCTAAACGTTTATTGAATATTGTGTTTATTGTCATTTGATGTTTGTATTGGGAACAATAAGTAAAATAATAATAAAAGTTATGGTTATATATTTTATCAGACACGCTTTTGCATTGACAGATAGGCACATGAAAGCAGTTTATCTATTATATGATTATTATTAATTTATTCATATTATATTATCTATTCATCAGTTCTAAATATTTTTACCCAGTCAGTTATCGATATGTACACCGTATATTGCTCATGTTATATCCAAAGTTTACGCATGCAAAGTACAGACAATCCCATGTTTAATCGAAGATAACACAGCTTGATCGCTGATTGGGAAATGTTATGTTTAACGGATAAACTATAGATGTCAGCCGACTCATAATTTATTCAGTATTACTGTATTAGAAAGCCACGCCTAGTATTCTGAATCTATTTTGGCCAACGCCCTCCATAGTCAAATCAAAGGAACTGAAGACGATTCGAACATAGTTTACCGTGAATTCTAATCACTCGCGATCTTAAACAAATAGATCTATCAGAATGGAGAGACGGAAAATACGACACAATAAGTGGCTAGATACAGTATATGCAAACATGCATGAACAAAAGTCTAAAATGGTTCGGATAGACGTGTTTCGGAAACTGTGTTAGTAGCACAGTTTGACCAGAGGGCCCTAGTCTGCCCGGCTGTTCGCGCTGTTACAGCTGTGGAAAGCATGACCCATGCCATGGAGTCTGTGCAGGCCTGGATGTCCTCAAACCGCCTGCGGCTTAACCCCGCAAAGACGCAGTTTATATGGCTTGGCACTCCCCAGCAGCTCTCTAAAATAGATCTGTCTTCTCTTGCCTTGCAATTCCCACACCTTTCTTTCTCGACCTGGGCCCGGGACTTGTGAGTCATCCTGGACCAGGAACTTACATTCACGTGGCACGTAAATCTTCTCTCACGCAGCTGCTATTACCAGCTCCGGCAACTCAAGGTGACCTTCCGTTCTTTGTCCCCCGGTGCAGCTTCCACGCTTGTCCATGCATTTGTTGTTTCTCGATTGGACTACTGCAGTGCCATATATGACGGATTCCCGGCCTGCCGGATTGAGCCCCTGAATAGAATCCTGCGTAATGCTGCCCGCCATGTAGGCCGCACCCCCAAATTTGGCAGAGTGTCTGCATAAGTGAGGGATGTCCTCCACTGGCTACTCATCCTCCTGAGTAGAAACCCTGAAGGGGCGCTATAAAAATTCTTACAGTGAATAAATTACCTGTAACAACGGCAACTCCAGAACAGGATGAAAATTTAGCCATGAAAATTTTGAAAACCTATTTATGCTCAATATTGACCGTCGACAATATTCAGGGATTGGTTATGGCTACACTCACAAGATAGGACAATCAGTGTTGACGGCGTTATTGATCGATTCGGAACAAAAAATCTACGGCTTAAGCTTTCTGGAACCAGAAAAACTAAGACTCAATTAACTGATGGAAAGGAACTTCTAAATGCAGAATAGCAGCTGTTGTTGCTTTTAAAGTATTCTACAAGAATATCTGCTTCACACTGCGTTTTATTCAAACCTCAAACAATAAAATCGTTGAATCTCTTAATATAAGGAAGTAGTATTGAGAAAGTAAGAAAGAAAGTGCGTAGGCCTGTTGCGTAGGCCTGTTACGCAGCAGACCTACTCACCTATGATAAAATTCTAGCTTACCTACTTTATAAACGAATAGCAAATAGTTAATAAAACTGTCGCATCTCGAGTAAGATAAACTGCAGAGATATTTATTGTGGAGGATACTTGTCTTTAGTCCACAGAACATGAGAAATTATGACAAATTGATTATGTATCAACAAATGTCATGTCATGTCGCCGTCGTCGCTCTGCGATGGTAGGCTACATGAATGGGTCAACATTGTCCAGCGTTTTCTATCTCGTATTGCAACCATTAGGTTGTTCCCAGATAGTCCAATCCATACTATAATGTTGTCAATCCAGGATATTCTTGGTCTACCGCGGTTGCGAACCCCTTCTACGAGACCTGTCATCAGGCTGCCTTCGATTGTGTTTCTCGGCTGCCTCATGATGTGTCCGAATTACCTTACTTGAGGGTTCGGACGTGGTTCAGCAGTTCGCTTTTGTTCCTCACCAGTGTGTTTACTTGTTCGATGGTCATCCTTTTTGTCCAGGGAATTCTTAGAAATTTTCTGACCGTCTGGTGCACTTGTTTACCAACACTAGGATGCGTTTCTCTTCGTCTTTCCTTAGCGTTCAGGCCTCACATACGTATGCCAATGCCTTCATCATCCGTAATTTGGTGTCATTATGTATTGACTTGTTCTTCTATATTTAACCATAGTTAATAAAACTGTCGCATCTCGAGTAAGATAAACTGCAGAGAACTTTATCGTGGAGGATATTTGCCTTTAGTCCACAGGACATGAGAAATTTATGAGAAATTACGTATCAACGAATACATTTTTACAACGTTTTAGTTCAACCTAGAAAGAGTAGACAATGACACAAGCTAAGTGTTTAATGAGCTGGGCCGTAAAAGAAACTAATTACTAAGTCTGTTGCTTTTTAAGTAGTGCATAAGTCATCTGCTTCACTTCTTGAAACATTACTAATGCCATTTACTTAAACCTAAACGTTACGCTGTGAATCTGTTAAATAAGAAAGTATTGATTGTCTAAAATTCTATGCCTCTGCATGGAGTTCGCCCTACAGCCCTAAGCCAACCTATGTACATAGGTTCTCTGAAGACTACTGTTTCGCATTACGCACCCCCTATGGTAAATCCTAGCTACGCCACTGGCCATCCATAGTCAAAGCAAAGAAACTGAACAGGATTCAGACATACACTATTTGACTGTGGACTCCAATAACATACATACATGCATGTGAGAGAGAAAGAGACACAGGGATATATATATATATATATATATATATATATATATATATATATATATATATATATATATATATATATTAGGAAAGATAGAAAAGGAAAGTATCCCCTCGCATGTTATCCTACATGCATATAGGCTGCATAGATACATGCACGCATACGCATGTTCATATAAAAATATACATACATGTAAGAGCAGAATACCAAGCCAGGATTAACCAAAGATGGGAAGAGGTCATAAAGGAGGAAGTCAAGGAGGTAGAGGAAGAATGGAAAAACGTGAAACACATGATACAAGAGACATCAAAGGAGATACTGGGATTCAAGGAAGGCCGGAGTTGTGCAGAGTGGCTATCGGAGGAACGATCAAGCTTAAGGACGAGATAAGAACATACAAAAGCAAGAGGAAAGAAGGACCGACGATGGCAAAGCAACACAACTACCTGTGCTGCATGGTTAAAAAGAGTGCCAGAGATGACATAGAAAGGTTTATAGGAGGAATATGCAGCGACGTTGAGAAAAGTAGAGGCAACAACCGGACAAGAGCAGTATACGAGGGTATAAGGAGAATCACGCAAACGCATGCCCCCAGGGTGAAATCAATAAAAGACGACGCTGGCAAAGTGCTGACCGATCCTGAAGAGGTCAAGGAAAGATGGAAGGACTACTTCGACAGGCTATACAACGATCCAAATATGACTGATGATAACTACCTGGAAAATGTCGTGGTAGCGGAAAATACAGAAAGTATACCCACCGTGGAGATAGACGAGGGCGAGACTGCTATCAACAAACTGAAGCACAGGAAGGCTCCGGGACTGGACAACGTCACAGTGGAGGAAATCCAGGCGGGAATGGAGGGAACCTGAATAATGATCATACATAGACTTTGTCAGGCTGTGTGGGAGAGAGAGAGGAGCTACCAGCGGAATGGAAGAGATCCATCATAGTCAATATGCACAAGAAAAAGGACAGGATGGAGTGCTCAAACTACAGAGGGATAAGCCTCCTCTGCCACAGCAGCAAGGTTTTCTCAACAATCATGTTGCAGAGAATAAAGAGGAGAACAGAGGAGATACTGTCAGAAGCGCAAGCTGGGTTCAGGACCAACAGAAGCACAATCGATCAGATATTCACCTTGAGACAACTGGCAGAGAAATACGATGAATTCGGAAAGGAGTTATACGTCTGCTACATATATACTTCAGAAAGGCCTTCGACAGTGTATGGAGAAAGGGTTTGTGGAGAGTAATGAGACATTATGGATACCCAGAGAAGATAGTAAGAATACTAGAAAGCGCATACAGAGACACGTTTAGTGCGGTGAGAGTAGACGGAGATCTATCAGACTGGTTCAGGACTTTTGTAGGAGTACTGCAGGGATGTGTATTATCTCCTCTGCTATTCAACATATTCCTGGAACTGATAATGGCCATGGCGCTGGATGGGACAAACGAAGGAGCGACGATCGGGAGGGGAGAACTGATAAGAGATCTACGGACGACATTGCACTTCTGGCGGAGCAAGCAAAGGGGTTACAAGAATCACTGACGAGAGTAGCACTGGTGAGCAGAGAAATGGGTATGAGCATCAATGTGCAAAAGACAGAAAGTCAGTTCCTTGGAAGGGCGGACACCCAGTTTCAACTTGAGGTGGATGGACAAAATCTGGAGCAAAAGGAGGGATTCGTATACTTGGGAGGATATATCAAGGCGAAGGGCGAATCTGAGAAGGATGTGGAACGAAGAATTGGGTTGGCAAGAGGAATACTACAGGCACTACATAAGGTGTGGAGTGCGAGGGAAATCAGCAGGACCACCAAGGTACAGGTGTATGAAACACTTGTGCAAAATGTGTCATTATATTGTATTGTATTGTATTGTATTGTATTGTATTCGGATATTTATAAAGCGCTTCTAGCGGGAGGGCCATTCAGAAGCGCTCCCAGTGCGATAGACCCCGAGAGAAAAAGCAAGTTTTAAGAAAGGTAAAAGAGGAAGAGACGCTACCTGAGAGAATAGAAGAACGAACAAACGGAGGAAGCCCATTCCAAAGAGCAGGGCCAATGGAAGCAAACGACCTAGATTGAGCCAGTGAAGTCCTGACACGGGGAACGAGGAGGTCCAAACGGTCAGATGAACGAAGAGGACGAAGAGAAGCCGCAGAGTGAGGGCGATGAAATAAGTCACATAAATATTTTGGAGCGAAACCAAGCTGAGCCTTAGAGACAAGGATGAGGACCTTAAATTGGATGCGGGCAGAAAGCGGGAGCCAGTGGAGTTCTTCTGCCATAAAGGTGGTGATATGAGAGAATCGAGGAAGACGGGCAATTAATCTAGCAGCAGCATTGAGAACGGACTGAAGAGGAGCAAGACGGACTTTGGGAAGACCAATGAGGAGGGAATTGCAGTAGTCAAGTCTAGAGCAGACAAATGCATGGACAATTGAAGTGAAAATTGGAGATGACAGAGAGCGACGGATAGCTCTAAGGCGCCTTAGGTGAAAATAGGAAGTGCGAGTGAGTTTGGAAATGTGTTCAGTAAAGGTGAGAGAATTGTCAAGGGTCACTCCTAGATCACGAACGCTAGACGAGAAAGTGAAAAGCGGAAACCTTTGAGACAGCACAGCAAAGTCGAGTTTTTTAAGTTGCTGAGGAGTGCCAAACCAGATAAACTGGGTTTTTGACGAATTGAGGGAGAGGCGATTGCAAGACATCCAGGTATGAAGATCACGAGAAAGAGCTTCGATGCGCTGAACAAGAAGAAGTTGAGAGGAAGGAGGCCCATGGACATAAGCCTGGACATCGTCAGCAAAGAGATGGCCTGAAGCCCCATGGATGGGGAAGAGAGAGGGGATACCAGCCGTGTACAAAATAAAGAGGAGAGGGCCCAGAACAGAGCCCTGCGGAACACCGAGTTTAATAGGGACCCACAGAGTTCTAGATTCACCAGAGATAACCATCTGAGTGCGATCAGACAGGTATGACCGGAACCACTGGAGAGGGGGGCCCTTCAGACCACAAGAGGTCTCAAGACGCTGTAGAAGAATGGTGTGGTCCACCATGTCAAAGGCTGCAGAGACATCACATAGTGCCAGAAGGGTGAGTTCGGACCTATCAACAGCTGAATAAATTTCAGAAAGCAAGGAAAGGAGGGCAGTTTCAGTGGAGTGGTGAGCCCTAAAACCTGACTGAAAGGGAGGTAGAAGCCCAGATTGTTCCAGATAGGGAAGAAGTTGAAGAGAGACAAGGCGTTCAAGGGTTTTAGATAGAAATGATAGATTAGAGATTGGACGGTAGTTTTGGCAGAGGTTTGTGTCAAGATTGGGCTTCTTGAGTGAGGGGAAAACAATGGCCCGCTTTTGCGAGGCGGGGACACAACCTTCAGAGAGGGACCTATTAAAGAGATAAAGCAGAAATGGAGCAAAATCATCTAAAATGTCACTAAGAATGAAAGGGGGAAGAGGATCTAATTCACAAGAATTTAAATTAACTGATGAAAGAACTGTACGAAGGTCCGAGTCCAATATGGGTCGGAAATCGTCAAAAGCAGAAGACGTTGTGGTAAACGTCGGTGGAGGAGCATCTGATGTGGAGGCTCTGAGTCGGTCAGTCTTTTCCGTGAGCATAGTCAAAAATTCATTTGCGGAGAAGGCAGGAATTTCTGAAGGACGAGAAGGCCGGCCCAGTAGACCCGAGATGGAAGACCAAAGGCGTCTTGGGTTTTTGAGATTGCGTGAGACCAGCTTCTCCCAGTGAGCAGCCTCCTTGCGATGGTAGAGACGATGAAGGGCACGAAGCTGGGTAATCCAAGCCAATCGGTCATTAGGATCCTTGGTCCGGCGAGAGCGTCGCTCCAAGCAACGGGTGCGACGGCGAAGTTTATGACAGTCGGCGTCGAACCAGACGGCCAATGGTCGATGACGGGTCTTTACTTGACGACATGGAAGCATGGAATCCAGCAGACTGGTAACGGTGGAGGTGTAGAGATCAAATAATTGAGGAACCGTGAGAATGTCAAGTGCAGGACCCGGTGACGAGAGGAGAGAATCTCTGATAGCGACGCTGAAAGCCTGAGAGTCAAACGATTTCCATCCTCGCATCTTCCGAATGGAGTGGATTGGCTGTAGGTGAACTGATGGTAGAGTAAATTTGAGATACGAATGATCGGAGATCGTAGGAGGAAGGATGAGAAGGTCCGTAACTTGGTCGTCATCAGAGGTAATGACGAGATCAAGCCATCCACCAAGTCGATGCGTGGCTTGATTGACGTGCTGGCGGAGGCCAAACTGAGTGAGAAGTTCGAGGAATCGTAACGAAGTAGGAATGGTAGGGTCCTCCAGGTGTAGATTGAAGTCGCCGAGAATGAGGAGTTGAGTATTGCGAGTGACAAGAAACTCAAGGACGGAGGAGAATTCTTCGAAGAACTGAGGAGTAACGGTAGCCGATCCAGGTCTATAAACCGTGAGGAGGGTAACTGAGCCGCGAGGCAAGGCGATGCTCAGACACAAAGCTTCAAACGTGGTTGGCGACGTGTCGAGTGAGACTTGCGTGACCCGTAGAGATGACCGGAAGAAGGTCACGATGCCACCACCACGAGCCGGACGACCATCAGGATGAGGTGGACGAGGGCAGTCACGAGAAGAGTAACCCGACGGAGTCGCTCGTAGAATCGGAACGTCATCGGAGTCCTGGTGCCAGCTTTCAGTTACAGTGAAAACGTCAAGCTGATCCTGAAGAAGAGACATGGACATTGAAGGAGGTGCAGAAAAGACGACTGAGGGTGTTCGAAATGGTATGTTTACGAGGATAGTAGGAGTCACCAGGAGAGACAGGATAAGAAATACGGAGATACACAGCAGATTGAATATACAGCAGGACATCGTGGACAGAATAAGGATCAGGAGACTGCGCTATTTCGGCCATATATCAAGAATGCGAAATGAAAGATACCCGAACATAGCACTACACGGATACGTACACGGAGAGCGGAGGAGGGGAAGACCAAGGTTGCGATGGATTGATGGGATTCGAGAGGACTGCAAGGAGATGGGCCTATCCGTGCAGGAGGCTACACAGAGAGCACAGGACAGGGAGAAGTGGAGACTTACCATAAATGAGCGGCTATTGCGTGCTGGGGCATCGCCAAAGCCATAAAGAAGAAAAGAAGATGTATATACAATATACATGCATACAAACACACACAGAACACACATACATACGTGAATAATACATTCATCCATCTATCTATACTTACACAGATACATACATAGACACATACGTACATACAAACACTCATACAGACACACATACACACATTACACTCATGCATACATAGTACATACATACATAGGCCTACATGCGTACATGTACATACATCGAAACACACATACAAACGAACATACTTGCATAAGTACGATCATCTGTGTACGTAAAAACAGAGGGAGGTTGCTTTAACACATTGAAGTGATACAGATTCGTTGAACATTGGCTCAGCCATTCAACCAACTCAACTCCAGAGATTCGTTGAGTTACTAAACATTGCTACTAGTTAAACAGTCGTGCTAGTCAGCGCCATGAACCACCATCCTGCTACATCCCGGATTTATCCGCGTAATGACCAGGATACAGACAGAGGATTGTTTGCTATCTTATATGTGCATAAGTTGCAACCTGATTAAGAAATAACGTACGAGAGCACGCGAGGGATACACTCTCTTTCTATCGTTCCAAATCTCTGTCTGTCTGTCTGTCTCTGTCTCTATCTCTGTCTCTGTCTCTGTCTGTCTGTCTGTCTGTCTGTCTGTCTGTCTCTGTCTCTGTCTCTGTCTCTGTCTCTGTCTCTCTCTCTCTCTCTGTCTCTGTCTCTCTCTCTCTGTCTCTCTCTCTCTCTCTCTCTCTCTCTCTCTCTCTCTCTCTCTCTCTCTCTCTCTCTCTCTCTCTCTCTCTCTCTCTCTCTCTCTCTCTATCTCTCTCTCTCTCTCTATCTCTCTCTCTCATTCATGCGAGAAATGAAAAATGAAAAGAATGGGACAAACAATGCGAAAAAGAAGAAGACAGAACGAGAGGGAGAGGGAAAGGCTGAGGCAGAGGAGAGAGCAGATGGACAGGAAGAGTGATGGGGAGAGGGACAGCGAGTTGGAGAGGGAGAGTCAGAGGAAGAGGAAGAGGCAGAAACAGAGGCAGAGAAAGTGGCAAAGGCAAAGGTAGAGGGAGAGAGGAGAGGTAGAGGGATAGTGAAAGGGAGAACGAGAGAGAGAGAGGAAGAGCGAGAGGGAGAGCGAGAGAGAGGCAAAGGGAGAGGCATAGAGAGGCATAGGGAGAGGTAGAGAAAGAGGCAAGGGGCGTGGGGAGAGGAAAAGGAGAGTGATAGGGAGAGTGAGAGCGAGAGGAGAGCGAGAGGTAGATGCAGAGAAAGATACAGACCCAGTCGGGGAGAAAGAAGCTGATACAGAGGCAGAGACAGAGGGGTAGAGTGGAGAGGGAGATTCCTCTAATTATCTGTTCATTGATACGAATTGCTAACTGATGAAATTCAACAATATCCCTTACTGCCTTTCCCTTTTGTGATAGAGACAATTTCATTGTTTTAGTGAATAAATGTAAAACCAACTCTGAGCTTTTCAGATTTTTCTTAAGCAAACATTTCTTATCGGAACGCACTAATTGTGTTGTCATCGGCTTCTCTTTGTGTGCCTGCATTTTTAGCTGCTAAAGTTTCATTGGTGAATTATCAATTACCAAAAAATACAACATAATACAATATTATCAGAGTTTCCGTATCTCAGCGTACTACTTTCACGGAATCGTTCAAGGTCATCGACATGCAGTTCATTTTCACGCTCTCATTATTTTAATTATTCCAATTTTAAATATTTGGCGCACAATGTCGCTGTAGTTTTAACACCGTGTAACAGAAACTTAACTAGCTATATTTTAACTGTAGCCTAAGCTAGATAATGATGAACTGTGGTGGGCTAAACAACGAACTGCAAATTATTGTATTCGTGATTATAGTTTTTCTTCTACTTAAGATTCTGCTCAAACTCGTATCCAATTGTTTCGTATACAACTACTTCAGTTGAGATTTCAGGCTTCAGCGTTGCATATGTGTCAACGGACGACGATGGTTGGCAAGACGACACTCCTTGTTTGACCAGCCTGTTCCTGTGTATTAAACAATAAACTATGCAAACTATTAATATTACAATGAACCAGTGAACTTTTAACCCGAATTCTAAAATCTTACCCATATTCTGCAAATTGGTTGCGTTCCAGTTTCTCTCAACCTAAACGCAATCCGCCTTAACAGCTTTTCGATGTACCTCGCTTTTTCTCATACGTTATCTCTGGAAAACCCATCTGACTTGACGCTTGTGAATAAGTTGATATCCTGGAAGATACAATCAGGTAGGCCTACTCATCCACATTCTGGTGTTTCGCTGCAAAAATACTTAAATCTATTACTGAGATAGGCTCTTCAATCCTGACACATTCTGAGTCATTCTGTATAAACAACAAAATAGGAGACGGAATAACTGTCAAGAAGGATTTCCTCTGAGAGTGACGTTTTTGCGCCCACATTGAACCCATAGCTGACAATCAGTTGACACCAGTGGCAAAGTGAATGCCAGGCATGGGTCCAATGAACGTGGCTGCCTGGGTCATTAGTGATTAAACTGTCACATTTCTTTTGTCAGGGGATACAAACCGTTTTCCGAGTTTTTGGATCACGACGATAGCAACACTGCGATTAAAGCAACTGAGAGAGCCATTGGTATCCAGATGATAAGGCGTTGACTGTCTGCAATGTAAAACCAAAACAACATTGACCTACTGGATAGTACACCGTCTTATTGGGCAATATCTACGATGAATGTTTAATCCGAGCGCCTGCGTGGTGCCTTTGTTCCTTTGGAAAAATTCCCGGAAATACGGCTGATGACAGATCTAAGAACTAAGATCACATGTTTAATAATTATTGACGGCTTGTCAAGGTGTTTTCCCATAGGCCTACATGACCTATAATGCGCTTAACTTATTAACCAATGAAAATAACAACATTAACTAAAATACATTTCTAAGGATTGCCATGGAATAGGGCGCAACTCAAGAGCGGTGGGGAAATTAAATGACTTTAATTATTGTTAAACCAATTACTTTACCTTGAAATATAATATCCATTTAAAATGAATTACGCGTAATAAACTGAAGTAACAACAAATAGAAAAGTATATATAGGTGGCCTATATACAATACTAATAGATAGGTAGATAGCCGACAGTGCATGAACATTTGGTCGTCATAGGTTAAGTTGATCTTTGGGGTGAGCAATATTTACGCTTGGTACAGAATGTAGTAGTAGTTTGCTACGTTTCTGTTTCTAGTTCCAAACTTTATATCTTTTGCCCCAACAGCACGTGTAGTGTCACATATTTTTAGTGATTGGCCTAACTGTTGGCGACAGAATTAATAATTATCGTATTGTCATACCTGAACTTAGCCCAGATTTTAAAGTAGCCGGTGACAACTTGCTTCTGGTAGCATTGTCGTCCAGTGTATTGGCAGGAGTTGAATGAAAATGAGAAGATGAATCACAAAATGTAGGGATGGTAGTTGTCATGGATTGAGTGGTCTTTAGTTTTGGCGAAGAAGTTGACTCTTTTGTCGCTGTTGTGATATTTTTTGTCGTTGTTGAGGTCATTTTTGTCGTTGATGTTTTAACAGTTGATGTCAAATGTGATATAGGCCTATGATCTAAAAGTTTCATTTGTCAGGTTAATCGAAATAATTTCGTACTGAACAAAGTATTACTACATTGTTGGGACAGAGTAGGATGAAATCGACCCAACCTTTACCAGTACTGTAATGACATCAGGTGGATCAGGTTTTCACATTTTTTTATTGATTGGCCTAACTGACTGTGACAGAATTAATAATCGTAATGTTATACCTGAACTTTGCCAGGATTCCACAGTAACTTTGCTTCTGGAATTGCCGTCCACTGCATGAATCGGAGTTGACTGAAACTGAGAAGATGAATCACCAACTGTAGGGATTGAAGTTATTGTGGATTGAGTGGTCTTTAGTTTTGGTGAAGAAGTGGACTTTGTTGCTGTTGTTTTGGTCTTATTTGTCGTTGTTGTGGTTATTTTCGTCGTTTTTGTGGCCTTTTTCGTCATAGATGTTTTAACAGTTGTTGTCAAAACCGAGGCATAATCTAAAAATAATTTCATTTAATTTCATTCCAGTACAGGAATGATTTTGTACTGTAGAAAGTATTATTATATTGTTGGGACATAGTTGGCTTAAATCGATCCAGCCTTTTACAAGTACTTTAATGACACCAGGATTAAACTTAAAACTCGTCTGTTTCACCTGGATTACACCCACAGCCTGACTTCTGATTTTCTCTAAACGATCTGATATCGACTGGATTTCTCCAACGGATCAGAATTTCTGACAGCGGTCTCACTTGATGCCACCATTGATCAATGCCTTGTGCCTTATGATAATTAACAGGACGAAACTGTTGACAACATTCACGACATACATTGGGGCAATTTTAGAGTTGTAGGTTCAATGTGCAACTAACTGCACCGTTATTTTTGTAAGCTATTGCGATCAGACGCATGCATTTTCAGATGTTCATTAACCTTGAATGCAGACATAGCGATATTCCTCTGAACAATCGCAGTCAGTCCACTTTCCCGTCGTTACTCTCAGACATAGGCAGTCGCCTCCTTCATATCTTGGCTTTCTATCTTCCCAGTTGGAATATTTTAAATCTACAAAAGCTAAAACAAAAACATTCTCTCTTTATCTTAACGTCTATATTACTATTGCTATTATAGCTAGCATACTTCCATAGTGACGGTGTCTAATGCATAAGGCACCAAAACTAAACCATAATTTAAAGTTTGATAGCCGAAGTAATTAAAAAATTATTGTCTTAATTATTTTAATCAGCCCTAACGAGCTTTTCAACAGAATGTTAGTAACCAATACAGTAGAGAACATCTGAGCGCTAGTTTGGCAAAATGTATCTTCTGGGAAAATGACTATTCAATTCAATTCAATTTTATTGGTAACCACTTTTCAAACGAATTGGCAAGATATGCAGTCATGTGGGGGAATAATTATATCTGGCTACAAAGGGGAATCTAAAGGGTCATAAACCCAGCTTACCAGGGCCACTGTGTGAAGTAAGAATCACTGACAACACAAATTCTATTCCTAGATTAAACAATAAAAATAAGGGGGTGAATATGGCGAAGAAGAGCTAGGAGGGAAGGAGGAAGAGGGAGGAGGGAAGGAATAAGAATGAATGGGGAGAGGAGGAGGAGTCCTTTCAGATAGCCCTGAGAGGCGGTCATGGGTATGCAGTATTAGCGATTCATTTCTTAGCCTAGGCATATAAAGAGGTGTCCAGCCGCTCCCTCATTGCATCATGTTCCCACTGACGGTCGGTGTACTCATTATACATGAGTTGGCTAGGGGAGCATGGTGCAAAAGAAATCTCAAAAACATTTATTTGCTGTGGGGGCATCAAATTTAAGGCTACTATGGAATAGAAATCTTGGACCACATTTACAGGCCATCGTATTTAGTATATTTCATTGTCTGCTTACTCCGTCCACTCATCCAGATCCAACTTTCCTTCCGCAGTCCAATCCAATATCCGTCATTGCGTCGCCATTCTGACGGAAGCGAGGGAATGCCATTTTCGAAAGTTGCGAGGTCACTTCCTTTTTCTTTGAGGCAAATGCTTCTAGCGTCGAACCAAGTGACTTCTTCGTTATGTATTTTGTAGCATCTCCTTCCCAACCGTTGATGGCTGGCTGGACAACTGGAACCTGAAACATTAACACATCGTTCGCAGAACATAGACTGTAATAAATTGAAATTTCTTCTCAAATTAAAAGGTTTAGTTGATGTCCCACTGTAGGACCATCAAACGAGTAGGTTGTTCTTACAACCGTCTCTCATTAATTCGCACATGAACGTCGCTCGATCATCACTGAGTTACCGTATGATCCCAGTATGTCGCAACTTTTTCGATGTTAATCACTCTCCAACCTTCGACGAATAGAGTTCTGTACATTCCTCTACTCTACGATGAAACTGATCATCTTTTCGCATGAAAACATTCCTTTTTATCGACCGATCAGGAGTGGGTTCTTCGACCTATGCTCAGATAACTTCCTCTCTCGTCAAGCGCCGATACCTAACTGAACTCTTCACTGTATTTTCAGTCCAAAGGCGGAAAGTGTTCATCGGTTGAGCAGACGACATCTTTGCAATCCGTTGTGATTTAAATCGTCCAATCACGCTTCTCCACATCACCTTGCGTTATCCCAACAGTAAATATCCCCGAAACCCTATCTAGATTATTTTATCTCCTATAATGCTGGTTGTAGATGCTTGCTAATTAATTAATTAAAGCTGCTACTCTATTATTTGTATCCTTAACATTCAACACAAAATAACATCCAATTATATATAGGCCCTACGTTATGATAGGAAAATAAACTAGGTCCAGCAATTACTGTTTCTATTTATATAAGATAATCCTAAATAACATCTAATCTAATCTAATGACTTCTATAGCGCCCTTCTGTAATGCCATACGAGGTTATAGAAAGCGTAAACTGGCGGAATAACAAAGTAGACAAGCAACTTTAGGAGCTCGATAGCGATTGGACCGGGCAATATTCTTTATAGCGCTTAAACACCCATTTCCTACCGGCTTTAGTCTCATAAGTATGTAATGAATTTCAAAAGCTAACTTTTACAGCGCATGTTGAACAAGATACTCTGAAATACATACTGTGTTTTAGGTAGGAGCAGATGAACTTTCTTTTTGAAGACGCATAACCGTTGAATAAAACAACAGCTCTGTCTGCTGAAACTACTAAGTAGGCGTAGTGAGAGTCCGAGTACGAATTCGGATAATCTTCAACAACAGGAACGCACTTCAATTCAAATACTTCACTACAAAAGCACTTCCGTATGTATGCAATTTTGTACGCACACATATAAGTATGTGTGTGCTTCTGTGCATGTGTGTGTCATGTGTATGTATGTATGTATGTAAGTATGTATGTATGTATGTATGTATGTATGTATGTATGTATGTATGTATGTATGTATGTATGTATGTATGTATGTATGTATGTGGGCATTTATTATGTGTGTATGTATGCATGTATGTATTGTGTATGAATATGTGTATTTATTTATTATTATTATTATTATTATTATTATTATTATTATTATTATTATTATTATTATTATTATTATTATTATTATTATTATTATTATTATTATTATTATTATTATTATTATTATTATTATTATTATTATTATTATTATTATTATTATTATTATTATTATTATTATTATTAAAGCAGTTTTATGTAGCGCCCCTTCAGGATTGCCTACTCAGGAGCGCTCCCAGCCCAACCACGGTCGAACAAGGCAGCTTTGAGGACAGTAAGAAATGAGGGTCTCAGTTAACAGAACTCCTAAAACGTTTAGGTTTTCCACTACTTATTGCTGTTAATTTACTGGGTGGGACACTCCAGGACACGAGCTACGACCAGGATGATACAGTGTGTATGTATGTATGTATTATGTATGCTTTAGGCATGTATGTGTGACTGATCAACTGACTGGCCAGAAACAACAGCGTAGACTTGATGCAGATCATTAAACTATTAAAACACCTGCCTGCACTTCTGCCGTTCGTCCACTTCCAAAAATATGCATTGTTCCGTAAACCATATGTCAAAACATTCGAATCCAGTTTGGCAGAGGAATCGTTAACAAATGCTGCTATGGCAGATTGAACGGTTTCATTTGTTATGATGGCCAGAGACGATGAATGATTTTTACACCATTCGACGGCTGATGACTGATTTAGTCTAAATTTGCTTTCATCGTCGATGTTTGTAATCAAACAAACTGAAAACTCTTCGTAACACTTTCTGTAATAGGCAAAGATGGTTGCGACAAAATTCGCTGAAAAAAGGATATACAGTTAGGCTAATTATATGTATATACAATATATATATATATATATATATATATATATATATATATATATATATATATATATATATATATATATATATATATATATATATATATATATATATATATATATATATATATATATATATATATATATATATTACATATGCAATAAATCATTCAAAATAAGAACCATCAACTTTGTATTTGACCTATATTTGACAGAGTCTGCTTTTCTTTCTTGCATGCAGAAACATTTCTTGTCTTTCAAAACTATTAATTATTTTAACAGCAAACAGGAGATAAATATAACCCACAGAGTTTCCATATCCACCTGATGTGATTTGTGGTAAGCAACAGTGAAGAAAATACACGTGGGAAAAAATGTTTCCTTAGAGCATGACAGCCTCTCCGAAACGCACCATATGAAGAGACCTTTACGGATATAAGAAATAAATGAATCAGTTGATTGAAGTGAGGTGCTACAGGAATGTTCCCTAGTGTTCCTGAATTGTCGCGTACGACACACGCTATTTTTCTCATTAAGCGGAACAAATGCTTTAGAACATAAGTGCAACAAGTTAAGTATGCAACTGACAGAATGCGACTTACCACTTATACAAAAGTAAATGTAAAAAATCTTCATTTTTAACGACATATAACGGTTCTACTGTTCAGCCGGTCAAAAACATTCTCAATCCTTCCATTTTACTAACTGTCAATAATAGCAATATAGAAATTTCATATTATAGATAATATAGACATAGGCTATGTAAACATTGGGTCAAAAATACATCCTCGGAAGGGTACTCTGAGATGGGAACAGCATCGACTATTTTTTGCAAACAGGATTTATAGAGCACTTAACTTATAAACCAATGAATATAATGATATTAACTTATATATATATATATATATATATATATTTATATATATATATATATAAAGTCTAAGCGTTTACATCCTGTCAACTATCCATGCACATGGATATGCAATTAAGCTGTATCCTGTTGTATCTCAACATTACTGTATAAATTGTGTTTGCCGCTATGACATTGTGCTGTTTGTACAGGGAGTAATAAGCAAATAAGGCTATGATAAAATTATAATGGTATGGGGCAGAACCGCTTTTGCACTGACAGGCAGGCACATGAATACAGTTTATCTACTTCTACTGTATTCATTCATTAGGACATTTATATAGCGCCTCTTCAAGAGGGTTACTCAGATACATTATTATCATTAATTTTATTGGTATTTTATTATCAATTCATCAGTTTTAGACATTTTCCCACTGGCAGTTATCGATATGTACATGTACACCGTATAGCGCTCACGTTATATTAAAGCTTCCGTATGCAAATTATGAATAAAGCTTGTGTATACAAATTAAATTTAATCTCATGTTTAATCAATGAACTACCACAGCACACTTTATTAGCTGACTAGCAAATGTTTTTTTAAATTAATTTTATTGCTATTTTATTATTTATACATTAGCTTTAAACATTTTCCCACTGTCAGCTATCGATATGTACATCATATAGTACTCATCTTATGTTAAAACTTGTGTATGCAAATTATGAATAAGGACTATAAAGCTTGTGTATACAAATTAAATTTAATCTCATGTTTAATGAATGACCTACCACAACACAATTTATTAGCTGACTAGCAAATGCTTTTTCAGGGGTAACGACAGATATCGGCTGAATCATATTCAATATCAGAAAGCCACGCCTAGCATCCTGCATCTATGTTCGCCTATGCCATCCATAGCCAAAGCAAAGGCACTGAAGAAAAGGATTCAGACATGCAGTGTTTGACTGTGGACTCCAGTAGCCGACAATCTCTAACATATACAATGTAGATCTAGGAGAAAGGATAGATACTGAAAAGTGCGCTCCATAAAGTGGGTAGATGTATAATTTGACTCCCTTTCTCAAGATCTTCGCTCTTGGATGTTCTCTAATCGGTTGAACCTTAACTCCTCTAAAACCCAACTCATTTGGTTTGGAACAAAGCAGCAATTGTCTAAGCTCGACTTCTCACTTCTCTCAGCTCACTTGCTGACTTTCTCTTACTCTTCGAATGTCCGCGACCTGGGAGTCACCTTAGACCGCTCACTAACCTTTGCTTCTCATCTCTCCTTACTTACTCGCGCTTGCTACTACCACTTGAGGAGACTGCGAGCTATCTCTCCTGCAGTCTTCACTAACATTGTCAATGCATTTATCTGTTGCCGCAATTGCAATTCTTTGCTGTTAGTCTTTCCGAAAGTCCGACTTTCTGCCCTTCAATCGGTGCTTAATTCGGCTGCTCACCTCATTGCTCATCGCTCTCGGCTTTCCTCCAACTCTCCCTGCATGACTGATGTCTTGCACTGATTTACTGTCTCCGCTCGTACCCACTTCAAGATCATAACACTTGTCTCTAAGGCGCAACAGGGCTTGGCTCCATCCTACCTTTGTGACTTGATGCGCAAGCCTCTCTCTGCTTCTTATCGTCCCTACGCTCTTCGAGCCGGCTTGATCTGTTCGTCCCCGGGTGAGGTCTGCTCTGGCTCAGTCTCACTCCTTCGCTGTCTTGAGTCCATCCCTATGGGACTCTCTCCCCTTGGTACTGCGAGGAACCTTACTCTTGGTTTTTCTCCCTATGTTGTTCATAGTTTAAAGACTTCTGTTTCCTTGAGGTTCACACGCTGAGAGCGCCTCTGAATAATTCACACTGTGAGCGGCGCTTTATAAATATCCAGATACCATACCGTGTCGTGATGGATAGAGACCTTGAGGAAGTGAGGCAGTTTCTTAAGAAATCAAAAAAATCATAAAAACAATTTATAGAAACTTGTAGGGCTAGCGTGCACGTGAAGTCTTTCTCTCTCTTTCCAACTCTTTCGTTTCTTCTCTTCTTTTCTCTCTCTATCTCATGGTAGGGAAGAAGAAGGAGAATGTGAAGAAGAAAAACGCGAAGAGGATTGTAAAGAAGACAGAGAGATTCAGAGAGAGAAAGAGATAGAGGGAGAGGGAGAGGGACAGAGAGAGAGAGAGAGAGAGAGAGACAGAGAGAGAGCGAGAGACAGAGACAGAGACAGAGATAGAGAGAGAGAGAGAGAGAGAGAGAGAGAGAGAGAGAGAGAGAGAGAGAGAGAGAGAGAGAGAGAGAGAGAGAGAGAGAGAAAGATGGGGATAGGGGTAAAATGGCAGTGGATGGTTGTTTCTCTTCGTCGTCACTTTATCTACCCAACCACAGTGTGCGGTCGATGTACTCATTATGTAACCGACTTCTCTAAGCGTTTAAATGAAACATACATTTCAAAATAAATTTCTGTCCTGGCTTTGTTTTGAACCGATAACCTAGCAGCAATTATTTTATATATTAGGAAACCAGAAGCCATGGTCTTTTTCTTTAGTAACAGTTCCTTTTTTATTTCGTTAAACCATAGCCAAATCACATGAATATTAAACTTAAAGTCCTTTCGTTAAAGAAGAGACAGATCTGAAATTTACAACACCAATACAGAAGTTGAGAAAAACCAGTCACCCATATTGCAGCACGGCAGCTTTGCTTTGGAAGGTCTCTCTCTCTCTCTCTCTCTCTCTCTCTCTCTCTCTCTCTCTCTCTCTCTCTCTCTCTCTCTCTCTCTCTCTCTCTCTCTCTCTCTCACACACACATGCACTTTCTCACTCACTCTCTCTCACTCTCTCGCGCTAATATAGGCCTTGTGTGGCATAGCAGCCTGCAATATGAGCTCATTGTCTTCTTTAACTCTCTTCCGTAATAGCTATTAAACGAGTCTATTCAGTCTGATGAAATTAGACTTCCGGGAAGTTTCTGTAGAAGTTGTGCCATAAAAATCTGCGATCATATTTACAATCACAGTTACAATCTACATTAAACAGATACACACACGACTTGAATGCATGGAGCATTTACTGTCAGTTCTACAAGTGATAGCAAAGAAAGATCTCGTGGATGTGCTAAGAAACGACTTGATTACACATCGACCAAGTTGAGTGATCCCATTGATGATCCCGCTGACTTCACGAAGGAAGGAATGGGTTTAATAGAACTGGAACCACCTGTTCCAGGCAGAACTGGCGACCTTTGCTGATGGACTGAATCCAGCTGAGTGGCTGTTCAGCTCACAGGTATTGTCGATGGGACGGTGGTTGAAGGAGTCGCATCCAATTCCAGCTTCCTGGCAGAGGACCATGCAATCCAGTGCACATCCAACAGAAGCCGTTGAGTTGACGTAGTTCTCCAGACGAACACCAGATTCACGTTTCCATTGCGACACTAAATAGAGAGCACAAGAAGAAGTGTACGCTCTGGTTTGGTTTATAACCGAATTTCCATTGGCACTCGTTTAATGATTAATTAAAACTGTGAGTAATTTCCATCAACATCGGTTTCCGAATCAGACTTATCCAAATGGTCAAGAGTTGTGACTACGGTTTTACTCGAAGCAACCATGAATAATTATAAGCTGGTTTTGTGCCTGAAGAACTGTTGGATTTATACATTTAGAACAGCTGTGTTTTGCGTAAAGAACTGTTGATTTTATCCTTAAATACAGCTGGGTTAAGCATTTTCATAACAGCTGTGTCTACCCTTAAGACATCCCGGTAGATAAGACTGTATAAGATCAGAGCAGATTAGAGTTCATTTGAAATGATTAGAATTCAATAGAGTTGGCAGGATAATAAATAAATTCTCACCGAAGAGGCAACAGTAAGCAATATTCATACTTGTATGTTTTGTCCAGACTTCGATTTCACAGAAGTTTAGCACTCCAGGTTTGGTTTCAGGTGTCTGGACGATCAGATATCTAGCAGAAGGGGAGCCTGGTGCACACTGAACCGAGGCGTTAATGGATGGTGGGACATGTCCGGGATAAACTCCGCAGATGGGGTAACTGCCTCTGATGACTGTAGCCAGGCTGGGTGTAACGTTTGTCAGTCCTACGGTGAAGTTATCCAGTCGTGTTGCTGCGAAAAATGAAAGTAAGTCAAATAGTTAGTGTCCCATCTGAGGTCGCATGTTCAAATTAAACTCAAAATCCTCAATCAAGAACAAATGAAGAATATAAGAATTAATCATATGTATTATATTATTCTTATAACAGTGATTGCTCAACGAAACTTTTTCAAACCATTAACATAGAATTATTGAAATGCAATATATTAAATTATATTTGAAATTATCATGTCACATTAGATTGCATTACCAGGCACTGTCGTCTGTCCACAAGAAGGAGATGCACAACTTGGGAATTGAACACTGGCGAAGAACAGGCAATATTGGTGGTATCTTCATGTTTGCCCCACATATAATTATGTCTTCATTAAGGACACTCTCCACTGGCTTCCTGTTCCCCAACGCATCCAATTCAAAATGTTAACACTTATGCGCAACTCTTTGGTTGGGGTAGTTCCTTCATACTTCAAGACTTTCTGTGCCTCGTACTCTTCACACCCTGGTCGTTCCACTCTCCGATCGGCTGCCAGAGGCCTTATGGTTGTTTCCGCATGCGCCGGGCTACAGCTCAGTTTAGAAGTTTTGCCTATATTGTTCCGTCTAGTTGGAACCGTCTTCCGCAGGAATTGCGTCTAAAGCTCCTCAGCCTTTTCCCCCTCTGTTCCAGAAACGCCTGAAGACTATTTTATTCGTTAGTATTAGTAGTGACTTGGGTCAGAAGAGCCTCTGAATCGTTGAGTGGCGCTCTTTCATATGTTCGATTAGAAGTTACAATTGAAGAAAAGAAAAAGAGCAATCTCTTAATTTACCCCTCTCCATGCCATGGGTAGGAAAATAAGTGATTTCATTCTTCTTAGCATTGGCTGTTGAGGACAGGGGACCATTCCAAGTTTTCTCCTCCTGCTCTTCCAATCGACAGCGCACGGTCAGCAGACTCATTTTTTATAGGTTCGTTAAGGGTTGGAAGTGGAACAGAAATCTCGGATGTTACTCCGACCTCTAAGCTGACACTCTGATACACTATTTTGTAAAATATGAGAGTTTGACGTGCATTGTTTAAGGGTTCCTTACTTACTTTACCATTATACTACTATGAACCCATGAGTATATTAAATAGCGGTGCTATCCTAGAGGCTAGAGTGATTGCGAATTTTTTTATTTGGTTTCCAATGTATTTGATTTCTGCCCTACAGCATAACTGTAATTACATGCATTTCTGTTTCAGTGGTCGACAATCTAATGCAGTGACTCACCGCATTCTACGGAAATACAATATCCTTCATCACGACTGGTGACGATAACCTGATCAACGAAGACGAGTTGTCCCAGGTCGACTGCCCACCAATTTGGTCCGCCGAGAGGATCGTTTGTTGCAAAGCACGAATAGTCATAGTAGTAGGTATCGTAATTGCCATCGACGACCAAATGTGACCCACAGCTGGTAGAATCGCAGTAAACGGAACTAGCGAATGTCGGCTTTCCACGAGCAACATTCACATCCATGTCAACTAAAATAAAGAACAATTTCTTACGATTTATTTAGACTGTTTCAAACATTTTCTAGACTTACCAATTCTAATTTTTCAAAGATTTACTTATTAAAAAATTTGTTATGGCAGAGATTATTAAAAGCTTATCCGTTATGTCCTCCCGTTAATCAAAACTTAATCAAGCATTCATACACGCTCAGTCTACCATTATTGCTTTTATTTTCTTTTTAGTTGATAACAGTCCACACGAATTAGGATAAATTCATGTCACTTGAGTTTTCTATATCATTTGAATGGTTTTCAGTTAAACTCCGAATTCCTCTAAGTTTCGCTTTATTGTCTTTTAAGACCTAGGCCTACAGTTTGCTTCTATTATTGTTAACAGAAAGATTACGTATTATCGCAAACGTGTAACAGGTGCATCTCTTTCGACGACAACTTGTAAAATTCTTACCAATTTTTGTCCATAGCAAAAGCTGAATCCAAGCGAACGTGTCAATCTTAATTGCTCCCATAGAGATGTTGGAACTACCACCGAAATCTTTTCACCCGAAACTATACTTATAATATAAGATATTATGTGCGTTTCGATCTTAATTTCAACATAGCGCTGTTGGAACTACATGTAGGCCTACATAGACGGTCAGCTTAACAATATGCAAAATTCACTCAAGCTATATGTGTTTATGTTTCCATTATAAGCCGTTGCTACAACAAATGGTCACAATACCTGCCTGACTCTAACCGCTCTTGTAGCTTATATTCATAATAACAAAAGGCACACTCAGTAATTGTAGTGACGCATCCGTGTTTTCAACTGTTTACTTCAGTTGTTAAAAGGTCTATACATTTGTAACAATGAGAACCTAATTGTTATCCCCTATTTCGTGAAACCAGAAAAACCTGCCAATGTTTACCAGATGTAAGTACTATTTCATTTTCTAAACAATAAATTAGAGGTAGGCCTACTATTGATCATAATTTTATGGTCCGTTCGCTCGCGTGAAAATGCATTCAGCCAGATAATTCCTGGTCAGAAATTTAGTGTGCATAATTGGAGGCAATTTGTGCCAACAGTCGAATTTTAGTCATCGGAAATGTCTGCGTATGACGCTATGACGAGCGTTGGAAAGAGGGTCCTAACGATCCAGAGCATTGTTACTACATTGTTCGTCTATGCTCTATAGCACGTACAATGTCATTGTTGCTGCACATCGGCAAAATTGTCGGTAATTGGCGCTGAATTCATCCATGAATACAATTCATTGTTTGCTGCAATTTGTCAATAATGGATTCCGAATCGCAGTGGAGATATTCGCTTACAACAGCTACCCTGTCAGCATATTCATGGGCATTAGACGTGACACATATGGGCTGTATTGTATTGTATTGTATCGTAATGTATTGTATTTGAACATTTATAAAGCGCCTCTCACAGTGTTCGCTAGAGAGGCTCTCTATATTGGTTCCACCTAGGAGTATTGGTCCTGTATGGACTCCGTGTTAGCATGCTGGCAGATTATGATCGCAGTCACATGTACTGCCACACTCTCAAGGCACATCATGGATCATAGCAAAAAACAGACAGACAGAGACAGAGAAAAAAACAGAGACACAACGAGAGAGACAGATTTACAGAGAGAGGAAGAGAGGGAGATAGCACATCTGGAGATAGCGAGAGAGAAACAGAAATACAGACAAAAAAATAGAGAGAGAGAGACAGACAGATAGACAGACATACTAACAGACAGACACAAAGGTAGATGAAGAGGGAGGTATGTAGAATGTGTGTGGTATAGAAAACCAGAAACGAGCGGAAAGAGAACGCGAAGAGACAGAGAGAACGAGCGAGACAGACAAAGAGACAGACGCACAGGCACAAACATACACAACCACAACCACACAGGCACAGACGCAAGAGACAAGCATACAGACACACAGATACAGACACACAGATACAGACATACAAACAGGCACACAGACAGACGAACAAACAGAAACAGACAGACAGAGTGAAAAGAGCGTGGGCGTTGAGTATTCGTCTGTCGTATCATAGACGAGCTGCATATTATGTGTTAGCAGACGACGTCGATTGAGAAGTTATGATTGGCTACAGGAGTTCTTGTCCATTCAGATTGTTAATGATCACGACTTAAATAATTAGTAACTGCTTCATGGCCCAAATCAGAGCGGCTAAATCTGTCTCGAATGCTACAGCTCGGCTGATCGGAGTTATACGCCCAGGTTTAAGCACAGATCCAGTTTCACGTGGGAGGAACTGCGCTGGTTACCAACTTACCACGGAAAAATGCACGGAGTTTAAAATCTTTATAATCATGGATAGTCGTTTCAGAACCTGTGCATCTTATCCGAAGCCGTTATACGTGCTATAAGCTCATTCATCCTATTTGTTAGACATTGATTGGCTTGGATAGGAAGCGTCTCTGAATCGTTGATTGGTGATTTTATAAATGTTCGATTCATGTTACAAATTACAATCCAATCCATAACTGGAATCAGATTTCTTCGCTCTGCTGCGCAAGGTAACTTGGTTGTCCTGCCAACTGACACTTCTAGAGACCGCCATGGAAGCTTCAGTGTCGTTGACCCATCTTTCTGGAATGAATTTCGTATTGACCTGCGACATTAACTCCTCATCCTCTCTGTGCTTCTTTTCCGCAAACGCTTGAAGACCATTCTTCTTCATGTTGTTAAGTAGGGAGCAGTTCTGCTGGTATTTCTCTTGAAGTGGCGCTATATAAATTTACGAAACAAATCGAAACAAGGTATTCGATTTTTAAAAACAGGTTCTGTTAAAATTGCGGTTCAAATTTATAATTCATTCACGACAGATTTATTAACATGAAGCGAAGTAAGTAACTAGGAAGTTTTGATATACATACTATAATTCTAAATCGGTGGGGTAAAAACCCAACTCATTTCCCTAATAGCCTAACTGGCGGTTGATGACTTAGTTGAATCAATTGACTGGATAATCATTATGGTTGCACTTCCGAAATAGGGTTGTTCTCGATTTATTCCACAGTTATGGTATCCTGTATTGCATCAGTCGGTGGTTTTAAACCATTCTGTATCACTGTGATTTGTTAGACCAGACAGCGATTAAGGCGCACTGAGAACACTTGCCTTAAGCAGAATGAATCATTCGTGGATGTTTCACAATTCAGACGTATTTCATTAATAATTGTAAGAGTGCATTTTCATATCGTTAATCTGAGCCTCACATTATGATTATCGGTCAGATTTTGATGAAATCCTTGCCAATTGTCGATCCTCTGACTCCCATTCCGGACAAAAATGAGACCCTTTATGGAAGTGGTAGAGTTGTCACTACTCTACTCAATGTAATTGGCCTCTTCCGCAGAGAATATTGGAGTGCTAGTTTACCAACAAATCCATTCTGGTAAAATCCTTATTGCTCCTAGTTTCATCCTCTGAACTCCCATCCCCTCTAATCTTAACTAATCTAATCTAATCCCGTCCCGCCTGATCTTCTATTGACTGACCCATAGGCCTACCGCCACGTCTAACTTTAATAAATGGATCAGTGACTACAGAATAGTGCCTTAGCCTCATATATTTACACATATGCATAATTATATACAAATATGCATACCGATATATATAGTTTTATGCATAAACATACATATACATATATGTACACCCAAATATATATATATATATATATATATATATATGTTATATGGACGAAGTCAGTGACATCCATATGACATGCCTTCACGGCTAGATGGTTATCGCTATAATTATTCATCTTAAAAGATAACTTTCTAAACTCTTAACACTTCAACGACGGGAGTGGCACTAAAACGTACGGAAAACTAATCCCTCTCGTCATTAAAGAGTTTAAAAAAGTTCTCAGATCAGCACAACTTACTGCAAGATGTATGATTTCATATTTCCGGTTTAATCTGCTTTAAAAGTGAGCAGTTATTCAGCTGTCAAGATTCCACAGGTGAATTATCAGATTTCGTATTATATCTCAGCGTACTGCTTTCACGAAATTCGTCAAGGTCATTGACATGTTCTCATTTACTGATTCGAATATAAAACATTCAACAAACAATCTGGCTAAATTTTTAACACCGGTTTGCATAAACTTAAGTAGTTATATTTAAATTGTAGGCTCCGGTAGATACTGATTAACTAGTGTGCACATGTGGTGGGCTTCACAAGGAACAACGAATTGCAAACTATTGCATTCGTGACTGTCATTTATCTTCTATTTATCATTTTCAACCTCGTCTCCAATTGTCTCGTAGACAATTAGTTCAGCGTAAGTTCTGTCTTCATTCGAGGCTCGTGGCTTCAGCGTTGCATAGGTGTCAACGGACGACGGTGGTTGGCAAGTGTTGCCCATAGATGACACTTCTTGTTTGGCCAGCCTTTTCCTGTGTATTAAATAATAAACTATCACAATAACGCTAAAACTATTGCAATGAACTAGTCAACTGTCCCGATATTCTGAAATCTTGCCATAATTCTACGAATTAGTTACCTTTTAACTAATCTGGGCCCTAGACTATGGAATGGTTTACCCATGGAATTAACGCTAGTCAAGCCCATTAGTCGTTTCAAAACGCAGTTAAGGTCTTACACTATTTGCCATTACCGAACACTTGTGGAACACATTACTACTTAATGTCCTACACCAAAACTATGGGTTCTGGATAATGTGTCTGTATAGCTGGTAAACATTATGAATGGGTAAGCTTATTCTTCTGATATACTCATGTGACGCCCGACTCTCCAATTGTTGGCCACTTATAATAAATTTTGTTTACCTAATTACATACAGTATATATGAAGTGTAACCTACTCTGCTGGCTTGCTGTGTATCTTTGACTAAAAATTGATCTCTGTGTTAGTTAAGGTTGATGAATATTTGTTATTCTAGTATTCTAATTGACTTTATTATGCTACGAATATCCGTTTCTGCCTGTGTTTTTTCTGTTTCTCTTGTTTTCTTTTTCCGGGTGCCCAAAGTACCGGGACTTGTCCCTTAGGAGCATCCTAATATCGCACTCTGTTCGGAGATTTCTTTTGACTGTCACTGTTTAATTGTATTGTATATTGTGTTTTAATAAACGTTTTTGATTGATTTGATTGATTGATTTTAAATTCTCTCAACCTAAACACAATCCACCGTAACAGTTTTTTTTATCCACCTCGCTTGTTCTCATACGCTATCTCTGGAGAAAACCTTCTGAATTGAGGCAGCGCTTGCGAATATGCTCATATCCTGGCAGAAACAATCAAATAGTCCTACTCTTCTACATTCAGATGTTTCGCATTTGGATCGAGCCTAAGTATGTATAGCTCAGATGTGCCGTTATTCACATGCTTAGCCATTATAAAAATTCCAATCTATACCAATACCTAATTTACAGGCACATATATTTTTTGTGAAATGCCAGCTGTTGTCGGTCTTGGATTAAAGGTGGGACTCTTCAATATAATATTGTAGCGTGCTCGTCCCGCTCTTGCGAGTGCCCGCGCTGTTGTGAGAGAACATCTGAAGAGTATACAAGCCCTGGTTTTGAACCCAGCTTGCTGGCGCTATGGGCCTGTTCTCTTCTCTCTATCTGCTGCAACCGCTGTCGCCTTTTCTTACTAGGCCGAGAGCGAGGCTTCTCGTCCGGTTGCATTATACTAGGTCCCTGAGGCATTCTTCTACCATGGATGACGAGTGGCATGTCCGCGGCTTCCGTTGCTGGCGCAGCAGGGCTTAGTGTCAAGCCCTCACTAGGGTTCGGCGCTCTCACAACAGACTCAATTTCTTTCTTCTGCTCTCTTCTCTCAGGGACCCTATCTGATAACAGGCGCTCCATAAATACTTGTTGAGTTTCCATGAAAGTCTGTTGAGATTCGAATAATGACCTTATAAGAGTTTCCTGATTTGTCTGGCGCTCTACAAATCTACTTAATACAGATTCTTGAGTCGACTGGCGCTCCATAATCTTTTCTATTATATCGCCTAATCGACTAGTTTCGTGTTCAGATAAAATCTCTTCTTCCATTATAATTATTTATTGAACAGAAATGAAATTATCGACTTATACTATCGCCATATGTTCATTTACATTTATATAGCACAAGTGAATCTAAACTACCGACTTATCTATCGCTGTATGTTTCCTGACTAAGTTAACGTGTACATTTATATAGCACATGAACTTAACCTATCGCCTTATCGCTGCACAACAAATTTATACGTATCTAATCTAACGATCTAAGTATCGCTGGAGATTTCAATATACGACTCAAAAGAATAAGGGGTTGTACTCCCTGAACTTCCAAGATATATTCTTCTCAATTGCCAATATTTGCGGTTCCGGTCAAATCCAGTAAATATCAATCCATGTCAAGGTTATCAAAGGTCACTGGAGCTCCGTTGCACCAATTCGATCGAAAACATGGCCTCCCGGTAATTTTGCCATAATTCCCCAAATTCGAAGAAATATCGAACGCCCGTCGATAAATTCGACGCCCGATCTTCAAAGATGTAGTTACGATGAAATATTATCCCCAACTTTCGACAATTTCCATCGTTTTAATCGTAAAATTCCTTATTGCGCAGTTAAGACCATTTCACGCTAAAATTAGCTCTAAGGTCACCAATTCCTTCCTTCCTCGTTCACTTCTAGGCTGAAACTGCATACAGGCCACGAAAACGGGCGCAAATGTTCGCACGTGCTCACCTCTAGCCAATCACGAACAAGCACAGAAAGCGCGACGTCTTCTCATTGGTTGACTCGCATACCACAGATCTACAGCTGGCATGCACTGTACTGCACTACCGCAGTGGCCTCTAGCGAATAACATTGACTTCGCAATCTTAGTGAAAGTAATATACTTAAGGCTTGTAACAATTCGTTACAATATCTATAAATAAATAATAATATTACATAATAGATAAACTATGAATGTCTAATGAACGTGGTCATAAGGAATTACACAGTCCCGGGCAGTTTTCTGATATCAAGCGAGACAAACCGTTTGCGGAGTTTCTGAATGACGATACGAGATACGACAACGGCAAACACTGCGATTAAAACAATTAGGAAAGCAAGTGGTACCCAGATGATAAGGGGTTGAATATCTGCAATGTAAAACAAAACGGCATTACCTCACAGTATAGTCCGCCGCATATCGGGCACTGTCTATGATGAATGTTATAATGCGAGCGCCTGCGTGGCGTCTTTATTCCTTTGAAAAAACTCGCGGATACTCAGCTGTTGACAGATATATACGCACTAAGATCACATGTTTAATATTGATAACTTGTCAAGCTGCTTTTGCATACATCACTTATAGTCGGGTCAATATACCATCGGACCCCAAAAAAACTGCAAGAAAACGTTTTATGGTGATTTTCGGGTGCATTTGGTCTGGATATGAACATACTAAAAGTTTACCGAAATCGGACCACCGGAAAGGGTCTAATTATGGCGCCAAAAAAAGATGGCCGCCAATGGTGGAATGAATGACTTAAATGTACACAACGTGCTGAAATTTACAGAAGCAAATCATGTAACAATTTGCTAACAGGTGTTTCTAGACTAATTTGACCCTGCTGAAACCGAAAATCGCAGTTAGCAAGCTGGATTTTTAGCGGTTGCATTGGAAAACAAGATGGCGGCCAAAATGGTGGCCAAATATCTTCGAATGGCTGTATGTAAGGTCATGTATGTGATGGAAACATGACTTTAGAGTCTAAATTAACATTTTCGAGGCCAAGAAATGCGATGAAACTAAAGACACATATGTAGCACTGCCAAAAAACAAAATGGCGAACAAAATGGCGGCCAAATATCTTCAAATGGCTGTAAGTAAGGTCATGTATGTGATGGAAACATGATTTTAGAATCTAAATTAACATTTTCGGGGTCAAGGAATGCGATGGAACTAAAGATACATATGTAGCACTGCCAGAAAACAAAATGGCGGACAAAATGGCAACCAAATGTCTTCAAATGGCTGTAAGTAAATCACATATGTAAAGTCGTGACTCGTGAGTATGATGGAAACATGGTTTTAGAGTCTAAATTAACAGTTCCTGGGTCAAGAAATGCGATGGAACTAAAGATACATATGTAGCACTGCCAAAAAACAAGATGGCGACCAAATGTCTTCAAATGGCTATAAGTAAGGTTTGTGTATGTGAAGTTGTGTATATGATGGAAGCATGATTTTAGGATCTAAATTAATAGTTTCTGGGTCAAGAAATGCGATGGAACATCTATAGCACTGCAAAAAATGGCAGAATAACTATCCAGAGGCGCTCTTAACACAGAAGCCCCGGGTAAGCAGAAATGTCTTTAGGGAACGCGAGACCTATGAGGGCCTGGCTGAACAACATGAAAGCAACCCAAAACGTCTTTGGTCCTCAATATCCAGCCTCCTGGGACAGAGTACGTGCTCAGTGGGTCCTCCTGCCTTTTCTGCTGAGGATTTTCTCTAGATGGCGACATGGAAGATTGCTGATCTTCAAGCGAAGACTCTTGATTCCCCTCCTCCGCAATTCTCCCACACAGACGACCTCTCCGAAGGATTCCTCCCATCCTTGAAACGGAACTTCTTATAATAATTAGATTATCAAAGAAAAATCAAGCGAACTGGACCCTCTTCACCCATTTTCGTGAACATTTTAGACGATTTACCTCCATTTCCGGTTTATATATTTAACAGGTCGCTTTCTCAGGGTTATAATCTACCTGCTTCCCAAAAACGGGCTATTGTTTTCCCGACCTTGAAAAAGCAAAACCTTGACCAAAATGCCTGTCAAAATTACTGGCCCATCTCCCATCTTTCTTTCCTCTCAAAGACTCTTTAAAGACTAGTTTCACTCCAGCTACTTCCCTACTTTGAGCATGCTGAGCTTTTTCCGGCCGCCCAATCTGGCTTCAGGGGCCACCATTCCACCGAAACTTCTCTCTTAAATTCCTTCTGTCTGATATTTTTTTTAGCTATTTATCACTCTCATGTCCCTCTCCTGGCGCTTTTGATGTATCATCTGCATCTGACATGGTTGACCATGAGATCTTGCTTCAGCGACTGCAACTGTCCTATGGCCTCTCTGGTATTCCTCTTCTTTGGTTTAAATCATACCTCTCTGACCGCTCACAGCTGGTTGTCCTTGGTGAAACCAGGACTCAGTGGACAGAGGTCGAATTTGGTGTTCCCAGGGCTCGGTGCTCGGTTCCATACTATACATCCTCTTCACTGCTGATATTCCATCTCTATTTACTAAACATGAGGCAAATGGCCATCTTTATGCAGATGATGCTCAGGCTTTTGTACATGGTCTGTCAACTGATCAACTCTCCCTTCTTCGCTCCATTGACCATCTTGTCTCTGACTTTCACTACTGGATGTCGACTAACCGTCTCTGCCTCAACACGTCTATGACTCAATTGATCTGGTTTGGGACTAAGCAGCTGCTTGCTAAACTTGACTTTCCATTGCTGACTGAGAAATGTCCTGCTTACACCTACTCTTCCACCGTCCGCGACTTGGGTGTCACACTTGACTCCTCCCTCACATTCACAGATCATATCTCCAAGATGACTCGCTCCTGCTTCTTTCAACTGAGGCGTCTCAGGCCCATCAGACGCTCGGTCTCACCTTGTCTTTACCACCGTAGTTCACGCATTTGTCTGCTCACGCTTGGACTACTACAACTCGCTCCTCATGGGTCATCCTAAGCAGCGTCACTCCCCCTTCAATCTATTCTAATTGCTTCCGCTAGGCGCATCGCTCGACTCCCCAACTTTGCCCATAGCTCTACTTACATGCTTGATGTCCTGCACTGGCTCCCTATTGCCGCGCGCATCCGCAATAAAATCCTCCACCTTTAATTGTCTCCAAATCTCAGCAGGGTACTGCCCCGAAATATCTCTCGAACTGTTTGCGAAAGCCGCTATCTGCATCTCCTTCTCGCTCACGGCGCTCTGTGATTGGCTTGATCTTTCTTATGTCAGGGCTAAAACTGTCTTGGCCCAGCACCGGGAGATTGCTGTAGTGGGTCCAACGATCTGAAATGACCTTCGCTCTCTGCTGAGGGCCAAACTAATGACTCGTTTTCTCATCGGTCTCGCGTTCTCTAAAGGCATTTCTGTTTCCCCGGAGCTTCTGTGCTGAGAGCGCCTCTGAATAGTTAGTTTTTCTGCGAGATGCGCTTAATAAATTTCTAGAGACAATACAATAAAAGACTTCCTTTGTATTCTTTGACCAAGAAACAGTACTCCAAACTGACCGCCATTTTGTCTGTCATTTTGCTTTTTTTGGCAGTGCTACATATGTATCTTTAGTTCCGTCGCTTTCCTTGACCCCGAGAATGTTAATGTAGACTCTAACATCATGCTTATATACATGACTTTACTTATAGCCATTTGAAGACATTTGGTCGCCATTTTGTCCGCCATTTTGTTTTTTGGCAGTGCTACATATGTATCTTTAGTTCCATCGCATTCCTTGACCCCGAAAATGTTAATTTAGATTCTAAAATCATGTTTCCATCACATACATGACCCTACTTACAGCCATTTGAAGATATTTGGCCGCCATTTTGTTCGCCATTTTGTTTTTTTGGCAGTGCTACATATGTGTCTTTAGTTTCATCGCATTTCTTGGCCTCGAAAATGTTAATTTAGACTCTAAAATCATGTTTCCATCACATACATGACCTTACTTACAGCCATTCGAAGATATTTGGCCACCATTTTGGCCGCCATCTTGTTTTCCAATGCAACCGCTAAAAATCCAGCTTGCTAACTGCGATTTTCGGTTTCAGCAGGGTCAAATTAGTCTAGAAACACCTGTTAGCAAATTGTTACATGATTTGCTTCTGTAAATTTCAGCACGTTGTGTACATTTGAGTCATTCATTCCACCATTGGCGGCCATCTTTTTTTGGCGCCATAATTAGACCCTTTCCGGTGGTCCGATTTCGGTAAACTTTTAGTATGTTCATATCCAGACCAAATGCACCCGAAAATCACCATAAAACGTTTTCTTGCAGTTTTTTTGGGGTTCACCACATTTATTTCGTAGATTGACCCTACTATTATAACCGCTTAACTTATTAACCAATGAACAATTGAACACAATAACATTAACTAAGATGCATGTGTAATATACTAATAAGGCGTATTTATTATACGGGACTGTGATCGTTTCGACCTTTTCCTTTTATGTTAGTGACAGTAGGTCGCTGTTAATTTACTAATTGCATAAGTACACGTACTTACATACGAAGTAAATTGCTGTAATAATTATTATATTTTTATTCATCAGTTCTATCTATGCAAATTAAGAACAATCCCATGTTTAATCAAAAGCCTAAAGCAACACAGTTTAATAGCTGACTAGCAAATGCTTGTTTAACGGAGTCTTCCTAACATCATTAATTCTCTTTCTGCATCAGAAATGCTAGATCGACAGCTCAATCAGCACTTTTACAGTCTATATTGCATGGTTTAGGCCGTTTGCTGAATAAAAACGTCCTTCTCGTGAAACATGACAGCCCATTGTTGCAGGCCTTTTATCCAATGTTTCTTTTCCATTTGTCACGTTGTGCCTTCTGTTTTCTTCCTCGAGCCTCTCCCATCATTTATTCCAGGCTCTGCATTCGAATTAGCTTTTCTTCCAGTTCTACCATTTACAGCATGTGAATCTATTTTTGGGGGTCGTAATTCTTTAACAAATGCATAAGTGCCTTCGAAATACTGCTTCCACGGAAAGTTTCCAGTGTTGCGTGACATACCTACTCTTAACAGGCTGCTGCTGTAAGTATGCAAACTGTGTATCTTCATTAACTTTATCCATGCGAATAGCTCCTTTCTGATAGATCTATCCTTGTTGAAGATGTATATTATGTTGTAAGCTGTAGTCATTCTTCTTCACCACCAATTTTCCGTTGTTTCTTAGCTTTGCGGCTAATCTCTCCCTGGCTAACATTTCTGTGCTGTTTTCTTTCATTTGTGTGTTGTTTTCCAACCACGTTCTGCACTTGTAAGCTTCTTGGCAGAATCGCTCAGATGTGGCTGCAAGAATGGCTGTAGGGGACAGTGTAGGCCTAAATGTGCGAAAGCTGCTCGACATCGTACTGGTCTCTGTCTGTGTAGAGGTCTATGTGACCGTCAATGAAGTAAACGATATTATATAACTCTGTGGGCAGTATTGGTTCTGAAATGTGGATTAGCTGTAACTTTGTTCAATGTACATTTACGAGAACATTAATAACTTCCTGAATTGCTTATATACCATAATTTGGTTTATTTTGCAAACGAACATTTACACAATAACAAGTTTCAGAAATGGTTAGTTCCCTTGCCCAAAATACTATACGCTTAACAACCAAAATTATAATCATAATGTTATGGTGACCTTAACTTCAAGATGGCAAATTAGCTTTTCTCTTGTAGGTAAGTATTGGCAACTATTCAATTGAAATCTTTGCCCCTAAATATGTATGTTTAGACACCAAAATCACGATTCTAAGTGTACTTGATGGTGAGAAATTGAAAAATCTCTATTTTCGGTCAGCCATTTTGGAAAATGGCTGCCATTGAGGCCAGAGGGCAAATCTGCGATGGCATTATAGCTAACAAAATTTCATCGTATTTTGTTACCATGTGCCAAAATTTCATGCTTCTATAATCAACTGAGCAATATTTACACCAAGCTGACTGGCTAATTGGCAGTAAGGTGAGGATGATATGACGTCATGCTAAAACGTCCGCTAGACGCTAGCGGCGTTAACCATGAAAGAAAAAATTGGCAACAGCATTTTTCTGCTTCAGAACTATCATATCATGAAATTAAGCATCATTGCCAAGATTCTACCTAAAATTTGTCTTTCCTTACATAAGCCGACGAAGTACAAGCGAATTCTCAAATGGTGCAAGTGGAACAGACGTTTGAACACAAATTTCTGCCCAACCTGGGTTTTGAACCGCTGATCTCTCGAGAGACAATCCAGCGCCTTAACCACTAGACCAAGGATGACGAACCCATGGCATGAGTGCCCGAAGTAGCACGCGTTGTGTTGGGCACGCATTTTTATTGATTGGCCTAACTGAAGGTGACAGAAATAATTATGGTAATGTCATACCTGATATTTGCCCGGAATCAATAGTAGACGGTGGATATTCTGACACCTTGTTTCTGTAATTGTCGTCCAGTGCATAAGTCGGAATTGAATGAAACTGAGAAGATGAATCACCAGCTGTAGAGATAGTAGTTGTCGTGGGTTGAGTGGTCTTTACTTTTTGTGAAGAAGTGGACTGTCTTGTCGTTGGTGTGGCCTTTTTTGTCGTTGTTGTGGTCATTTTTGTCGGTATTGTGGACCTTTTTGTCGTTGTTGTGGTCATTTTTGTCGGTATTGTGGACCTTTTTGTAGTTGTCGTGGTCCCTTTTGACGTAAATGTTTTCACAGTTGATGCTGAACCCGAAGCATAGTCTAAACATTGCAATTGTCAGACACAGTTAAGGTAATGAATATACCCGCGCAGATAAATCCGTTGGGCAACCAGCACTTATAGCTCGAAATACAGCAGTAGGTAGGCCTACTGATTATAAAGCAAGTCTCAGAGATACGATTAACAGAATTTTAATTATTAGTATCAACAACATTAATGCTCTCATGTACTTTACAGACGAAATAGTAAGTCTTCGTCAACACCTGCTTGTGCTTTACCGAAGAGCAACAGGTAAGAATATGATGGAGAATGGCTTAAGTTGCGTACAATAGCAACAGACAATCGACAATAGTAGCGAAACAAAACAATAGCGTAGAAAAGGGCCGAGGAATCTACCATTTTCTACTGTTGCATCTAATTGACAGATCTACTTATTTCTCGATCAGAAGACAGTAGGAATACTTAGTAGCCTATCTCAGAAAATTTTCTAATGTACTGTTACTACTTTTGAATAAGTAGGGTATACCATAGACGGGTTAAATGCTATTCCTGGCCAGCGACACACACTCTAACATTATGTCTGTTGTTCTGCGTTGCACCGTTTAACTGTCTGTAAACTATTCTGATCATTCGATAAACGTATTAAACATTGAATAACCTTGAATGCAGATATAGCGATATTCCTTTGAACAATCGCAGTCTGTCCATTTTCCCGTCGTTACTTTGAGACATAGACAGTTGCCTCCTCGATAGCTTGGCTTTCCGTCTTCCCAGTTGGAATATTTTAAATCTGCTGAAGCTAAAACAATAACATACCGCCTTAATGAGTGTCGATATCCACAACAATTACAGGTTTTTTATTATTATAATTATTAATAGAATTATTATTATTATTTTTTTTGTCCCGAGGTATACAGGGACTTCAATATTAATTAATGTAACATCCGGAAAATCAAGCCTCGTCGTCCGGAGGCTCTGGGAATGTCCCGTTGAAAGCAATAGAGTTGTAGCGTTGTATGCAAATAGATAGACGCTGGAAGAGAAACGAAGCCTCACGGCGGTCGCCACTGATGGTAGAAAGGCGCCTACCTATATCGCTGATGAATGCGGCACCTGAGGGATTGACAGGGCCCAAGGTCTCAAAGGCAATTGCCTGGAATCTGTGGGTTGGTGGCAGTCCCAGATATTTTTGCTCCTTGCGTTCAGCCGCCTGGGCTGATGCAGGCCCCCTGGAGCTGGCAGTGTGGGTGACATAGGAAAGCGCGCACGTGTGAACCACAGTGGCGTCCCATGCCAGGTATCTACCCTCCGACCAAGGAATTAAAGTAGCACCATCCGGACGTTTACCATCCAGTGGCGTACCGAATGGGGGGCAGAGGGGGCGAGTCGCCCCGGGCGGCACTTTTGTAGGGGCGGCAAAATAGGCCTAGGGTTTGAGAAAAATAAAAGAGTTAATTTTGGGTAAAAAATGAAAAAGTAGTATAGAAAGAAAGAAAAAAGGAAAGAAAGAAACCGTCACTTTGGTAAATCAGTTTGGCTTCCGTTGATCGTTAGGGGCGGCATCACTCTCAGAGGTCTATGTTGAACACTAAACTGAACTGCAGAAAATAAAGCGGAATCGCATTTATCTAATAAACTGTAAAAAGGGTAACAAACTACATACAGTAGGTCTATAGTCTACTTCAAAGCATATTCTTGTTATGCCGCCCTTCATAATCATTATAAATATATACATGTATATATATGTGTGTATATATATATAGGGCCTACGCCTATAGGCCTATGTATCTAACGAATTAATGACTCAGAAAAAACTTAATCACAAACTATCAATATCAACATAGCGACCTTTCACCACTTAGTTTATTCCTCTGTCTAAAATTAATTTGAAAATTGGTCCGGGTTTTGACAGAAATTGACTGCATAATTTTTTGGTCAATTGAAATGACCACTTATCCTTTCAACAGAGTTTAGTAATAGTATTCAGTCTATTTTCGAATCTCGATTACTCGCTATTAATTTTTTCCTTTGGCGTTTTTGCAATAATGCTGCAGACTGCAGTGTTGTTTCGCAATGTTAACTAATATGAGCATATTATATTATTATCCAGTAAATAAAATGCGTTGTTTAATTTGATTGTTATTAAAACTTAAACTTCTACTGCGCACCGTAAGCCGTGCTTACACCGTTACTGTATAGCGGAATAACGGTTATTAATATAATCGTCATGCAATAGGCCTATCCTGGATTTTGCAAATATTTTACAAACATAATTTTTTGGGATTATTATGATTATTACAACAGTCCCAACACGATTTTCAATGCGAAGAAACATTTAATTATTTAGGTAAAGTCCTTGATCATAATTATTTATAATTTTTCCATGCAAATTTTACTATGCAAAAGCGTCATTTTGCCCTCCCAAAATTTTTTACCCTCCTAAAATAATTTTGCACCCCCTAAAAATTCCTGCGCCTATGGAAAATAGCATATAGAAAATTAAGTGGCCAAGGGCGGCATTTTGGACCCTCGCCCCGGGCGGCATTTCAGCTCCGTACGCCACTGTTACCATCTGACCTAAAAGGCCGACTGGCTCCTTAGTACAAGGAACATCAGCCTTTACCAAAGCACGCCAGATGATGTCATTGATGGTAAAATGGCGCAGTGAGCGACCGCAGGCCTGCCTGCAAACAAATCCGTGGTGTCCACTAGGTCCGACCAGGTCCCCGCATCGGCAGGTCGACAGAGTTGTCATAACCTGGCCAAGAATGTATCGTGCTCTTGTCTCGCTCGATCAGCGGACGATCCCAGATGTTTTGTCTTGTAGGTAGCTGTAGCATGACAGCAGGTGAGGTCTGCTGACGTGACAAGAGCAGGTCTTCAAAAATGCCATCGGGTGCCAGGGAGCTGCTGTTGAGGATGGCCGATTGGAGCTCAAGAGTTGACGCAGCTGATGCCAAATAGGCAGAAGAAGCAAGCGAAACAACTCTACGAAGCCCAAGGCCGCCATCTCTCACAGGAAGCGTTGCCTGTAACCACTGAGTATCGTTGAATGAGGTGTTAACTATCTGCTCAAGACCGGCGCGCATAATCAAGTCGAGCGATTCCAGGGCCTGATGGTCAGTACAAGGGGAGCAGCGAAGGAGGTGACTTAGTTTCGAGGATCCAAATGAAGACCTGAGAAGGGTTAAGGCGCTCTGAGAAGGAAGCTGGCCAAGCTTAGTGAAGGCCCTTTGAAGACCAGCACAGTGTTGAGAAAGAGAAGCATCCAGCGCTGTCCCTTTGAAGAGTGGAGCCCCAAGTAAAGATACTGAGTCGGGGTCCAGAAGTTTGAAGTCTGACCAGCCAGAATCAAGTGTGTGAATATCAGCCAAACTGAGGATTTCGCATTTCTGGCGATTGAGACGCAGACCCAGAGATGACTCTAGCGAGGAGATGTACTGAATGTCCTGGGCCACCACCAATGGATCTCCCCCCAGTGTAAGGTCATCCAAAAAACCAATGCGAAGACTAGAGTTCAGTGACTGCAAAGCCGGTTGGAGAGGGAGACAAAAGAGGAGGGGACCGAGGGGGTCGCCCTGTTGAGGGCCCATCTGGGACGACACAAAAAAGTGGCCAAATTTGAGGACTGTAGGAGCTGCATAAGACTGATGGACAAACTGATATAGTTCAGGGATTGTTGCAAAGAGTGATTCAAGCATTGCATCACGGCGTAGGCTGTTAAATGCGTTGGCAAAATCGAATTATTATTATTATTATTATTATTATTATTATTATTATTATTATTATTATTATTATTATTATTATTATTATTATTATTATTATTATTATTATTATTATTATTATTATTAGTAGTAGTAGTAGTAGTAGTAGTAGTAGTAGTAGTAGTAGTAGTAGTAGTAGTAGTAGTAGTAGTAGTAGTAGTAGTAGTAGTAGTAATAGTATTAGTATTAGTATTGCTTTTTTTCGCCCCTAGGTAGGGAAGATCCCTAAGGCTGTAAGAAATTAACAACTGATTGAAAGTTTAAGCTTGGAGTACGTAGTTCTCATGATAGTATAGGCCTACATCCAGTTTTCCAACAGTGAGGTTTCCCAAGAGCGTAGGCGTAGCCTATTATTATTAGCGTATTAGGCCTACAACATGTAATGTTACTACTACTACGACTACTACTACATATAATTAATATCGGATATAATAATAATAATAATTATCATTATTATTACTATTATTATTATTATTATTATTATTATTATTATTATTATTATTATTATTATTATTATTATTATTATTATTATTATTATTATTTTTATTATTATAACTATAATTATTTAAACTTTTTATGGCTGCGGAACATAATACCTAACCGATGGCAAACCGAAACCGAGGCGCAACCTTAATGTAGATGGCCAAATTAAATACAGAATTATTACATTCATTCCTTTAATAAGTCTCATCACTAGGTCGGCGAATAGTGTTTTTTTTAAGGAAAATCCTGTTGTTATAATATTAACAGCAACAAAAAGAGGGGGGGAAAGTTGAGGGAAGAGGAGGAGAAGTCTTTCAAGCTAACCCTCAAAGACAGAAATGGATAGGAAGTAAAGCGACTTCGTTTCTTAGCCTCGGCTTACAGATGCGGGTGGCCAGTCCTCTCCCTGCCCGCCTGATCATCCCGCTGGCAATTACGGTCAGTGCTTTCATTGCAGCTGAGATGTGCTGATAGCGCAGGTGGTAAAGAAATCTCGAAACAAATACATAGGCGGCATATTTATTAAAACATGAAATGCTAAGTATAGAATAGAATTCTTGGACCACATCTACAGACTACTATTTCTTTGTCTGCTTACTCAATCCAGTCATCCATATCCAACTTTCTCTTCGCAGTCCAATCCAATATTGCTCACTGCGTCGCCATTCTGAAGGAGGCAAGGGGGTTCCATTTTCGAAAGTTGCGAGGTCACTTCCTTCTTCTTTGTGACAAATGCTTCTAGCGTCAAACCAAGTGACTTCTTCGTTGTGTATTTTGTAGCATCTCATTCCCAGCTGTGGATGACCGTCTGAACAACTGGAATCTTAAAATATTTTGAAACTTTATTTACAAAATAATCGTAATCGTTATCTCCAAACTTCTAAAGCGCCACTCGAAGGCCAAGCGCTGGGCACCAGCCTCACGAGCGCTAAGGGCAAAATAAGGAAAATTGTCGTTTTCATTAGCAGAACAAACACCATAACCTTCGTTCATTGACAAGATTAGGCCTTCATGTTCAATCGCATCAATAATTATTAACTGTTATGGTTTGTTCGCTTACTGATCAGCGAAGACCTGGAATGCGCATGTCTGCGGCCATATTGGTTGTCGTTCTGTCTGTCATTCTGTCACTGTCTTATGGGTAAACTATGATCAGGCACGCCGAGAGGGCGGCAGCGGGGCAAATGCCCAGGGGCCCGGCGACTTTTTAGGGACCCGGGCCGGGCCTGCAATCAACATGAAAAATATTATAATCACTTGTACCTATAGGGGTCCGTGATTGCTCTGCCTAGGGCCCGGATTTTCTGTCTCCGGCCCTGACTATGATGGATAGTTTTCATATCATATGTTCGGATGCATACCGCAAATGAGTCTGCTTTCGAAGATTTTGTCCAATTCGACATGGTTCTCAAGTGTTGTTGGACGATGTTTCATCCCATGCAGTAGATCCTTGGCCAAATTCAACCCAACCCAATTCATCAATGTTGCATAGTTGACCCTCTGACTCATACATCTGTATTCCGCCTGACCGATTACTTTTTTAATTAGATTGCTAATCCTAAAATAATATATAATATAATCTGATAACTTCTATAGCGTCCGTATCATGATGCCATTTGAGATTAGAGAAAGCATGAACTGGCATTCCGGGAATAATAGGAAGTATCCCACCTAGCAGTTTAAGGAGCTCGATAGCTTAAGGACCGCGAATAGACCGGACAATATTCCTTCTAGCGTTGTAATCTTGCTGAACATATTTCCTGCCAGCTTTAGTCTCATAAGTATACAATGAATCTCAAATGCGAACTTTTATATCGGACATTTAATAAGTGACACTATGAAATACCTACTGTGTTTGAGGTAGGAGCAGATGAACTTTCGTTTATCAGTCGCTAGACTGGTGAGTAAAGTAAAATTTCTGCCTGATGAGACTACCAAGTAGGCGTAGCGATAGTTGCCGATGGGCAAATTCGGATAAATATCTTCAACAAAAGAAATATTCTTTAATTCAAATTATTCACTACAAAACCACTCCCGTATGCATGTCAATATATATATATATATATATATATATATATATATATATATATATATATATATATATATATATATATATATATTTATGCATGACTTGTATGTACGTATATGTATGGATGGATGGATATTATGTATATATGTAAGCATGTATGTGTGACTGATCGACTGATCAATTGACTAAATGGCCAGAAGCAACAGAGAATTGTTTTATTCAGATCAATTAAATATTGAAACATCCACCTGATGTCATGTTATTAGTCCACGTCCAAGCACTTAGGCGTATTCGATAGCCACATGTTATAAGATCCGAATTAAGTTTGGCAGAGGAATCGTTAACAAACGCTGCCGTGGCAGATTGAACCGTTTCATTTGGTAAGCTGGTCAAAGACGATGAATGATATTTGCACCACATGTCGGCTCGATACTGATCTAGATTAATTTCGCTCCCGTTGTCCTTGTTTGTAATCAAACAAAGTGAAGACTCTTCGTAACACTGTCTGTAATAGGCAACGATGATTGCGACAAAATTCGCTGAAGAAAAAATGAAGTACAATTAGGCGATTATGTGTATAATGTAGCCTATATATGCAAAATATCATTCAAAATAAGACCGATTAAAATTATAATAGTCCTATACCCATTTTGCCGGAGTCTGTTTTTCTTTCTGCTAATGAGAATGTCTTGCAGTTTTGCACGCAGAAACATTTCCTGCCTTTCAAAAATATTAATTACTTCAACAGTAAACAGGGTATTAACATGACCCATATGAGTTTCCATATATCTGCCTATTTCTATTTTTGGTAAGGAACTACGAAGAAAAGCACACGAGCAGGGAAAACTTTAATGTTGGGAGAAAATGTTTCCCTCGTGCATGACAGACTGAACCAGTGGAAGCGAGTTCCACCGTTCCTCGACGAAACACAATATGCAGAGAAATGTATGGATATATCAGATATAATTTAATCGATTAATTGAAGTTAGGCGCTATAATTATGAATCTTTCCCTTGTGTTCCTGTATTGTCGAGCACAAGACACGCGGTTTTCTTATTAAGCGGAACTGTTTTTAGAACATGAGTGAAACAACTAAGTATGCAGTTGATAGAATGCGACTTACCACTTATTAAGAAGTAAATGTGAAAAATATTCATTTTAAAAGACTTAAATGGTTCTGCTGTTCAACCTATCAAAAATATTCTCAACCCTTCCGGTTTAGCCACTGCCAGTAATAACATCATAGAAATTTTGTATATCGTGTGTATGTATGTATGTATGAATGTATGTATGTATGTATGTATGTATGTATGTATGTATGTATGTATGTATGTATGTATGTATGTATGTATGTATGTATGTCTAAACAAACAAAGCTTATGTGTGCAAATAAAGACAATCCCATGAGTAATGGACGACCTAAAACAACACAGTTTAATAGCTGACTAGCAAAGTTTTTTTATTAGGGGTAATTATAGATATCAGCTTAATCATATTCGGTTTCAGAAAGCCCCTAGGATCCTGACTCTGAGTGAGCCAACGCCATCCATAGTCAAAGCAACGGAACTGAACAGGATACAGACATTCGGTATTTGACTGTGGACTCTAATAACTGACAATCGCGAATATATTGAATATTGAAGGGAGAGATACTGAGAAATGAGCTACATCATGTGTATAGATACGCATACAGATATGCACATACATATATGTAAATATGCATACATGTATACATGCACATATCCATGCATGCATACCTGCATACATACAGCATAAGCACAAGCATACATACCTGCATACAGGCATACACACGCACATATATAAACATACTTACAGGCATACAAACACACATACAAACATACCAACATACATACGTGCATGAATACATTCATCCGTCTATCTATACTTACATAGATACATACATACATACATACATGCATGCATGCATACATACCAACACACATGCAAACAAAAATACATACAGACATACATATATATGTGGAAATACAAATACACATACTTAAAAGCATACATACATACATACACTCATACATACCTAAGTGCATGCATGCATGCATACATACATACATACATACATACATACATACATACGTAAATACATAGAAACACACATACAAAGGAACATACATGCATACCTACATTCATCCATTCACGTCAAAAGGGAAAGTTGCTTTAATATAATACTGAAACGATACAGATTCGTCGAACATTGGCTCAACCATTCAACCAACTCAACTCCAGAAATTCGCTGAGTTACCAAACATTGCTAGTAGTCAGAGTCGTGCTAGGCTTCTCCGTGTCCCACCAACCTGCTACACATCTCGGATCTTTCAATCAATCAGTTTGGTTTATTCTATCCAAGCTGACGTGTGCGCAACTTGTTACAGAGTTAAGGTAGCTACAATAATAACTGTAATTAAAAATGGACCCGGCCTACGGGATTTATATGTTAGTAATTATGCTAGTAATTTATCAACCTAATGACCTAGAGGCAGACAGAGGACCTAGTTTGCCCGTAGAAGACACTCCTTGTTTGGCCAGCCTATTCATGTGTATTAAGGAATAAACTATCAAATAAAATTTAAATATTGCGATGAACCAGTGAACTGTTATCAAAATATTCTCAAATTTAGTATTACTGTAAAAATTAAGTAACAGAAAAATTAAGTAACAACAAGTAAAAGAGTATATTTAGGGGCCTATATATAATACCAATAGATAGATAGCCGAGAGTAAATGCAAATTTGGTCGTCATTGGTTAAGTTGATCTTTGGGGGCTTGGCACAGAGCTCAATTATAACTTGCTAGGGCCTACGTAACGTTCCTGCTTGTAAGTTCTAAACGTTTACATCTAATTGTTTAAGCGTGTATATATGGATACCATTATGCTATATTCTGTTGTATCCCAACATGTACAGTTTATCCCAACTGTACAGTTTATTGTGTTTAATGCTATTGCATTGCATTGTATTGTATATAGGCATTTTATAAAGCGCCTCTCGCGGTATAGACCACAGTTCGAGAATTCGCATTTTACGAATTTTAAGAATTTAAAAAATTCACGAATTTTAACGAATTTTAAAACTGCAGTTTTAAAATTCGTAAAAATTCGTAAAATAATAAAATAGTAGAATTCTTTGCCATGGCAAAAATTTTATTATTTGTTTACTTGTGAACTTTTAAGCAAGTAAATGTTAATGTTATAGGCAATCAATCAGCCGTAAAAGATAACTGACTAGCAACACAATAGTACTGATATTCAGTAACTGTTCTACTTGGAGTATTGAACTTCGATTTCTATCATAGTTGGGGGTGTGTGACTAGGAGTGTCAGTCAGCAGAACGAAAAACCACCAGTGCCCCATGCAGCTCCAGTGTCACCAGTCAGCCACTAAAACAGCTTGCAACCAAACATAGTTATAATGGGTTGGCAACGTTCACCGCGCTGTGTCTTCTACTTCATCGTCCTCTGATTCTGAGTCATGAACAGCCCACTGCTCCCACTCGACTCTGGTTTCTGTATTTTCGCCATGCAAATGCTCCTGAGTTCCGGCAGAACAACCAACAAATTCCTTGTCACTGTATTTTTGGATACAGTGTCCTCCAAAATTACTACATACTTCCACTCCGATCCATGTTCTTTCATCTTTAAAAATTTGGATTTTAACTAAATTAACTCGTTACGTAATAAACTGTTATATTGAATTTTACATTAAATTCTAAGCAGAAGCTTAATACAACAAATCATGACGTCATCACATTTGTTGTTGTTGCTTACGCTGTTTTTGCAAAACCCACTGTCAATGTAAAAATAGGCCCAACAATGGCCCAACGAATTTTTACGAATTTTTACGAATTTTAAAATAGACCAAAAATTCGCGAATTTTTACGAATTTTAAAACCGAAAGTCACGAATTCTCGAACTATGGTATAGACCATTCAGAGGCGGCTATGATGCTTGTACTGGGAGCAATACGTGAATGGTTATGGCTATGGTCATATGATGCGGTACATAACGCTGTTGCTTTGACGGATAGGCACATGAAAGCAGTTTCTCTATTATATAATAATAATATTATAAATTTATTGATTTATATTATCTACACATCAGTGCTAAACGCTTAATCCCGGTCAGTTATCGGTCTGTAGGCCTACACTGTATATTCCTCATGTTATATTCGAAGCTTATGTATGCTAATTAAAGACAATCCCATGTTTAATGGAGGGGAGGGGAGAGGACTGGAAGGGGAGGGAAAAGGAAGAGATGGGAGGGTAGGGAGGGAGGGGAGAGGTGAGGAACAGGGAGAGGGAAAATAGTAGACCCTTAAGCCTACCTTATTATATTTCCGACTTCTGTAAGCGTTTATGTGGAGCAGTATTTTCGAAACAAATTTCTGTCCTGGCTGGGTTTTGACCCGACAACCTATCGTGAGACAATCCAACACGCTAACCGCCAACTTGTTTGCTAGTATTAGTAAATTACTTTATGTGTTAGGGAACTAGAAGCCATGTTCGTTTTCTTCAATGTCAGTTTTGTCTTTATTTCTTTAAACCATAAGTAAATCACACAAATACTAAAATTAATGTCCTTTCGTTAACGAAGAGATGCATACGACATTGACGACACCAATGCAGAAGCTGAAAAAAGCAGTCAGTCATATTGCAGCATGAGAGTTTTGCTGTGGAAGTTCCATCTCTCTCTCTGTCTCTGTCTCTGTCTCTGTATCTGTCTCTGTCTCTGTCTCTGTCTCTCTCTCTCTCTCTCTCTCTCTCTCTCTCTCTCTCTCTCTCTCTCCATCCCTCCCTCCCTCCCTCCCTCCCTCCCTCTCTCTCTCTCTCTCTCTCTCTCTCTCTCTCTCTCTCTCTCTCTCTCTCTCTCTCTCTCTCTCTCTCTCTCTCTCTCTCGTCCAATATGTTGCCTAGCAACCTTCGATACGAGCTCCTTGGCCTCTCTTTTCCTGTCTTCCGTAAAGGCTTGAGAATGAGTCTTTTCGGCCAAGAGCGCCTATGAAAAGTTTCTATTGAAGCAAGCCATTTAAATCTGCGATCATATTTACAATCACAGTTACGATCTACAATGTTTTCTACATGAAACAGATACACACACGAATTGCATGGAGCAGTTCCTATCAGTTCTACAAGCGATAACAAAGAAAGATTTCATGCATGTGCTAAGAAACGACTTGATCCACATCGAAAAAGTTGAGTGATTTCGTTGAGTGATCCCGCTGACTTCACGAAGGAAGGAATGGGTTTAATAGTACTGGAACCACCAGTTCCAGGAAGAACTGGCGACCTTTGCTGATGCATTGAATCCAGCAGAGTGGCTGTTCAACTCGCAGGCGTTGTCTATGGGTCGGTGATTGAAGGAATCGCATCCAATACCAGCTTCCTGACAGAGGACCATACAGTCCAGTGCACAGCCGACAGAAACCGTTGAGTTGACGTAGTTCTCCAGACGAACACCAGATTCACGTTTCCATTGCGACACTAAACAGATCACAAAAAGAATTATACATTCCGATCAGATAAAAAAACTGAATTTCCATTCCTTCGTGTAGAATGATTATTGAAGACAGTGATTCGGTATTTCCCTCGCCCATCAAATATCGACCGGGATTCTCTAACGGGTTACGATTTGTGGCTCCGATTTCAGTCGAATCGACGGCCGTTGACTTATGCCTGTCGCGTTGAGATAAGAGTGGCTTGTGCTTTAAGAACAGCTGGGTTTATGGATTTTAAAGACAGCTTGGTCTACCTTTAAGATAGGGACCTGCGAAGCTTCGATATTCGATTCGAAAACGAATCGGGAGGCGGTATTCGATTCGATTCGAAAATGATGTCATGATTCGAAACATTTCGAATCTTTTCGGAAAAATGATTAGCCCTTTGTTGTAAACTAATTGCTTTAATTTTTTACTGCGCGTGGATTGGTTGTTCAATTTCTGCGTGCAACGCGGCACATGACGACAGAAAACCCTCAGCAACAGTGAATTGAAAAGGAAATTTCGTGAAGTATAGGCCTACCTCTGATTTAGTTGAACTATATAAACTATACATTTATCAGGATTCTTACCCTTCACATAGATTTCATGCCCTGAAAATGGTTGCACTGTTTCCAAGCACCTATATTCGCGAATTCGTGAACAGTTCTTCTCAGAGATGAAACTAACAAAATGCAAAAACGGATGCAGACTAACAGATGACAATCTCTCCAATGAACTTGGAATGGGCACTTCGAACATTAAAGCAAACATTCCGGATTTGTGTGGTGGGAAGAAGTCTCAGATCTCACCTTAATCATTATTATATATTAAATATTGCATATCTAGCAAATGGATGCATTGTACAGACTAACAGTTTATGTATTTTTAAAACTGAAGAAACTTGAAACATATTTTGTTTTTTATTGTAGTGTAGAACTGTAGGTATTAGGATAATTATGTTTTCATCATAAAAATTATTTTCATTTGTTTTAAACTTGAAGTTTAACCGAAATTAATATTTTCTCATTTTCTGGGGCTAATTAATTTTTCAAAAATTAACCTGCGATTGGCATAGGGCCCCAGAGCTGCCCTTAAAATCTTAGGGCGGCCCTCTATTAAAAGAAGTTGGCCATGCCTGGCTTAGATGAATGTACACCAAAGTGTGGTTATGCAATTGGTACAATAAAGAATATACTTACTTACTTAACTCATAAATTATTTGAGTTATTCTGTTAATTAGCTTAATGTTTAGTTTAATTGATCTTAAACTGCAGAAATGTTATTGAGATATTGATACTGTGTTACGCCTGTGCTATCACATACACACTATTTTAATATCAAAACATGGTTTTGGTACCCGCTGATTCGATTCGAGATTCGATTCGAATTCGAATCTTAACCCCCGATTCGATTCGAGATTCGATTCGATGGAAAATTGGTGATTCGCAGGTCCCTACTTTAAGAGCACCTGGATCCTTCCTTAAGAACAGCCGGTATACATTCGATTATAGTAGATCAGAGCAGCTTGGAGTCTATTGGAATTGATTAGAATTTTATCGGGTTGATTAGATTAGAGTATAATCTCCAATATGGAGACAAAGTACATGTATGAGCAATATTCATACTTGTATGTTTAGTCCAGACTTCGACTTCACAGATGATAAGCCATCCTGGTCCAGTTTCTGGTTGTTGGATGATCACGTGTCTAGCAGAAGGGGAGCCTGGAGCACACTGAACTGAGGCATTAAACGACGGTGGCACATGTCCGGGATAAACTCCGCAGATGGGGTAACTGCCTCTGATGACGGTAGCCAGGCTGGGTGTTACGTTTGTCAGTCCGACGATGAAATTGTCCAGTCGTTTTGCTGCAATATAGGAAAAAGTCACTGAAATTACTAGAATCCCCTGTAAGGTCGTATGCCATATGTTCAAATTAAAACTTTAAATTCACAGTAATACTTAATTATATAGGAGATCCCCCTTGTGATTTCATTTGTTCATGAGTGCATGTCGTTCTCATCGTCTGATCTTCTCATTTTTATAAGTCAGTTTAATAGAGGGGAGGTAGAGTATAAATTTAGATACATATGTTTGCTTTTGCCTGGATGGGACCCTTTACACCGGGTTGACAGTCCACCTGTGAGTATATTGAATGACGGTCTCATCATGGAGTGATTATGAAATATTTTTATTTAGTTTGCAATATATACGATAGGTGAGTTTACAGCAAAAAACCTGAAAACCATGGCTTTCTGTTTTAGTGACCGATAAGTATTACAGTGGCTAACCGTATGCAGGAGAATTCGGACTGGTGACGATGACCTGATCAACGAAGACGAGTTGCCCCATGTCAACAGCCCACCAATTCGGTCCACCTGAATGATCGTTTGTTGCAAAGCACGAATAGTTGGCATCGTAATTGCCATCGACGACCAAATGTGACCCACAGTTGTTGGTAGAGTAAACGGAACTGGCGAATGTCGGCTTTCCACGAGCAACATTCACATCCATGTCAGCTAAAACAAGTAGCAATCTCTTGCGATTTATTTAAACTGTTCGCAAAATTGTCGAAACATACAAATTCTAATTTCCGAAAGATTTACTTATTAACCAATTTATTATGATAAGTTCTGTAACAGAAATCATTAAAAGGTTACCGGTTACTCTCCTGTTAATCAAACCTTAATCAAGCACTCAAACAGACTTAGTATACCATTATTGTATTTATTTTCATTTTATTTGATAACAATTTACAAGAATAAGGTAAAACCGATGTAAATCGGAGTTTTTCTGTATCGCTGGAATGGTTTTGAATTAAACGCTGAATTCCTCTAATTTTTGCTTTACTGTCTTTTTAGACCTATGACATACTTCAATTGTTAAAGGAAAAAATCGTGTATTATCGCAAACGTGTAACAGGTCGAAAGTTTAGTCGAAAGTTTGTAAATTTCTTCACCAATTTTTGTCCATAGCAAAAGCTGAATCCAGGCGAACGAATCAATCTTAATTTCTCCCATAGCGATGTTAGAACTACCACCAAAATCTTTTCACGGCAAAACTGAATTCATATGTGCGTCTCGATCTTGGTTTCAACATAGCGTACATAGACAGTCAGCTGAACATTTGGCCCTATGCAAAGTTTACTCTAGCTATATTTAACTGTTTCCATTATAAGTCGTTGCTACAACAAATAGTTACACGTCCAGTGACTTCCTGGATAACTCAAACCGTACTCGTAGTTTATAGCAATAAAAAGCAAAGGACGCACAGTTAATTGCAGTGCCGCATCAGTGTTTTTCAATTGTTTACTCCAGCTGTTAAAAGGTCTATGCTTTGTAGCAATGAGCACCTAATTGGTAGCCCTTATTTCGTGGAACTAGATAAACCTGCCAATGCTTACCAGATATATGTACTATTTCCTTTCCTAAGCAATAATTTCGAGGTACTGTTGATCATCATTTTATGCTCTAGCTGTTTCCATGCGTGAAAATGCATTCAGCCAGAACAATTCCTGGTCAGAAATTTATTGTGGAAAATTGAAGGCAATTTGTATTGTATTGTATTGTATTGTATCTAGAAATGTATAAAGCGCCTCTCGCAGAATAACTATTCAGAGGCGCTCTCAGCACAGTAGCCAGAGGGAAACAGAAATACCTTTAGGGAACGCAAGACCGATGAGGAAAAGCCAGTCATTAGTTTGGCCCTGAGCAGAGGGGAAGGTCATTCCAGATCGTGGGACCCACTACAGCAAACGCCCGGTGCTGGGCCAAGGCAGTTTGTGCTAACAGTCGAATTTAAGCCAACGGAAATGTGTTTGTGCAGCGCTAGTCTGTTATGAATGGGGTAGGAATGAAGGATGTTTTCTGCTAACGATCCACTGCGTTGTTTATCTATGCGCAAAAACGTCCGGTGTCATTGTTACTGCACATCGGCAAAACTGTCTGTATGTGGTGCTGAATTCTTCTATGCATACAAATCATTGCTTGCTGCAATTTGCCAACAATTGAATCCGAATCGATTTGTTGTGATATTCGCTTACTAAAGCCGTCCTTCCAACATTTTCATGGGCACTAGACGGGACCCATGTTGTCAGGTTGTAATCACAGTCACATGCACTGTCACACTTTCAAGGCACATCATGGAACATAGCCATATGTTTTTAGTAGCACAGCCTTGTCTCTATCAGAGAAAAGAACCAACCATTTCTCTTTTGCTTAAATTGGAGTCTGAAGACGTCCAATTAGAGCAAAGTATTTCTCCTGTGGAGGGAACGTAATGGATCTTCAGATTTCCAGTTGTTATAAATGATTTCTGATTTAATGCAATGATTTCTTGTGCGCCGTTATCACAATGCCTAGGAAACCAGACGATGGTCGCTTCGAGTGATATCCCAATTAAAATCAAAACCAATTAGAGAATGGACTTCAGATTCGTTTACGAACCATTACTAGAGTCGAAAGAATGCAAAATCTGGAATCAGCATAGTCCTCTCTCCACCTCCTAAATGACCTCAGTTATAGTAGCTTCACGGCACTGTGCAAAGGACCACTGTGATGCAAGATGGTGCGCTGTTCTGCACGGTGGTCTATTGTGCTGCACAATGGTCTATTGTGCTGCACGATGGTCTATTGTGCTGCACGATGGTCTATGGTGTTGTACAATGGTCTATAATTGTGCTGCACGGTGGTCTATGGTGCTGCACGATGGTCTATGGTGCTGCACAATAGTCTATAATTGTGCTGCACGGTGGTCTATGGTGCTGCACGATGGGCTATGGTGCTGCACAATGGTCTATAATTGTGCTGCACGGTGGTCTATGGTGCTGCACGATGGTCTATAATTGTGCTGCACGGTGGTCTATTGTGCTGCACGATGGTCTATTGTGCTGCACGATGGTCTATTGTGCTGCACGATGGTCTATGGTGCTGCACGATGGTCTGCTGTGCTGCATCGCAACGGACTTGTCTAAAGACCCCGGATAGTGAAGGACAAGGGACAGCGAGAGGGTGAAGAAGAGGGAAATGGAGAGGGAGAGCGAGAGGGAGAGAAAAAGGGAGAGGGATAGGGAAAGGGAAGAGGAGAGGGACAGAAAGGGAGAGGGTGAGGAAGAGGGATAGGGAGAGGGAGACGGAAGGCAGGGAGGGAGAGAGAAAGGGATAGGGAGGAGGAGGAGAGGGAGGGAGAGGGTCCGGGAGAGAGAGGCGGAGTCTTGAAGAGGGAGAGGGAGATCAACAGACAGACAGAGAGAAACCGAGAGAAAAATAGAGACAGAGCGAGAGAGACAGATGAAGACAGGCTGACAGAGACACACAGAGAGAGAACATAGGAGAGAGAGAGAGAGAGAGAGAAAAACAGACACACAGAAAAATGCATTGAGTGTAAGATCTTTATGATCATGGATAGTCGTGTCAACAGCTGTGCATCTTGTCCGAAGGTGTTATACGTGTTAGGCTCACCCATTTTATTTGTTAGAGAACGATTGACTATAGGATAGGAAGCACCTCTAAATCGTTGAATAGTGCTTTTACAAATAATGTTCTATTCATATTACAAATTAAAATCCAATCCATCCTTGGCCGCAGATTTCTTCGCTCTGCTGCGCAAGGTGGCTTGGTTTTCCCGCCAACTGACACTTCTACGGTCCAGTATAGAAGCTTCAGTGTGGTTGTACCATCTTTCTGGAATGAGTTTCGTAACAACCTGCGACGTGAACTCCTCATCAGTGCTAAACACTTGATCCCAGTCAGTTATCGGTCTGTAGGCCTACCCTGTATATTCCTCATGTTATATCCGAAGCATATGTTTGTAACATTGAAGACAATCCCAAGTTTAATGGAGGGGAAGGGAGGGGAGTGGAAGGGGAGGGAAAAGGAAGAGGGGTGGGAGGGTATGGCGGGAGGAGGGGAGAGGTTAGGAACAGGGAGAGGGAAAATAGTAGACCCTTAAGCCTACCTCGTTATATTTCCGACTTCTGTAAGCGTTTAAGTGGAGCAGTATTTTAAACACAAGTTTCTGTCCTGGGTTTTGAACCGACAACCTATCGTGAGACAATCCAACACGTTAACCGCTAACTTGTTTGCTAGTAGGAGTAACTTTTTATGTATTAGAGAACTAGAAGCCATGATCTTTTTCTTCAGTGTCAGTTTCTTGTTTTTTTCTTTAAACCATAGGTAAATCACACGAAAACTAAAATCAACGTCCTTTCGTTAACGTAGAGATGGATACGAAATTGACGACACCAATGCAGAAGCTGAAAGGAGAAGAGAAGCAGTCAGTCATATTCCAGCATGGGAGATGTGGAAGTTGCATCTCTCTCTCTCTCTGTCTCTCTCTGTCTCTCTCTCTCTCTGTCTCTGTCTGTCTCTGTCTGTCTCTCTCTGCCTCTGCCTCTGCCTGTCTCTGCCTGTCTCTGCCTGTCTCTGTCTCTGTCTCTGTCTCTCTCTGTCTGTCTCTGTCTCTGTCTGTCTCTCTGTATCTGTCTGTCTCTGTCTCCCTCTGTCTCTCTGTCTCTCTGTCTCTCTGTCTGTCTGTCTCTGTCTCTGTCTGTCTGTCTGTCTGTCTGTCTGTCTGTCTGTCTGTCTGTCTGTCTGTCTGTCTGTCTGTCTGTCTCTCTCTCTCTCTCTCTCTCTCTCTCTCTCTCTCTCTCTCTCTCTCTCTCTCTCTCTCTCTCTCTCTCTCTCTCTCTCTCTCTCTCTCTCATAACGGTCCAATATGTTGTCTAGCAACCTGCAATGTGAGCTCCTTGGCCTATCTTTGCCTCTCTTCCGTAAAGGCTGGAAAACCAGTCTGTTCGACCAAGAGCGCCTATTAAACGTTTCTCTAGAAGCGCGCCATTTATTCTGCGATCATATTTACAGTCACAGTCACAATTCAAATGAAACAGATACACACACCGTGACATACGACTTGACTGCATGGAACAGTTCTTGTCAGTACTACAAGCGATAGCAAAGAAAGATTTCATGCATGTGCTAAGAAACGACTTGATTACACATCGACCAAGTTGAGTGATCCCATTGATGATCCCGCTGACTTCACGAAGGAAGGAATGGGTTTAATAGAACTGGGACCACCTGTTCCAGGCAGAACTGGCGACCTTTGCTGATGGACTGAATCCAGCTGAGTGGCTGTTCAACTCGCAGGCGTTGTCGATGGGATGGTGATTGAAGGAATCGCATCCAATTCCAGCTTCCTGGCACAGTACCATGCAATCCAGTGCAGAGCCGACAGAAACCGTTGAGTTGACGTAGTTCTCCAGACGAACTCCAGATTCACGTTTCCACTGCGACACTAAACAAAGAGCACAAGGAGAATTGTACACTCTGGTTTGGTTTATAACCGAATTTCCATTGGCACTCATTTAATGATTAATTAAGACTGTGAGTAATTTCCATCAACATCGGTTTCCGAATCAGACTTATCCAAATGGTCAAAAGTTGTGACTACGGTTTTACTCGAAGCAACCATGAATAATTAGCAGCTGGTTGTATGCCTTAAGAACTTTTGGATTTATACACTTAGAACAGCTGTGTTTTTGTGTGAAGAACTGTCGACTTTTTCCTTAAATACAGCTGGGTTAAGCATTTTCATAACAGCTGTGTCTACCCTTAAGACATCCCGGTAGATAAGACTGTATAAGATCAGAGCAGATTAGATTCGTTTACGAACCATTACTAGAGTCGAAAGAATGCAAAATCTGGAATCAGCATAGTCCTCTCTCCACCTCCTAAATGACCTCAGTTATAGTAGCTTCACGGCACTGTGCAAAGGACCACTGTGATGCAAGATGGTGCGCTGTTCTGCACGGTGGTCTATTGTGCTGCACAATGGTCTATTGTGCTGCACGATGGTCTATTGTGCTGCACGATGGTCTATTGTGCTGCACGATGGTCTATTGTGCTGCACGATGATCTATGGTGCTGCACGATGGTCTATGGTGCTGCACAATGGTCTATAATTGTGCTGCACGGTGGTCTGTTGTGCTCCACGATGGTCTGCTGTGCGGCATCGCAACGGACTTGTCTAAAGACCCCGGATAGTGAAGGACAAGGGACAGCGAGAGGGTGAAGAAGAGGGAAATGGAGAGGGAGAGCGAGAGTTAGCATGCTTGCAGGTTGTAATAACGGTCACATGTACAGTCACACTCTCAAGCAGAGGCGTCTAAACCATAGAAACCTTGGAGCAAATGCTCCATCCAAAAAATAGTGACGGGGGATCTGTCAGTGTGTTTGCCACCATTATCGAGAGGGGAAGGAATGGGAGGGGAAGAAGAGGGGAAGGGGAAGTTGCTCCAATGACACAGAGGGGATAAACGCCCCTGCTCTCAAGGCACATCATGGATCATAGCGATGTATTTTTTGTAGCATAGGCATAGGCGTAGCTACATTGAGGCAAGAGGAGGCAGTTGCCTCCTCTTGGTTTTATAAATTTAGACATTTTCCTTGGGTTATACCCCTGCACCTGGATGTTGCCTCCTCTTGAACGGTGAATCCTGGCCCAAGAGAAGAAATTTAAGAAGAAATGCCAAAAAAGGTCATCAAAGTTTTTGACAGAAATCTCCCAAAAAAGTCATCAAATTTTTTTAGAGAGAAATCCCCGAAAAAAAGGTCATCAATTTCTTTGGGCAGCGATCTCTGAAAAAGAGGTCATCAAATTTTTTTCAAGATTTTTTGCCTCCTCTTGAATTTAAGTCTGGCTACGCTCCTGCATAGGTTCTTTCGATCAGAGAAAAGAAACAATCATTTCGTTGTTCCTTATTAGAGTCTGAAAGAATCCAATTGGAGCGAAATATTGGTATTGTGTAACGAACATGGGCGGCGATCCCGGGGGGTCGAGGGGGACAAGACCCCCACCTTTAAGAGTGGGGGGGACACGCCATACATCATCGGACCCCCAAATTTTGAAGAAACCCCCAAAAAAGGTAATCCAAAAATATTTGTTGACCTCTTTTTTGACCAGATCAGTTCCAAACTCTTTTTTTCACCAGATCAGTTCCAAAATGTCCCCCCCCCACCTGTCAAACAAGATCGCCGCCACTGATAACGAACGTCATGGAGCTGGAGAATGCCACTTGTTATAACCTTAAATTGATTTCTAACCTAGCATAATATGACCTCTTCAGCGCAGTTATCAAAATGCCAAACAATCGGTTGATGGTATCTTCGACTGAAGTCCCAATAAAAAGTCATAATTAATTAGCGAATAATCCGTATCGACTTTAGACTCGTTTGCGACACAACTAGACTTGACAGAATTCACAGTCGTGGGGCGTGGTGGCTCAGTGGTAAGTTCGGCGCCTTGTGACCGGAGGGTTGCAGGTTCGAATCCCACTCTAGCCGCTGCGTACGGACCTTGGGCAAGTCCTTCACTCGCAATTGCTCGTGGCGCTTCGGCGTGAAAATTCCGGCACATTATCAAATGCTGTATTCGGGAGCGCCTCTGAGTAGTAGTTGACTTCGAGAGGCGCTATAGAAATATCCGGAATAAACAAATGAAAAAAAGAGTATACTCCTCTCTCCACCTCCTAAATGCCCTGAGTTATAATAGCTTCACGGCACTGTGCAAAGAACTACTGTGATTGATAGGCCTACACGATGGTCTGTTGTTCTGTACGATGGTCTGTTGTTCTGTACGATGGTCTGTTGTTCTGCACGATGGTCTGTTGTTCTGCACGATGGTCTGCAGTGTGACAGCGCAGCAGACTTCTTGTTAAGACCCAGGACAAGAGATAAAGAGGAAGAGGGAGAGGAAAAAAGAAAGGGAGATGACGAGGGAAAGGAACTGGACGGCAGGGAGACGGAGAGTGACAGGGACCGGGAGACGGACATGGACAGGGACAGAGGTGGTTGGTTCTCTCCCTCGTCGCCTGATTTTCCAACCGACAGTGTAGGTCGATGTAGTAGGCCTAGTTGGTGGACCCTCCCTCCCTCTTCCCCATCTCTCTCTCTTTCTCTCTCTGTCGGTCTCTGTCTGTCTTGAGAGAGAGAGAGAGAGAGAGAGAGAGAGAGAGAGAGAGAGAGAGAGAGAGAGAGAGAGAGAGAGAGAGACAGACAGACAGACAGACAGACAGACAGACAGACAGACAGACAGACAGACAGACAGAGAGACAGAGAGACAGAGAGACAGAGAGACAGAGAGACAGAGAGACAGAGGTAACATTGAAAAGTAACTCTCTCTCTCTCTCTCTCTCTCTCTCTCTCTCTCTCTCTCTCTCTCTCTCTCTCTCTCTCTCTCTCTCTCTCTCTCTCTCTCTCCTCTGTCTGTCTCTGTCTGTCTGTTTCTGTCTGTCTGTCGCAGCGGACTTCTTGTTAAGACTCCGGACAAGAGATAAAGAGGAAGAGAGAGAGAGAGGAAAAGAAAGGGAGATGAAGAGGGAAAGGGAAGGGGCGGCAGGGAGACGGAGAGTGATAGGGACAGGGAGACGGACATGGACAGGGACAGAGGTGGTTGGTTCTCTCCCTCGTCGCTTGAATTTCCAACCGACAGTGTAGGTCGGTGTAGAAGTTGGTGGACCCTCCCTGACATCTAAGCTACTAAGCTAAGCGACATCAAAAGCCACGCCGACAGGTCTGTCAGCCAAGCAAATGCGAGAGACCATATCAGAAAGAGGACAAGGAAGAGATATTTCCGCTGCTATTAAATGACAGCTGCCGCAGAGTCTTTACCTGGTCTTTACCTGGTTAATTGCTACTGCAAATACGACGATTGTAATCGAGAGATCAACACACTCTGCAAGATCGTTAACCCTTTGCAACTACTGTCACCAAAGGTCAGTCATTGCCAACAACCGCTGTGTCCCTAATTGACGTCGTTAAGCCAATAATTACACCTCCAGTCCTCAACTGAGTTTATAACTTTCTAGATTTACTTTTCATGGCTATTTCATCATCTTTTAGTTATCAACCTTAGTTCTTTTCTACATTTTAAGCTTTTTCTTGATTCTAGACGCGGACGTCCGCACTTGTCATAACCCCTCCCCTTTTTCCGCATTTGGATGACCTCTCCTTCCGTCCTCACAGCGGAAGTCCTTCATGCATGACCCCTCTGCCAGCTAGTATGAGAGCTTCTGAACTCGTTTCACAGTGGTACACTGTTTGGAGATGGCGAGTTCATTGGTAGCCGATGATGCAAAGTCTAGGCCTATATATTTGAAGTATAGTGCCTAGCGACCGATAAGGAGACCTCATATCCACGTATTCTAGGCAACAGATGCTGTGTTGCTGGAATCTTAATTGACCAGTTCTGGAGGCTCACAGAAGCACTGGAAATTTAAGTCTTTCACAAAAGATTGTGGCAATTGCACACGTTCTGATTAGTCTGGTGCCTTCAATGTTATCCAGGGCCTAAAAGCCACAGAAATGTCAACAGCACACTCTTCCTCAAACTGTCGGCGGCGGAAGGGGAGCGCCGTTAAGTCGAAAAGTAAAGGTATACCGTACTTGAACTGGTAAGTAAAATTTCAGGTGTTAGAATGAAATCGTGTGTAGCAGACGAGCTCATCTTTCAAAAATCCATACTACACACTCCAGACAAGGAGGTCTTCCATAAAGGACGTCCGCAATGACGGGGAGAGAGGGGGTCACTCAAATACGGACAAATGCGGAAAGTGACCGGTGCGGACGTCGCATCTAAAAAATTTTAATTTCAGAGTTTTTTTAACCTTCCCTGAGAGAGGAAATGGTCCGTGAAGTGACTCCCTAAAACCTCATGTCGTGTACTAGAATTTTAGCACATTCTGGGGCTTGAAGACTCACAGGAATAACAATGTCGTTGAAATATTGAGTTTCTTCTTGATTGCCACAGAGTGGGAGGAAGTTCTGATCTGACTGGCTAATACTTCATCGTTCAAGAGAGAGGGAAACAGGAATTGGAAGAGCTATGTACAGTTGTACATGTACACGTTTTATATCATATGACGACCGTTCATTGCCCTTGGCGTGCGGACGTCCGCAAAGGAGGAGGGTAAGGTTACTAAGGTCAAATGCGAACAAATGCAGACAAGGGGGAGGATGGGGTACAAAGTACGTAATATTTTGCAAATATCCTTAATGGATGACCCCAAGTCAACTTCACAACATTGTATTGTACTGTATCTGGGAATTTATAAAGCGCCTCTCGCAGAATAACTATTCAGAGGCGCTCTCAGTATTGTCAGCTTCACATGCTGTGTCAAAGAACACGCTATTCTGGGCTCTCTGTTATTCCACGATTGCAGTTATCTAGTTAAATGTAACATAATCTAAACATATAACACAACAACGTAACATGACATGTATTACAAAAATATTACATGGCATAATATGATCTAAAACGCAGTGTAACAATGTAACGTTGGCAGATCTTCTACCGTAAAAGCAAGTCGTTTACGATTAATTTGTTCTTGTCAAAATATTTCCTACTTAAGTAATTTGTAGCAATAATTTGTATTTCTGTATTTTGTGGAATTTAAAATCAAATGGTTTTATTTAGTTTTTTCAGACTACCAGCAAGAGTTGGTTTTGTCAGCAAGTTCAAGGAAAAAACCAGAAGATTAGAGACAAGCATCCTTCTAAGGAAGACAAATTAATCTCAATAAAGCCCCATAAAGAGATCTTATAACAAGCTACCTTACGGATAACAGGCTAATTCAACTAATGAAACATCTGGATATCTAACTGCTCTTAACCTGGCGACTGACTAACGTTAGAAATGTTTGTAATAATAATAATAATAATAATAATAATAATAATAATAATAATAATAATAATAATAATAATAGGGCCCATTCCAGACAAATCTATTTTGTAAATAATGTTGAAGTCCCTGAGGGATCCTGTGTACCTCGGGGCAAAAAAATAATAATAATATAGTTTGTTCCACCAATAATATCTGCCCTACACAGACCAACGAGGTACTATCCATCTTCTACAACAACCACAGCATACAAAGTACCTAAATATGGATAACAATTACATCAACAGAATTAATATAAAATAAGTGAAAACCAAATGATCGTAAACTATGAAGTCAGCTGGCATATAAACAGTGCCACCGATTTACGATTGGTTCATCAGTTTCATCACTTCCTGCAACTTTGTACAATTGAAACCATATGCTACTGTTGAGGTATCAAAAGGATAGACTAGAAGGGTTGTTAATATCATAACTAAGACGAGCAGTCCCTTAAGCTAGCCCTGGGGCATGCATACCGGTACATATGAAGTGTTAGCGACTTCATTTTCTTAGCCTCGGCATATGAGGGCGGGTGGCCTATCCTCTCTCTCTCACTTGCTGTCTCATCTTCCCACTGACAGTGTGCGGTCAGTGTACTCATTATAGCTGAGTTGGCTAGGGGTGCAGATGAAGCAGAAATCTTGCAAATTTCTGCCCTGGCGGGGATTTGAACCCCCAACTTCTCGGTAGATAGTCCAGCACGCTAATCACTAGACTATTGCCCAACCCCGTAATTAAACAGCAAAAGAAATACGAACAAAACAATTACACTACTCAAAACCTATCAACACAGTCCTTACAGTCAGCAATCATGGAAACGAGTAACATTTTGAATTTTAAATTGACCTGGAGTTGGTACATTTCTTTGAAAAGCACAACGGGATTTCCACAACAGTGGACCTGAGTACATGGGTATTTAGCTGAAAAAGCTTCAGGTGAGTACAAGCCTTGTCAGTTCAATGCATTAGCGAAGGCCTTCTGTCATGGCTATGGAAGACCGGCCTGTATGAAAGTAACTTGCAAATGCTAATAGCAACTTTTTATAATGAAACATATATGGACAAAGTTGTTAGAAATCTGCTGAGAAATTTACAGGCTGTCGCCCATGTAATATCAATCACAATCCATCTTAAACATTTCTGAATAAGATCTCCTCATTATCTGTACAAGAATGCTCTGCATGCCCCACATCCAATTTGAACATCATTTTTTTTGCATTTATTAAGCACCACTATTTTACAACAAAGCAGCAATTGATGGCACTGAAAAAATTTAAATTAAGGACTTACTCAAGGTTCCTATGCAGTAACTGTCTCATGAGAGGCACAAACCCAAACACTCGGTGTTACAAGGCAGGCACTCAAACCAATCGGCAACCAATACAGTAGGACTGCACTACCAGTCTGTGCTACTAGTAGTGCCACAGGTAACGCCAGTCCCAAGCGTGAAAAAAGGAGGAGGGCGAAGTCAACAGCCTTTGTTCCCCGTAAGATGTCGTTAAACACTGGAACCACAACATGCTCCAGGTCCCTCTGCTGTAACCTCCACACTGAGAACTTTAAATATGGCAAAAGATAGGGCACAATAAACTATGCATTTCTGAATGACTAGCCATTCAAACAAGGAAGCTTATGAAGTGTTTAATTTCCTTTGCCAACTATAAGAGCCATGGGTACTGATTAAGACTATATTCGACTATAAAAGACCATTCGACTATAAACTCAAACGGCAAACATAATCTACAAAATCATGCAAAACTAGAACAAAATAAAAATACAAATGTCATCAAATTACCGTATTCATACAAACACTGCAAAATACAAACGTAAAAACCTAAAACGAGTAAATAAAATACCAAGTTTTCACAAACACATTCTTGCTAATCACTACTTACCACGTTTTGGTGACGATCTAAACCCATTTTGTGGATTTAAGCTTATCATCTGACAGTATGAATCTTTCACTGATACCAAAATGCAGTATACTCACTTTTCTTGCTACAGTCCTAAAATACAATCACGTACTAATTCTACTTTTGAACCACAGTCTTTGATTTTTTCTCGACTTTTAGAGATTCTTTAAAGGTGCTAAAGAGATGCTAATAAACAGATATAATGTAATGTAAATGCACGTTCACATGGCAACCATAAGAGGAAAATCATCAACCATTCTATCTTGTATCGTGTGTCGAATGTGCAACGCTCAGTGTACAGCACGTGGATGACCCAGTTTTAGCTTCCTTGTCCTGTCTTGTCCTCGACAGTCCTCGATCCCAGGAATGACCGAACCACGGGCAATTTTCTTCCATCCACTTCTGTTTCTTGTCTCTTTCAATAACCAGTCACATGATAGTCCAATCTACGACTTTATGTGGTTAATCCATCCCATCTTAGGTCTTCCTTGAGCTCTTGATCCAGGAACTGTGCCTTGGATAATCTCCTTCTCCAGACCATCTCCACTCTACCACAGCACATGTCCTAAATAAGAAAGCTTCCTAGTAACAGAAAATGCAGACGCAAGTGGTTGCCTAGAAGGTTACACTGTACGATCGACACCTCAGAATTGAATCCAACGACTATAATCAGATCGTGTGCTTTACAAGTCGCAAATTCCTCAAAAGTCATAAGTCTAGCAGCTAAATGGCGACTTTATCAAACCACTACTATGCAAGTCGCGTCTTAACCCTTTAACAACGAGTTTGTACTAAAAGTGACTTGGCAACCAATGCAGCTTGTCGTTAAAATGTTAAAAAGCATTGGTTTAAGATAACAAAGTATTCAGCGGAGATTAAACTTTCAATCATGATGACTGACAACATTTTTAATAAACAGATTAAAGCTGAAACAACTAAAAGTATTTCTGTAACCCAGCAGAAATCTTATTACAGACACAGAAAACCAATATCAAAATAACGAGCTCTTCTTGCTCATAGGTTCAACTGGGTAACTTCGAATGAGTCGTACTCACAAAAATCAACAAAGAACAACAGCAAAACAACAATAATTTCAATCAACTGATTATGCAACGGTTGTCAACACGAAAAACAAACAGCAACAGTGTTCATCATGACTCCAGCATTTACCAGCAACGTACACTGGAACTTTGCTAAAAACTCGACCTCTGCGAGCTGTATCAAGTACAGGATTATTTTTGGCCGTGTTACGCAAAGGTCATAGCAAAACTCAAATTGGAATCCATGCCTCCAACTGTAATATACGAGAAACTTGTTCATACACTTTCATTCGGAGCGATTAACGAGGTCTGGTTGTAATAAGTTTATGCTCTAGAGGTGAACTAATTTTGGGATTGCTGTCCATGACCTCATATCAGAACCTGTGTTATAATGACAAGTGTTAGAAGGAGTTTCCGATGTAGTTCAGAATTGACATCAAAACGAAGTGTGTTACAAGGAGTGTCGAGTGTAAGGAAATGTTATGAGATTGCAATTTATTACACCACTCCATTGAAATCAATCTTCTGAGGCATGGTTCCACGGAAAGTGAAGAAGAAACTTCACAACTTTACCACCGAGATTTCATTACCCAAGTTCTAGAGCAACCTGATCTAAAGCCTTACACTCCTACCACTGAGATTTAATTTCACAAGTTCTAGAATGATCTAATCTGAAAATACATTGTAATGGAGTCACATTATCTAAATTCACATGATCCAACTACAGCGTTAAGAGTAGGCTACTGGTAAGCAAGTTCCAGAACGACACAATCCAGACTCAGATCTTGACTTCACATCTCTGGACAACCCCACTGACATGACGCAGCGCTCATGAATACGCTGGTGCCCTGTGCTCAGCCTTAGAGTAGCACTTGAGAAATTCAGTCTACGATTACAAAACAGGCATCGTATTCATAGCCTACAAAACATCCATCAGTGCTCACTTAAAAACAAACCTGTATATCATAGCCACAATTCATATTAATAATGATTCGCCAAAGAGCAAAAATCATTTACGCAAAATCATTAGCAAAGTTCAAAAGCTTTGTAAAGACGGTTTGAAATGCACATAAAACTGTACACACATAACCAAATCTGGAAACTTCGACGACGCCATCACTGGGACTCGCACAGCCCCATTCGATGGGTGACCACAAAAGACACGACCAACTTATTTCTAGGAGATAAACTGGAAAGGATAGTGCCACGAGAGCAAGACGAAGCAAATGGAGAAGATTCCAAAGTGTAAATTCGAACCGCATGACTAGGATAAGAATGTCACGACTTGCAGCTTTACACTCCACGCACAAAATAAATTTCTATCTCTTACGGCTCTGCTGTAACACGCCTACAGCTAGTGCAAGTTGCATCCCATACTGGCAGCAGGTAGGACAAAGGGCATCCAGTGCAAAGTACAACTGGTGCAAAGCAAAACTGGTGCAGACTGCAGCCAGAACAGATTGCATCAAGTCCAGAGTGCGGCCAGAAGGAAGTACTGAAATAATTAGTGCAAAGTTCCTCTGATGCAGAGTGCAACTCATGTAGAGTTTTTACTGAAGTGGTGCTTTAAAAAGTCAGATTACAATTACAATTACAACTTAGAGCAAAGTGCAGCTGGTGCCGAATGCAACCAGTTCTGAACACAGCCAGTACAGAGTGCAAAGTGCCGCTAGCTGCACAGTGGTAAAGCCCATCTGGTGCACAGTGCACCAAGTGCAGCAGCATCCCACACAAAATGCAGCTGTAACAGAGGTCACCAAGTGCAGAACATCCAGTGCACCTGGTACCAACTGCATCCTCCGCATCATCTCTCCTCACTGAAACTCATCATCAGAGCTCAGCAGCGTCGTCTTCTCCGTAAATCCACCTCCTCTCGTTCCTCCCGAGTTCGCGTGCCTCGTCGACGCCTGCCCGTTGCCCCAGTCGCCCTTCTGACCACCGACCCCATTCTTGTTGTATCCGTAGGAACCCGGCGCTGGCTGTGCCTGGCGTTTTCCGGCGGGGTACGACGATGGTTGCTGCTCCGGGTCCTGGTAGTAATCCGAGTCCTCTTGTGGAATGCGTGATCCCTGCTGGGTGTACTGCTGGTACTGTGGGTGGAAGTTGTGGATGGCGTCGGCCATGATATCCTTCGGGTTCATCGTTTCCTTGAGGTTGCTCGAGATGCTCTGTAGCGACACGGTGCGCCCGTGGCAGATCGGTCCGTCATGGGCATACAGGCCGTGCGGGAAGGCAAAGCGGAGCGCGAACGCCGCGAAGAACATCTCGATACAGGTGATGAAGTTCTGGTAGCCAGCGGCAACCGTTCCTGTGCCGATGCTTAAGACGCCATAATCTTCGTCTTGGTAGGCTGGGCTGATGACGCCGGCTCTCTCCAGAATGGCCAGCAACACGCCTACATGACAGATGAACACTGTTAGTCACTTTTCACGTAACTTTAAAACACAATCGTTTAGGTCGGTTAGATAACAAGAAGTGCAGCACTTTTCAGACGTACTTAAAACTGAAACTGTAATTGGATATTTATAGTGTTACTCAGAGAGCAAAACAAATCAAATCTTGCCTATGTGATGCTTAAATATCGTTTAGAAAGTATGTTACATCAGTTAGCAAAAGAATGCACGGTAAACTGGAAGAGTCACCAGTGGTAGGCCCACACACACTTGTAGAACCAACCAACCGGTTCCCAATGACATATGGCATGGAAGTTCTGAATCTCAGGAGCAAGGTTATTAGGGTGCATGAGAGTCCAGTAGTTAGCATGCCGGACCGTTGTTCCAGTATGTGAGGGGGTCCTGCAGCAACCTGCTCTTCGCTCGACTGACCAGGCTGAGCTCTTGGTCCCTCGCACGTGGACAGCCATTATGCAGCGCTCTTCTTTTTTGGTCGCTGGCCCTGCAACTGGGAATGGGCTCCCTGTTGCGCTCCGCCAGGTCCCTACAACTCATTCTACCTTATTTCTGACTAACTTCAAGACTGCTGTCTTTAGCAGTGGTTGGACTGGGAGCGCTCCGGAGTAGATCACCTTGAATGGGCCCAATATAAAAGCTCCTTAATAATAATAAAAAAATCACTTACCGAAGAACTATTCCATGATGGTTCTAGATCGTTAATCGCTTATTTATAATGACATCCACTGCATCATTACCATAATGACCAAGGCCTCAATCGCTGGTCAATTGAACCGAAGTCACAGTCAGAAATTATGCTGTAATCCGTTGCAGAAGCGAAGGTGAAATTCAAGAGATCAGAGAAACTTACCTTGCCAAAATGAAAGGAAGATGACCGATTTGACCGTGAGAAACTTCAGCATTGGATCGTAGGAAGTGAGAAGCTCCTTAGTGGCAGAGTAGAAGAGGAAGAGCGCGTAGAGGGCCAGGCTCACGCTGAAGTTGTAGACGATCGTTATGTACAGGTAGCCGCCATGAACCCTACGAAAACAATGCAACAGGCGCTGTAGTATCGCTTAAAACGTGAATCTTGGTGTGGCCATTATACTTCCTACTCTGGTCTTAGTTTATCAATCACTTGATCATGTGACAAGGTTTTTTCGTGAGCACTTGACTTCTACAATTTAGCAACTCTGTGATTTTATGTGAAACGACCATCAGCTGTGCATTATTGATATCGGAGCTACAGAAATTATTAGCTTAGAACAGTTTGCCTTTTGAACCACAGTGTATATATATGCATAGTTTAACACCCTTGCAGAAATCTTAAAGACACTTTAGCTGGATACACACATACACACACACACACACATACATACATATACGCATACACAAACACACACACACACACACAAATCGCACATTGAATCCGTTGCCATTGACGCAGTGGTTTGGAATTACTCTAAAAATGACTCAAGAAAATGCGCAACTCGAGGGCCACCAGTTGATGCCTAGTGAATTACAACAGCGGCACTTCAGAAGTCATAAGATAAGACTAGATCAAAGTGTAATCCTGTAGGAAAAACATGAACGGACAAACAGGATAAACGAAAAATCACGACATACGAGAAGTCGCCGTCTTTGTAGAGTCCGAACGGCTGCAGAATCAGCGTGATGATCGCCATGACCGGCTTAATGATGCAGAACTGAAGAGTTGCCTAGCAAGAGACAAAGACATAACACTTTCAGATAACGGACGAACTTAACCCTCTTAATGAACCAGAAGAGACAAGAAACACCTTCGACAGCTACAAAAAGAGTGCTGTTAAGGTCGTTCATGTATATCACCTTGTCACCTTGTGCTGTCAGCTCGTGGAGCTCTAGCGATCGTCCTGGTGAACACACTCCACCGTCTCCTATTCGATGACAAGTCTCTGTATATACTACATAGTATGTAGTATATACATTTTAGTATGTATATACTACCTACTAAAATACATACCTAAATAGGTTATACACATACATACATATATACATAAACACATACACGCGTGTATACATACATACTGGTATATACACATGCACCTACAAGTATGTATACACACATACACACACAACACAAACGTAAGTGCGTGCACACATACACACATTGACCCGCACCAATGACTCATTCATGTTTAACTACGAGTACACAAACAATTATCATAAACTTCAGGGAACTCAAAAATCTTTGCTTAAAATAGTGGCTCTGTAGCATACCTCCCAGAAATCAATTCAAGAAATCATTCAAGAAATCGATCCAAGAGACTGATCCACGACTCCTCAGAAAACAAACCAGACACTACTGAAGCCTACTGATGACTACATCTCTGGCAAAAACTCAGTCTCTCCTATGGACTGATCTTTCTGGTTTTGGTGCACCATCGGTTGGTGCCTCGTGCATTAGACGCCGGTGCTATAGAAATTACTAATTACAATTACACTTCCAACCTGCTTGCAGAATCTGAGAAATCCGATCGTATACTGACGTCCCACAAGACAGCACGAACAGTGAAGCCAAGTTGATCTACAAAAGAATGATAAACAAACAATGATAAACAAACAATGATAAACAAACAATGATACACAATGATATACAACAATGATGACACGTTACCTGCAAATAATTAATTACCAACAACTACGAAACTATATTTACCTGCAAAACATCATTATAATAGGCTGTTTCCATGTCTATACTCAATCAGCCACAAGCAACAACTACTGCAAAACACCCTGGAATTTGTGTTGCACAGAGATTTTGCAAAGCAACAACCATCGACTGATACCCTGAGCATTATGACAGAGGCTAACTAGGTCATGGTTAACAAGGTCATGATTAACAAGGTCATGGTTAACAAGGTCATGATTAACAAGGTCATCGTTAACAAGGTCATCGTTAACAAGGTCATCGTTAACACGGTCATGGTTGACAAGTTTATGAATAACAATTACTCTCTTCTTGCTTTCTATTGTCTTGCACTCATGACGCTATCATTCCCAGAAGTAGGGTTCCAGACTTAAAGAAACTATCAAAGTGCAAAGATGAATGCATCAATTCAACAGCAGGGTACATTTATGAAGCAATCAACGTTCCAAACTGAAATCGAGACTCACTTGATTGGTTTTCCGTGGATCTCGGACATGATGGAACTTTCGCCTCCGAGATACTCATAGCAAAGACTCAGAAAGTTGTAGATGACAAATGCTGCAAGAGAACGAAAAAATTTCTGCAACAAACGTGACAGATTTAAGACAAGGAAATCAATCACCCAAAGCACACCTTTATCAAGAACATAATGGTTTTGCAACATTCAGGAAGAAGCAGTCCCTTAAGCTAGCCTTGATGCAGACATGGGCATGAAGTATTAGTGACTTCATTTTCTTAGCCTCTACATATGAGGATGGGTGGCCAGTCCTCTCTCTCTCACCATCTCATCTTCCCACCAACGGTGTACGGTCAGTGTTCCAATACTAGCCGAGTTGGCTAGGGGCACAAGTGGAGTGGAAATTTCAAACTAAATTTCTGCCCTAGCGGGGATTTGAAACCCTGACCTCTCGATTGACAGTCCAGCACGCTAACCACTATACAATCGCAAAACATTCAGCAACTTCTCGTTATGTGCTCCCTTACCCATAACATCATCCTTGTAAATTAAAATAAAACCATAAGACTTGAAAACCAACCCTCGTAACAGTCACGAATCGTGTTGAAGTAGACATAGTAGTTGTCGTTACTGAAGAACATCAGACTAAGCCAAGAGTCAAACGAATAGATCGGCACGATGAAGAGAATGCGCACGATCCAACGCTGCTCGTTTGGACAGGTGTAGTAGCGAAGATGCAGGTAAATCTATAGAAATAGGTAATAAAACCCTGGAGAATTAAAACCACAGGACATCTGCCTTAAAATCTATGTCACAACTGAATAGCAAATAAAATAATCTGAGAACTTCTATGATGTACACAATGTAAAACCTCTAAACTTTCCCAGTGCCACAAAAAGCTGATACAATGGTGTTCAATGGATATTTTTTTCATATATTTATATGTAGATCTATATGTTCTTCTAAATTGTTCTTTGCTAAAGTTACAATTGAACTATGCTGAATGACAAAAAAATTTGTAGTTGTACGTAAGTAAGTAAATAAGTGTATTCTTTAATGAAAAGTGGAATAATTGTAGCATGCCTAACTGTACAGCAACCTAGCCAGGAAACCTTGTCGGGTAAGAGAGTCAAATCTAGAGAGAACCAGATTATGTGAACACGGTCTTTAGAATGGGTGGTAGAAGATCATGGAGGAGGTGACTTGGGTGTTTAAGAATGCTACTAAAGAGATTGCGATCAGCGTTTTGCAGAGTTCCTCAGAAGTTGGAAACAAAGGAAGAGGTAGCCAAGGCGAACCAACTTATGAATAATTGCGCCCAAATGATCCACGTTTCTGCTTCTTAGCATTTTGAAGTCCAACCATACCTGGGAACAGTATAGCATACAGTGACAGAGTTGTTTACCCATTGTGGTAGATATCAATCATTATTTTCTTACCTGCCAACACGTTATGATCATGGCTGAAAATGCAAAAGCTCCAGCAATTCCTTGTGCCACCGATGTCTGTAAGAAAATCTTGGACATGTGCTTCCGTACACTTGTCGTGAAGTCACCCGTGAAGCCCGAATCGGTGGTCAAAGTCATGTTATCATCTGCCATGTCTGGCAAGATTACGTCGTCGGTGGTCATCATTAAAATCGATGTTCCATTCTCCATCTACACAGATTTAATAAAATTTCATGAATTTTTCATTGTTAGATGAAGAAGAGCCCTTGAGTTAACCCCGCAAGGCAGCTATCAACATGAAGTGTCAGCGACTTCATTTTCTCAACCTCGGCATATGAGGGTCGAAGGCCATTGTCGCACGGTCTTACCACAAACTGTTTGGTTATTGTACGCATTTATAAAAGAGTGTGTTAGGGGCACCAGCAGAACAGAAATCTAGACATACCTTTCCGAACAGCTCAAATGCTGTTCACACTATCATCAGTCTCAGTCTATAAATATTCACTACAAATTATGAATATGCAATTAATCTATATTTATAGACACCACTGCGGTGGCCACTGTACTTAGAAATAAAAAACAAACAGCTAGTCTTCCAATTATACAATTAAAAAAAATATGCTAAATACTAATTTCAGAAATTACGGAATGCCGTTCAAATAACCTAAGGACCTCAACATAAGGATGTCTCTGTTCCAAGAAGTTTGCTTTTCAGATAACCTTACGATAATCAGCCAGTTCGTGCAGTGTAACAGCTTTAATTATCACCACCATAAAAACATTTACGACGTCAAACCCATAACGAGCAGATTACCTCATAAATTATTTTACTAGTCTATTCTCCTGCTCGAGTGAAAAGGACGCAAAACGTCGAAGATGAAAACATAAACATCCTTCCACCATCTGCAGCTTTAGAAACAAGGTAATTACGCATGCGCAGAGGCATGTCAACTCTAAAGTATTCAGTCTGCGCATGTCAATGTGTGTATTAGCGGAATGATGTCATCTTATTAAATATTTAGCAAAAATAAGTAAGCCAGTCGTTTTTGAATGAAATCCACGTCAATCTTCAAAGAGGAAATTAATTAATGCACTTTCAACAAGAAACAAGACAATGTGTGAGAATGTATTTATGATAATACCTACAGTGAAGATAATTTTCGTGACATCGTGAAGTTCATTGATATGTTAATGACGATTACGATTAGGCCCCCTACGAATGACTCGACGACTTTTAAGCGGCTGTTCGTTTTTTCTCAAGAAATGTGAGTAATTCACGAAATCAATATTTATTTAGCACCTGATTTCGCTGAGTAGTAAATCATTTCCCTCTCGTAATTGGCTGCAAGACATGCTTGACGTATTAGGCCTACATGCCTAATTCCGCTTGTGATTTTGAAGTTTTAGCCTACACCACAATGCCACGTGTAGGCCTAGGCCTATCGTCAGTAAAATACTTTGGTAAACCTGGTGAACCATTTGAAATCACTACGATTGACCTTTAACACGAAGATGTTGATTATTTAGCTAGTCTAATTAATTGAAATAGGCTACCTATTTCTCCGTTTTGATATACTTTAATTGTGAATGCGTAGGGCCTGGCGTGAAGAGCAAGAGGTAGCGGGATCGCTTCCCGCAACCTCCTCAAATTTAGGTCCACTCAGCCTTTCATTCGCGAGATGGCGCATTGTTAACATGAGATGCATGGACGTGATGGGCGCCTTGCATGGCTGCCGTGTACAGTTTATTCGACTTCTGTAATAACTTGTGATCATCCGTTCAAACTGATTTGTAATCATACTGCGTTATTGTCAGTTTGAAGATATTAAACGAAGATTATTATTATGCCAAACTCAGTTAATAGGCCTAATTTATTACGATCGAGTTAAGCGGATCACTTGCAATACTGACCCAACACTTTAACGACGAGAGTTACTAAGGGCAACAGGAAACCAGCGCGGCTCATAGTTTAAGTGTTAAGCTTTCTCAGCTGTAAAGCACGAAGATAACTCGAAGAAAAGTTTGAATTAGGGCCTAGGCTAGTCTACGTGTATGTTTGTAGAAATTAAATTTTTTTATGGCGTGGTAACCATTGGTAATAGACAACAATAATGTACCGGTAATCTAATTTCATTATGTCTGTTGGAAAGTAGGCCCCTCAATGTAAAGTAAATCTCCGAAATTTGTTTAGTAGGCCTATAATTAGGACCTTCTATAGTTTCTATTACATATTTGTTGGGTGAATTTCATTGCTAGGAGCACGTAGGCCTATGCGGAAAGGTCAGACCAACAGATGTATTGAAGGAATAATCTTAAACTAGAATGTTCTCTGTTCTCGCTCCCCCAAATCTTGTCTGGTCTGGCGCTTACAAGTTGGCGCTCCATAAATTCAGGCCTACCCAATGAATGGATAAGCCACAATGGTAATTAGTGGCTTCTTCCATCTGCACTGGTTAGTCTGTGCCATCTGGTGACCGTTTCGTATGGCTGTGTAGTGACCATCGTCCAGTGGTCAAGCTGGTCACCACGGGCGTACATGTAGGGTCCAAGCGTTGTATGTCCATACTCCATGTCCACCTCTCCCGAGCGATCAGTGCAGTCAGCTACGGTCAGTATAGACACTCGGACGCTGCTGGTGTCCAGAAGACTGGCCGGAAGAGTAAAGTGGACATTCTTTCTGTAGGTGATGTGGTCAGATGGTGCTGGACAGGCAGCTTCTTCGTCGTTCGAGACTTCCGAGGTTTTCCTCTTCCGGTTTGAAATTCGTTGTTTTCTTCAGCTGGTCACCGAACAACAGCTCAAAGCGTACGTAGAACTCTGACTAATAATAATAATTACAACAACAACAACAACAACAACAAAACAACAACAAAACAACAATAATAATAATAACATTAACAATTCTAATAACAATTCTAATAACAATGATCCTAATAATCCTAATAATAAAAATAACAAATAGGCCTAATAATAAATATCATGTTGGTATAATAATGATAATATAACAATAATAATAATATTAGCCTAATAATCATAGACACTTACAACTGATGATGATGATGATGATGATGATAATGATGATGATGATGACGACGATTATGAGACAACACTCAACATATCGTCATTTACAGAGAACTCCTTAGACACCTTTTGAAACGGCTCAGGTGACGCTATAAAAAATATCATTGCTTTAAACTTTGGTATCTCATAGGTTGGTAGGACGTGATTTCCTGATTTACGAATCAAAGGTAGATCAAAGTAAAAATTATGTTTCAGTTGCATGCACCACTGATATGTCATATCTTGAGCAGAGCCAAATAAGTGTCACAGTATGAGAATTCTAGGAAAAAGACTGGGGGGTTAGACTTTGATTTACGTGAAGTTGGGGTGTGCAATAAAGACTTCACTGTGGGGTCCTAAGAAAGACTGGGGGGGGGTTAAACCCCCCCAACCCCCTGACAATTCTCACCCTGAAGTGTTACGTCTAATGTTGATCAGAGGCAAAATGTTGTTTCAATTGCTGTCACAAATGATGGTACTAGTGATTTATCAAATGATGGTACTAGTGATTTATCAAATGATGGTACTAGTGATTTATCAAATGACAGTACTAGTGATTTATCAAATGATGGTACTAGTGATTTATCAAATGTTGACCAGAGGCAAAATGTTTCAGTTGCTGTTGCAAATGCTGATCTCTCTCTCTCTCTCTCTCTCTCTCTCTCTCTCTCTCTCTCTCTCTCTCTCTCTCTCTCTCTCTCTCTCTCTCTCTCTCTCTCTCTCTCTCTCTCTCTCTCTCTCTCTCTCTCTCTCTCTCTCTTCCGTCAGGCGTGCGCCGATGATGAGGCCTCAACGTGACGTCTCCAAACAGCTCTGTCCCTGATTTTTTCAACAGCATCCCTCATCTCCATGTTCTGTGCTTTCAGGTCTTCTTATGCTGATACTAATGCCTTAGGGGCCATCCACATATTACGTACGCACTTAGGGGGGGAGGGGGGTCGGATTTTGGCGATTTTGCGTACGGGTGCGAACGGCGGGGGGGGAGGGGGGGGGGGTAACAAAATGTGTACGTACCCAAAATAAATTTCTAATTATGACGTCCACATTAGCCTATTTATAACTCTGTATTATCCTATGGTCGTCCCATGGCATTTTATTACATTATATAAAAGCCATGTACAGTTATTCTGTGCTGTGAACAACACCTATAATTTGTCTATATTGGCCCTTCAATAATCTGGCCTAAAGTGCAGACAGTCTGCCTGGAGACACTTTCTGCAGCTGGTCATCGGGGGGGGGGGTTGCGTCAAACGTACGTACTCAGGGGGGGTGGAAGAAAGTACGCTTGCGAACAGGGGGGGAGGGGGTCCAATTTCCCCGAATTTTTGTGTACGTAATATATGGATGGCCCCTTATTTAATGTTGACCAGAGGCAAAATGGTACTTCATTTTATGTTGACCAGATCCAACATAATTTTGCAAATAATGATGCTAATGATATGTCTAAGATTGATCGGAACCAAACTGTATTTTCAAATGATTTCTTTACTGGTATATCTGCTGTTGATCAGAATGCAATGTCTGGTGCTCAGAGAGATAGAACAGCTGAGGCAGTGAAAAAAGTATCAATCAGGGCTACACTCAATCAGCCACAAGCAACAACTACTGCAAAACACAGAACACTAGTTGTAGAAAATTCATTTCTTCAAAATAAAGGATCCAGAACCTCCAATTTTAACAGAAGCATACGCTTCTCCTCTGAAAAGCAGAAACAAATAAATGATATTTTGTCCCGAACAGTTTACATAAATAGTAGTAAAAGGGAACTATGTAACTACTTCAAAACTAAACCTCATCAGCTTAAAAATGAACTGAGACCGGCAGCTGAAAATGAGGTGGAAAGGATTCAGCTTGTAAGAGAGGGTTCTGGCTTATAGCATGAACCAGAGGAATAGATTGTTAAGCCTGACTAACTTAGGAGGAAAACCCATTAAGACTAGCCTGCCTTTTGCTTTATCCAGAAATAGGGCCTACTCATGTGAAACCCCATAATCCTGACAGAAAAGAAATATCAAGTGCTAAACCTATTCATGAACCAAAAGCTGTTATCTACGGCTTACAAGAGAGTCAGGAGAACCTCAAAGAAATTAATAGGCCTAATTTATTACGATCGAGTTAAGTGGATCACTTGCAATACTGACCCAACACTTTAACGACGAGAGAACTTTTACTAATGGCAACAGGAAAACAGCGCGGCTCGTTGTTAAGTGTTAAGCTTTCTCAGCAGCGCTGTACAGCACGCAGATAACTCGAACAAAAGTTTGAATATTATGTGTATGTTTGTAGAAATTAAATATTTTTTATGGCGTGGTAACCATTGGTAATAGACAACAATAATGTAATCTAATTTAATAATGTCTGTTGGAAAGTAGGCCCCTCAATATAAAGTAAATCTCCGAAATTTGTTTAGTAGGCCTATAATTAGGACCTTCTATAGTGTCGGAGAAAGACGGAGGGAGTGGCGAGTTGGTCACACACCGAGAGGGGATTCCCTACGGAGAACTGTAAAGGACGGGTGAATGGAGGGAAAGAGAACGAGAGGAAGACCTTGACGGATGCTGCTGCTGGTCTGGATGATGGAAGATGGATAGATCAAGCACTCTGAAGAAGGAAGCCCAGCGTCGAGAGAAGTGGCGACATATATTGGACCTTAATTTGAACCTAACCAGGGGCAGACAACTTGAAGAGGACAGAGCCAATGTAAATGAACAAGTTATTAACTGATTTCTGTTATGGTCATACCCTGCAACTCTGTGAAAGGCCAATCCTCTCTTCGATCGGCATCTGCTGGAAAGTATGTTGTTCCTGGTACACGTCTTGTCTTTGTTCATTCACAGTTGCCGGTCCCTCCATTTGGAACTCTCTAGCATACTCCTCATGTGCACAACACTCTCCTACCAAGAGACTATCTTTCGGTTTAAACTGAAAACTTACCTCTTCCAGTCTATCCATGGCTCTTAATGGTTGCCCAGCTTCAATGTGCACATCTGAAATTTGTAAGGACATCTGAAATTTGTAAGGACGACATTATCAAATTACAGATGCATTGTATTGCACTGTATTTGTCAGCGCAATTCAAAAGTGGCGTTTACGGAGACTCGCTTATTCACTGCGCTGTTGCCTAGAATATTAAACTCCACATGGGGTAAATTGTTGGGTGCATTTTATTGCTAGGAACAAGTACACGGAAAGGTCGGGACAACAGATGTAATGTAGGCAGATATAATGTCAACTAGAATGTTCTGTCGTCTCTTTCGCCAAGTATTGGATGGTACAGCACTTGCAAGTTGTCGCTGACTTGCTGCATAAATTCAGGCCTACCCAATGAATGGATGAGCTACAACGGTAATTAGTGGCTTCTTCCATCTGCACTGGTTAGTCTGTGCCATCTGGTGACCGTTTCGTACGGTTGTGTAGTGACCATCGTCCAGTGGTCAAGCTGGTCACTGCGAGCGTACATGTAGGGTCCAAGCGTTGTATGTCCGTATTCCATGTCCATCTCTCCCGAGCGACTAGTGCGGTCAGCTGCGGTCAGTATGGACACTCGGACGCTGCTGGTGTCCAGATGACTGGCCGGAAGAGTAAAGTGGACATTCTTTCTGTAGGTGATGTGGTCAGATGGTGCTGGACAGACAGCTTCTTCGTCGTTCGAGACTTCCGAGGTTTTCCTCTTCCGGTTTGAAATTCGTTTTGTTTTCTGCAGATGGTCACCGATCAACAGCTCAACGAGTACGTAGAACTCTGAATAATAATAATAATTACAATAATAATTACAATAATAATAATAATATTAATAATCCTAGTAATAACTCAAGAAATAACTCAAGAAATAATAATAATAATAATAATAATAATAATAATTCTAATAACAATCCTAATTATAATGATCATAATAATGAAAATAACAAAATAATAATAACTATTATTGATCATTCTATAGTTAAAGAATGGAAACTACTTGAAACTTAGGTAACACCCCACTTCTTTATATTCGGTGGTACCAGTCCCAAGCCTCGATAAAGAAAAAGGGGAGGGCGACTCCAATCATCTTCGTTACGACACAAAGTCGTTAAACAGAAACTTCCTACCTACTATCTATTGAATAGATTCTATTCAATAGGTTAACTACGCTATTGCCGCTGTCGAGTAGTGCCAGTCCAAAGCCAGCATTTAGAGGAGGAGCTCTAGAGTAATTTTTGGTTTTAAATAGACCTAAGAATTAAAGCGCGTTAAATATCTATTCTCTATTTCGTGAAAAAATATTTCCGTGTGAAAAAAGTTCCCAAAATTGTGACCTAGCTAGGGTGAAAACTTCTTTGGTGCCTGAGGTATGATGAGTGGATCTGAGCATTTGTATAGCGCCTTTTGTATGACAATCGACCGACCTTTGTGTGGGTCCAGTTGGCGGAGACCTCTGGCCTCGATCACGGTGACCTTCAACCTCTTAGCTTCCGGGTCATAGGTCATGGACAGACGAATTTCACCAAGACTGTTGTAGTTTGACTACCGGCAAAGAAAAAGCAATAATTCTAAACAATGTAAGCTAACATAATCTATAATTTAACATCGAATCATAATATCTATAATTTAACATCTAACCTATAATTTAACATCTAATCATCTATAGGCCCTACATATAATATCCATATGGTGTCCGTCTGTCGTTGGACGCTACGTCACAAACGGGTTCTGTTCTATTGTGAAACATAAACCGTTTGTCTTGACGACAGCGATCTTGACGACAGCGATAACCAACGATACACATAGGCCTATAATATGACGTCATAATATGACGGGCAAATAAGAAAACTTACACTCTAGGCCCTAATATCTATAATTTAACATCTAATCTATAATTTAACATCTAATCCTAATATCTATAATTTAACATCTAATCTATAATTTAACATCTAATCCTAATATCTATAATTTAACATATAATCTATAATTTAGCATCTAATCTACAATTTAATTTCTAATCTATAATTTAACATCTAATTTCGTATCTTTTCTTATACAATCTAAAATCTAATTTAATATTTATTATACCATCTAGTATGTCTAATCTATTCTGTAATCTAACATTCCAAACTTAAACCTAATCTTATCTAATCTTATCTAATGACTTCTACAATCTACAGAGCCGATATCATACCCTACAATTCATCAAATCGACGATTATTACTTTACGTGTAACTTGCCAGCGCTTCGTCTGATATAAGATCTCTGCAGACGAGAACGTCATTTGAACCGAGGTCACAACGGTCGTCCAAGGTCATGATGACGTGTCCCAAGGTATGGCGCAGACGGCGATGGTCAATCTGATAGACGGAGAGACGCAGGATAGATGGCAGCAGTGGATCAGTCGAACAACGAGGATGTTCAATCTGTCAAACGTTATTATGGAAATTAAATGCATTTTATTAACCATGGCAGCAATTGTTCGCAGTCCAAGTTATAGGCTGACATATATAGGCCTACATACACGTTTACTAGACTCTTACTTTCACGGCCTGTGGCAATTCAACTCGAAATCCAATAGAAGTAATAGTGTTTCCAAGTTTTTTACGATATCTTATGGCTGCCATGGCCATTTGCGTAACCCTCCTCTTTCTTAAAGCCTTTGGACTGGCGCCATTAGAGTACGGGCAGTGAGTGACGGAGTTAAGCTCGCGTTTAGTAATTTCCAGGACCGTCGACTTTGCCCTCCTCGTTTATCCAGGCTTGGTACTGGCACCACTAGAACATGGGCAGTGGCGTAATGAAGCTTGCGTTACGTAGTTTCCTGTGTTTAACGACGTCTTATGGCTGCCATTGCCGTTTATTTCGCCCTCCTCGTATATCCAAGCTTGGGGCTGGCACCACTAGAGCACGGCAGTGGTGTAATGAAGCTTACGTTTAATTGTTTCCAGTGTTTAACGACGTCTAATGGCTGCCATGGCCGTTCATTTTGCCCTCCTCCTTTATCCAAGCTTGGGACTGGCGCTACAGTAGTACGGGCAGTGGCGATAGAAGTAATCGCTTTGCCTTGAAGACGAGGGTCTGATCGACGACCAGGGATGTCCCCGTTCTGTCGACTGTCTTCGTCCTCAGTTGATTCGACTCATCCGGAAGAAGATACACGTCAACAAACCCTCCCCTCCATATCTCCAGACCGAGCAGATCCCTCGCTACAAACACCAGCATTCCATCAACGCCGATAATCGGAAATGTAATACTGTTGTAGATGATTGTAAAAGTTGTAAATAAGGTGTAAATGTAATTGCTTGACTGTGAACCTTACTTTACTTCTGCTTTTTTCAAGTTTACTCTACTTTAGCTTTACTTCAGTTAACTCTACTTTTGCTTTTCTTCATTAAACTCTACTTTTGCTTTATTTCATTAAACTCTACTTTAGCTTTACTTCATTAAACTCTACTTTTGCTTTACTTCATTAAACTCTACGTTTGCTTTACTTCATTAAACTCTACTTTTGCTCTACTTCATTTAACTCTACTTTTGCTTACTTCATTTAACTCTACTTTTGCTTTACTTCAGTTTACTTCTAATAATTTGTGCTACTGTACATTCCTGTTTTCGTGTTTTCCTTTGCATACTTAACTCTCCTGCACCCCATTAACTTCACTAAAACTTGTTATTCACAAGGGTCATGGTTCATACTTACGAGACACATCGAGTTCGACCTTGGCGATATGAATATTCATTTGTTGTTGAGATACTTCCGGTGTGTCAAAGGTCACTGAAAACCAGATACGCCCTCGATAGTTGCTGCTGAAAATATTATGAAACAAACAGTTCTGATAAACATACGAATTATAACAATGTCGAAAAGCATGTTATTGTCTGTTTGGCTTTTATATGCTTATAATGACGACTATGATGATGATCATGATAACGGCGATGATGATGATGTTGACGACGCAGAGAATAATAATATGATGATGGTGATGATGATAATGATAATGATAATGATGCTGACGACGATTCTTATATGAGTAGGAAGAATGGATGATGATGCTGATGCTGATGATGATAACTACAATAATTATTATAACGAGAACGATAATAAAAATGAAAATAATAATGATGATGATGATAATAATGATAACGATAACGATAATGACAACGATAATGATGATGATGATGATAACGATAACGATCGTTATCATTTTCGTTATCATTACCATAATCATTATCAGTACCATTTTGGTACTGATAATGATTATGGTAATGATAAGGAAAATGATAACGATAACGATAATGGTAGTGATAATGATAATGATAACGATAATGATGACGATAACGATGATGATAATAGCAATAATGTTGACGACGGTGACAATATGATTAGGATGATGATGACAACGGCGGCGACGACGACGGAATCGTGATAATTGGTAGACCTGTAGGTCTAATAGCAACTACTCATGACACGATATGGAAAAGTTTAGGCCTGCATCTCAAGGTCCAACAAAGACCCAGACTGGCACGACCACCTGTTTGTTTCTGCATCGTTGCATGTCAGTAGATTTTGGCCCTGTTTCGTGACAATACCAGACAGACACAATTGTTGTTGTTGATTGTGATGATAGTAGTTGACAGACGTTGTTGGCTGGATTTCCGGATGTAGGTCCCGAGTGACGGACTCTAGTAGATCGTCCAGCGACGGTTGGGCCAGGAGTCGATCAACTGAGGTTCTCTGGAGTTTCTCATCAGCTAGAGGCTCTTCAAGGACAGGGTCAGCACTGTGAAAGAAATAGTAGTCTAATATTTAAGTTGTAATTAGTAACTTCTATTGCGCCGGTGTCTAATGCAGAAGGCATCAACCGATGGCACACCAAAACCAAGCCGTGATGAGGTCAATATCCAGAAGATCAGTCCGTAAGACAGAGAGACAGCCTATGGTGGATAAGCAATTTAAAGAAGTAAGTTTTAAGTTGAGAACGGAAAGACTTGAGCGACTGAGCAGAACGGACAGATACACAGAGAGCTCTCCATAAACTAGGTCCAGCAACCGATCACACACCTTGAGCAAAGATTAATAACCACAATGACCTTTCGATCTGATGCTCAGGTGAGGAGGATATCTTGTCCGCCTTAACGCCGGTGTATCTCCTCAGAGCAAAGGCAACGACTAAGGTGATGGTCACGAAGACAAGGATGGAGACGGTCAACAGAAGACCGACTGTCAGACTGGTTCCTGCGGAGATAAATATTTATATTATTATCATCATCATCATTATTATAATAATTATAATAACTTAAAATTACTAACAATAGACGTGTTTCATAATAATATACTATAGGCCTACTACTACTACTACTACTACTACTACTACTACTACTACTACTACTACTACTACTACTACTACTACTACTACTACTACTACTACTACTACTACTACTACTACTACTACTACTACTAATAATAATAATAATAATAATAATAATAATAATAATAATAATAATAATAATAATAGTAATAGTAATAGTAATAGTAAAAATAATAAAAATAATAATAATAACAGCAACATCAACAATAACAAAAACAACAACAACAACAATAGTAATAATAATAATAATAATAATATTAATAATAATAATAATAATAATAATAATAATAATAATAATAATAATAATAATAATAATAATAATAATAACTTTAATAACAACAACAACAACAATACTGCTACTACTACTACTACTACTACTACTACTACTACTACTACTACTACTACCACTACTACTACTACTACTACTACTAATAATAATAATAATAATAATAACTACCACTATCCTCTGCTGATGACAACTTTAGAATCCCTTCGCCTTGATAACTCCGATCACCTTCGCCGTTGTAAGCCGTAATGTTAACATTCTCCGAGTTCCACATGCTGCCAGTCCCTACGCCTCTTTCCAGCTCCGTTTCCGTTAAATCCGCGATCGGGAATTTTCCAAAACGGAACTACCCAAACGAACGGAGACTGGAAAACGCCGAGCTCGCTAGCGGAAGTGGAACTTGTGGAAAGATCCACCCGCCACTCGAAGCAAAGGCGTCTTTCCAAGTGCGCTTCTCACAGATGTTGAACGGCGTCGTTCAATATCTTGATGTCATCACAAGATGTCACTAGAGCGCAGCGTACGCCACATGTGCGCAACACCGGTCTCTAAATGCTTTACTAGAATATATCACAAAATGCAACGACAATTTGTATTGCACCGTACATGTACGTATATATACATATGCAAACTCACACATATACATGCAAACACTTACATATATACAACAACGTAATCGTAAACGTATATGCATGCATGCATATATGCATGCATATAAACGTACATACATACGTACATAGAAACATACATGCATACATACATACTGAATTAGACAGATGCATATTATTATATATTTATCTAATACATACACGGATACAATGCATATATATACACAAAGACAAACACACACTCACGCACACACACATACACACACACACACTCACACACACACACACATACGTATTCATACACAAAAGCATTAAAATGATGAGAATTCAGATACTTTGTTTAATGCGGTTTTTAATTTAATAATTCGTTTCGGTTTGATTGACAAAGTTTGACTTCGATTTTTCAATATCAAGTTCATTAACCATTCCAACATCTGTCGCATCCAGTGACCTTTAGGCCTCGTCTGCAGTGACCTTTATGGACCTAGGCCTACGCTTGACCTTCGTCACGTGAATTTTCGTAATTACCATCAGCTAGTGCGACAATGTCAGCTCAAACTGTTTCATGTCATCAACGGTCTTTTCCGTAGTCTATTACATCTACTGGCCTCATGCAGTTCATACTGGTTTCTATGAATGAATTTGTGCCTACGTACATAGGTAGGCGTGTGTGTGTGGGTGCGTGTGCGTGCGTTTATGTATGCATGTATGTCTGTATATATATATATAGGTGTATATATATGCATGTATGTATGGATGTATGTATGTATGCAACTGTATTATATACATATGTAAGTTTGTACATGTAGGCAAATCATTGTGCTGATATTCTCTCAACCCTGGCCAGCTATAGAAGCCCCAGATTCAAAAGATCTTATCCATATGACCTGAACTTGCCACCTGCATTACTTGGCCTTGTCATCGAACAATTAAAAACAGCCACATCAAACTCATCGACCCGCGGAATGCCTTTCCCCAGCGGACAAGAGAGCGATTTTCGTCACGCTTGGTCGGTTTTCTGATTTCCGGAGACACGTGATCAGAGCGGTGAGTGCGGTCGAACGGGTTGAATGAGGCCTGTCAAAAATGGACCTAACTGAGGTTCAATGAAGCGTGAATAATGAGCCAAGGAATTCCGTTGGTCAGATGTTTGTTAAGTCGGTCGAAGGACCGGCTGCACTCTTTCAGCTTGCACCAATTGATCGGAGACTCTTTGTGGAAAATTTGCCAATTACTCCATTTGTCCCTCTGTTCATTTTACAGTCTCTGCTTCACTCTCTGTTTATGTATCTACTCATCTACTATCCATCCATTCATTCATCCATCCATCGATCCATCGATCCATCGATCCATCCATCCGTCCATCCATCCATCCATCCATCCATCCATCCATCCATCCATCCATCCATCCATCCATCGATCCATCCATCCATCCATCCATCCATCCATCCATCCATCCATCCATCCATCCATCCATCCATCCATCCATCCATCCATCCATCCATCCATCCATCCATCCATCCATCCATCCATCCATCCATCCATCCATCCATCCATCCATCCATCCATCCATCCATCCATCCATCCATCCATCCATCCATACATCGATCCATCCATCCATCCATCCATCCATCCATCCATCCATCCATCCATCCATCCATCCATCCATCCATCCATCCATCCATCCATCCATCCATCCATCCATCCATCCATCCATCCATCCATCTGACAAGGGCAGCGATACTGTCTCACCTTGAATGAATGAATGAATAAACGAATTA